>ML681984.1:45674301-45842810 GCA_007922195.1 Podocnemis expansa
CAGTAATTTTTGAAACTGTAAAATGAGGACTTGCTGTCCGGGGACGTGTGTGTTCCACATGGACTGCTTTTGCAGTTTTAGCTTCTTCTGTTCTTTTAATCTACATTAACCAAAACAATGTTTGGTGAGAATGTGGTGCTACTCATCAAACTGAAAAATTAAAGGCTTCTTTTAAAAAATACGAGATAGACGCTAAGGCAGACTGCAATGTAAACTAAATCTAACCTGTGTTGGTACAGGCATTCCAATTTTTTCAGTGATGGAAACTGTTGTTTCTGAAGGAATGTGGACTGGTTTGGTGACAACATGTTCTGTCATAGTACGTTCTTTATATCCATATTGCAAAGCTGCCTGCTCAGCATAGCCTTCTTCAGCACGCTCCTCCTCCCAGGGCTCTCTAACACGTGCCTGATCAACTGCAGCAACGACTGTAGCTACAGCTTCAGCTTTTTTGTAAGCACCAATCTAAAGATAACAGTTACAGAATTCATACAAATACCCTTCATGATGACAAAGATCTATCTGGCAAATACACAGTAAATAATATGTATATGTTATAGAGAGATAGACAAAGTATGTGGAATATATACTATGAAAAATATGAAATGTTGTATTTATCCACATGTGCATTTCATAGTCACTGGCTGTAAATATATATTACATAATGAATAGATATACATACACATTGTATGCATGCATATGTCTATATGTAGACCGTATATTAAATACTTCACAGGCACACATTTGTGATTATGTATACTGGAAGTACCATATGTATATAGACAGACAAATATTTAAAAAGCTACTATTTCTAAAAGCTGCATGTAATCCAATATCAGACATTACTAAGAGAATAGTCTAAGTATATGGTGTTTGACATGGAAAAACTGCAGAGCTCATTCATTTATGAAACTTAGGAAATAAGTAGCTGTAACTTCAGTGCAAGGAGAAGTTGTGCTAATATAGTTTTAAGGTTCCTTATAGGAAAGGATAACTGGTAGACTATTTTGGTAAAAGGAAAATGGTGCTTTTGTGCCAAGATCTAATTTGTTTTAAGTTTCCTGATCCATAAATGGTTTCACATTGGCTATGTCTACACGCAAGGTTTTATTTCAAAATAAGTCATTCCGAAATGACTTATTTTGAAATAAAACCTTTATTTCGAAATAACATGATTTGAACTTCCTCCCCCTCAGCACCCTGGCCAGGGTGCTGAGGAGGGACAAGCCGCAGGGCATGGGAGCCTGCCCCCAAGATCAGCGAGGAGCCCTACAGAGGGGTGCCGATGCCCCGGTCTCCCCGCCGCTGGGGCTGCTCAGACACCCTGCAGCAGGGTGCAGGGGCTCCCCGCTCTGCCCGCTGCCGGGGCTGCTCCCAAACCCCACAGTAGGGTCCAGGGGCACCCGGCTCTCCCTGCCGCCAGGACTGGTGGCAAACCCTGCGGCAGGGTGCCGGGGCCCCAGCTTTTCCCAGCCGCGGGGGCTGCAGCCACGGGGAGCCGGGTCCCACCGGCCCCTCCGGCCCTGGGCTCAGCGGCGGCAGCAGCTGCGAGCCCCGCGGCTCACCCTGCCACCAGCTCGGGGGCCTGCAGCCGCGGGCGGGGTGGCCGCAGCGCCCCCCCGGCAGGGCGCAGCGTGGGCCGCCCTGGTTGCGGCCACCCCACTGGGGGCTGCAGCCCCCGCAACAGGACGCGGGGTGAGCCGCCCGAGCTGCGGCCAACCCGCCCGCGGCTGCAGGCCCCCGAGCTGGTGGCGGGGTGAGCCGCGGGGCTCGCAGCTGCTGCCGCCACTGAGCCCAGGGCCGGAGGGGCTGGTGGGACCCGGCTCCCCGTGGCTGCAGCCCCCACGGTGGGGAAAAGCCGGGGCCCCGGCACCCTGCCGTGGGGTTTGCCACCAGCCCTTACGGCAGGGAGAGCCGGGTGCCCCCGGACCCCACTGTGGGGTTTGGGAGCAGCCCCGGCAGTGGGCAGAGCGGGGAGCCCCTGCACCCTGCCGCAGGGCTTCTGAGCAGCCCCAGCGGCGGGGAGAGCGGGGCATTGGCATCCCTCTGCAGGGCTCCCTGCTGCTCTTGGGGGCAGCCCCCCATGCCCTGCGGCTTGTCTCCCCTCAGCACCCTGGCCAGGGTGCTAAGGGGGTGGCTCTTCCTCCCAGGGTGCTAAGCACCCTGGGAGGAAGTTCAAATCATGTTGTTTCGGAATCCATTTGTTCCGAACCAACATGTCCAAATGGCATTATTTCAAAATGACCATTTCGAAATAACAGCCATTTCAAAACCATCCAGGTTTAACTGTTTCGAAACAACGATTCTTATTTCGAAAGGACAGAATCTGTCCTTTCGAAATAAGAAGACGTCGTGTAGACTAAATTTCTTTTATTTCAAAATAACGAGTGTTATTTCGAAATAAAAGTGCCGTGTAGACATAGCCATTTTGATGTCAGTGTTATTTATGTATTACCAAATTCTGGGTTGGTCAACAGCAGATATTGATAGTAGCAACTGTCTCTGTTTTCAGTATTATAATTAAATTCAGATATTATGTATAACAGGATGTGAAAAATCTATCACTTTTGAATAACAAATTGCCTTCATTCACCTAATTTACATACAGTTTTATAAACAGTTTACCAGTTGAACTAATGTCTTTAAGGTAGGTCAGACAGAAATAATCTGCAAAAGTTTGTTTTACTATGGATAGGTAGATTTTGAATTCTAAGGGGTGTATTATTCAATGCTAGCACTAGCTTCAGTGGAGTTGCTTATGCCATTTTTAAATTGGGCTATTAATTCAAATACCAAAGAACTGTGAATTCTAAGCACACTGAACCCTTGGAGTCTATTTTATCTGGATTTTACTTTTTCAAGTGAGAATTAAAATATTTTGTAAAAGTATAAATGATGTTTTCACTCAATAAATTACACTAAGAAAAGAGCAGGACATGTCCTTTAGTTCACAATGCTGCTACTCTCTCACTGATGAAAGAACTCAGCCATATCACATCAGACTCCCCTTAAATGACATAAGCCCCAATGGAAACAGAAACAAGAAATGTTTCCAGTTACCAGGTGATGACAGGAATATGCGAGGAATGGACTAGCTTTAAAGAACAAAAAACAATACTTAATAAAGTGAGATCTAGTGGTCAATTAATCATAAAATTAAAGGGGAATAGCCTATGGTCTAAAGCACTTCAGAGAAGGAATTTTATGTAAGCAAACACCAGGTCAAAGTCATCTGCTGAAACCAGGTTTTCAGAGATGATAGGTGCGCATTTAAAATCCATTTTCGTAAATGGATGGGCCATTAGTTAATTTCCTAGAACCACTAAGATTTATTACACTGAATCTATTCCTTGCCAAATCACTCTCAATCAAGCAGGTACCTTAAAGGGAATGCAACTGAGTAGATTTTAGTGTACAAAAGTAATTCTTAACTGATGGTGAAAAGAGAAAAGTAAATTAGAACAGTGGATTTCACATCTGCAGCAGCTGTATTCACCTAATTACGAACTAGATGAATTTGTTCTTGTTTGGTAGTAATTCCTTCTCTAGCTCTCAGCATTGTGAGAGGTTCTTTGGGTTTATCAGTGGCAATTACTGCTGGAACTACAGTATTTTTTTCAGTTTCCTTCCTTATCTGATTATTATGGTAGAAACAAAAAGGTTTCAATTACATATGGTCTCATTAAAAAATGTTGGCATGGGGAAAGGATTAAGGTTTTAGATTCTTGTACACTGCAGTCTCAGAGTGATTCTGTATTAAAGAGATTGTTATATTCTAGTTCCAATTTAAATAAAATATATTATTTAAAACTAGTTAAAATGTTCTTTACTGTAATCAGTCAGTCAAAAGAGAATTATGAATATATTATTAATGCAAATTATTAGGAGTGAAAGACAAAGTGGGAAGAATTAGATTATAATTCATAGTTATATAAGTTGATATAAAAGTTTCTAGTGGGAGTAGTTTTTTAGGAAAAACTGTAGGGGAAGATTAGGTGTGCAAAGGAAATATCACATTTATAACAGTTCTATTTACCTTTTCTTCAGTTACTTGCACTTGTTCTTGTTTGGTAGCAATATCTTCTCTAATTCTTGATATTATGACTGGTTCTTTAGGTTTATCAGTGGTAATTACTACTTTAGGCACAGATGGTTTCACAGCTTCCTTTCTTATCTGTTTTTTATGATAAAAAGTTTCAGTTATTTTTATTCTCAAACAAAATTGTATGACTCTTCAGGAAAGTGGAACAGGGTGATGGTGTGTTATGCTGACAAGGGGAAAGGAAAGAAGATGATATGCCACTCATAGAATGGAATCTCTATTTTGTGTAAGCCATTTCTCTCCTATCTTATGCACTGTGCAACCTAATGAAATTCAGTAAGGTTACATTGTGTGAAAAAGAATCAAGAAAAGAATCCCCCCCCCCCGATTAGTTACATGTAAATTATCACCACTGGATCCTCCTGATATAAACTCTTTTTAGAAGTTACATAGAAATGAGTATTACTATCACTTAACATCTACTCTCATAAGTCAGTGCAACTGTTCATATAAATAAGGGCTACCTGATGGGAGTAAGGCTCCAAAGTCAATTAGGTGTTAGCTGCAAGACTAATCATACAATCTGCCATCAGGCAAAACTTCCAGCAAACTTTATTGACTCAAACCTTCTATGTAAGTGAATATTGCTCTATTTGGATGGCTAATATAACAAAAACTCTTTAAAAATTTCTCTGAAAATCCATCTTCATAAAACAAGTAAAGGTCAGTTATTGTTAAATTATAATTAGGACCATATAAGCAACAGCATTCACCATACTTGAGAAATTAAGAGCCCAGTCTTACAGTTCCTCACTAAATCAGAACTCTTACTGAAGTCAACAGGAGTTCTGTGTGGAACTATAGTGCTGGACCTCTTTATGGAACAGTTACTTTACAAATTTTGCTATTGTTGGAGCCTTCCATTCATATAAATCAAAGGCAAAATACATACAGAGCATTTGATAGGAATAGTAAAAAATATGGGGTGGTATCAGTGAGTAACAGTTGTATTCACCTTTTCATGAATGATCTGAACTTGCTCTCGCTTTGTAGAAATTTCTTCTTTAGCTCTTGATACTTTTTCTTGTTCTTTGGTTTTATCAACAGCTATTATTACCTTGGGTACAGGAGTTCTCTCTGGTTCCTTTCTTATCTGATTTTAACAGGAAGAAAAATCTCCATTACATATGCTCAGAAATGCAGATTACATGACTTTCATATAACACTGGAGAAGAGGTAAGACTAGGGGTGGGAAAGGATGTTAAATTCCAAATTCCACTCAGGTCCTTATAGGAGGAAGCAATTGAGAGTTGCTCTGCTTGCACCTTGGAGTAATTATACTGAATGCAAGTAAATATCATTGTTACATGATGACTACTGCTGGGGGAATTCCAGTATTTTATATAGTATTTAAAAATGGACTTGACTGGTAACAACAATAATGGAACTTGCTTTACGAAATATACAATGAGAAGAATAATAAAATAACTTATCCCACAAGCCCTTCTATTTTCCTACTGAGGGGCAGTAAGTAAAAGAAACTGGGACAGGAAAAATCTCATCTGTGTTACAGTCAATGGGTAAAGGTCATGATTGTGAATACATATTTTTGCTAAATTTCACTCTGTCCAGGATGTTTAGATGAAAATATAGAATATTCTCCTCCCTATCTAATGGGTTTTTTCTATCCCTCAGTATTAGAAAGCCAAATTCCTCTCCCTGCCCAGAATACTTCTCTCCTTAAATTTTCACTTCATTCTAGATTTCACACTACGTACTAGACTTAACCTGCCTTATAGCCTTAACTCAGATTTAGACCTGTCCACTCTCAGCACTAGATTCCTTACTGTTTCAATTTTGACGCCTGATCACAGCACTATACTGACCTCATCTACTTTCCGGAGATGTAGTTTGGTCTGGAGAGGGAATAAATGGTGATGGAATGTAGAAATATACCATTTCTAATGGACGGAGGTAGAAGTTACTCAAGCTTCCTATGAGAGTCCTAGGAACCATCCAAAATAGACCGAAGAAATACCAACAGGCCCTGACCCTGCAAACACTTATGCATATGTTTAACTTTGGTCATCTGAATAACCTCACTGACTGTGACAGATCTAACTTGCATGAGTAAAGTTAACCACATGCATACTTGCTTGCAGAATCAGGGCTTAAGTTAAAATAAAACTATATGTATCCGAAAATTAAAACATACACTGCAAGCTACCTAAAATTCAGTCATCAGTATTTTTTTTTCACATCTCTTCCAATGCTGAATGAGTTCCTTTCTAATGTATCTGACACCCTATTCATTAGCAGGAAATGCTAGCTTCATGGAACAAGCTCAGAAACAGCCACAGAAAAATGGAAAGTTCAAGAAAACGTGTGTGGGTTTTTAAAAAAACAAGTTTGCTAGGATGATTTTGTTGGGGTTGGTCCTGTTTTGACCAAGGGATGGACTAGATGACCTCCTGAGGTCCATTACAACCCTAATCTTCTACAATCATACACTAAATGATGATAAAACAATGGCATTTTTCCATGAAGTCATTTTTAAAAAAAATTCTCTCTCTCTAAAATTCATAAATACCAATTGCAATAGTATACAAGTACTATATCTTATACAAAAGGATCGGTCATCAAGAGAGAATCAGGAGAAAGTTAGTATGGAAAACTACAGGAGTGAGTTATGTTAATAATAGACACTGAGGGAGAAAGGTTATATAGCAATTTCATTTGCACTGCTGGGATTTTCAGTTCATAAGTTACAAAAAGAAAAAGAAAGAAAAACACAGACATAGTTTGCCTTTAAAATAGTTTTTAACAGTGAATTTACATCTGTAATAACAGTATTCACCATTTCATGAGTGATATGTACTTCTTGTTTGGTAGCAATTCCTTCTCTGGTTCTTGATATCATTTCCTGTTCTTTGGATTTATCTGTAGTAACTACCACCATAGCTTCCTTTCTTATCTGATTTTTATATGAGGAGGAAACAAAAACAACCTTAGAATATATGTCAGTAGATGACAAAGATCACTTATCAAAGCAAAGTTGCATAAGTTAAAGGGAGAATGTTGGGAAACAATTTTTTAAGCACAGCTGGGAAAATTTAAATTAAATATTAGGAGAAATTGAAACATTATGGGATCACTTTCACTGGAGCTATTAAAAACAAGACATGACAATTATTCCACAGGAATGCTGTAAGAATAATTAAGTCAATTCAGATATGATTATCCTTTAGCAGTCCCTTACAGTTTAGGAGCTTCTGCACCAATAATGTATCCTTATATGAAGCACTTAATTTCTAATTAATTTTGAACAGTGAAATACATATTTTGCTTGCATATAGACTGAGAGGATAAGGAGGAAATTATATAAAAGCCATGGCTTTACTTCTACCTGCTCTTGAACAGGTTGAATTTGTACTGCAGTCATTGCTGTCCTCTTAGCAACCTGCTCTACAGGACTTGGAACTGGTTCTCTCACTCTAGCCAGGTCAAGTGCAGCAACTACAGTAGCAACAGCTGTTGTTTTATCAATGTCCTGCAGGATCAAAATTAGTTGCATCAGAAGACATCATTTTATAGGTTTCACACATAGAATATTACACGACAAACACATGCACATAATTCTGCTCTCTAAGATCTATTTCAGTGCTTCCAGAGGAACTCCCTAACTAGCTGTTGTAAGCAGGTGTTCACACACAGTCACTCAAATTATGTTAGGCGTTCTCTTCAGCAGCAGTGTCACATTGCAAAGAGCATAAGCAATGTCCTTTTCAGATTCAAAGATTCTTTACCTCTTTAGCTCCAGCAGCTGCACCAGCAACAGCAACACCAGCAGCAGCACCACTAATAGTCATCTGGTCTTGGACACCATATCTTCCTTCCCATCTTTCCTCTGTTCTTATCTGGGTAGCACTTGTAGTTACCCTAGTTTCCTGCATCCGTGCTTCTGCTGCAGAGACATAACCTTCCAGCTTCCAGGGAGGAAGAACCTCAGCAGTAGTCACTGCTGCTGCTGCTTGTGCTTTACGGATCAGTGCTGGAGATTTCACAGACCTAATAGGTGAAGTGGAGACTCTTCCAGCAGGAGATACTGACCTAATGAATGAACATAACATTACTGGTATTAAATTTAGCACTGCACAGTAAAATAACCACACAAGTAACTTCACCAAGGATTGACACTTGCTTCCTCATTACGGCACTGTCAGTACCTAGAAGCTGAGCTAAATAAAATTAAAAATCTTGGGCTCCTTTCCTTGTCCCCCCCAACCCCCTCCCCCAGGAAAAATTTGAAATTTGAATATTTTTGACAAAACTCTACTTTTAAGCTCCAGGGCTACAAGAAGTCAAATGGTGACAGGATAAATGGCAGTTAGGAAGTTGGGTTTGTTTATTTAGAAAAGGAAGACACAGCTTCCAGCTGATTTGTTTGTTACCTTCAAATTGTGTAAACTGTTAGATTAGGTGACATGCTCATCATTGCTCCTCACTCTTTCTTCATTCCTATTGTTTGTTATGTGTAACTGTTCTCTCTTGTTTGAAATGATTCTGTAGGCTCTTTAGAACAGCCTTCTCAGGTGTTTGTACAGTTCCCAGTACAGTGGAGCCCTGATCCTGAATTTTTTGGACATTCAATGTTAATAATAAATAGAAGAGGTATAATTGTTCTGTTATTATTTACTGAATGCCATCAATGAGCTTGGCACTGCAAGGAGGAAAGGATAGGAGAAGCTTTCCTGCTCTTAAATGTTTATCAGATCCTTAAGGTACTGAACATATTTCATGATTTAATTAACTTTATAAGAATGACATAGAATCATAGAATCATAGGGTTGGAAGGGACCCCACGAGGTCATCTAGTCCAACCCCCTGCCAAAAAAAAGCAGGACCACTCCCATTAGATCATCCCACTCAGGGTTTTGTCCAGCTGGGACTTGAACACCTCCAGAGATGGAGATTCCACCACCTCCCTAGGCAGCTTATTCCAATGCTTCACCACTCGCCTAGTAAGGAAGTTTTTCCTAATATCCAGCCTGGACCGCCCCAGCTGTAACTTGAAGCCATTGCTTCTCGTTCTGCCCTCTGTTACTACCGAGAACAGTCGAGCTCCCTCCTCCTTGGAGCAACCCTTCAAGTAGTTGAAGGTTGCTATCAAATCCCCCCTCAGTCTTCTCTTCTGCAGGCTAAATAAGCCTAGTTCCTTCAGTCTTTCTTCATAGGGCTTGTGCTCCAGCCCTTTGATCATTTTGGTTGCCCTCCTCTGGACTCTCTCTAATTTGTCCATGTCCTTTTTGTAGTGGGGAGCCCAAAACTGGACACAGTATTCCAGATGTGGCCTCACTAGTGCAGAATAGAGGGGAATGATCACATCCCTTGATCTGCTGGCAACACTTCTTCTGATGCAGCCCAGTATGCCATTGGCCTTTTTGGCAGCAAGAGCACACTGCTGACTCATATCCACATAAGAGAAAACACTGTAGTGTATTTCACTCAAGAATATATCTTTAATATAAAAATACTAAAACCGATCAGATTACATTGGGTGTGAGACTACATTGTTTTCTCTGGTAATGGGAGTTTTGAGAAAGGACTATAGGACCAGTGGCATTATACAGCTAGTCCTCACTTAGTGACCTACTCGTTTAGTGACCCCTCAGAGTTATGACCAGCTCTCTGATGAGTTGGTATTATGGCGATGTACGAGAACTCGCATCAACTCTCTGAGATTACCTATATTTACAGTACACTATGCAAACTAAGTTCAGTACATTAGAGCTTAAAACATTTAAAATATATATTAAAAATGTTATAAATGATGCAAAGGTGACATTAAAACTATCTACCGATGGTTGAAAAACCCACTACCAGTAAAGTACATTATGCTTGAAATACCGGTAAGGGCTGCTCCTCGTTTAGTGACCAATTCGTTTATCAACCGGGTTTCAGGAACGGAACCCGGTCACTAAGTGAGGACTACCTGTATACTAAATTGGGTCCCAATTCTGCAATTAGTCCAACATCTGCAAAATCCCTACTGAATTCAGTGGGGTGTCATGTGAGGCACAGAAGTCCCTAATAAGTCAAATTAGTCTCTGATTTCTGGCAGCACTGATTAGAGCAGCACTAACTGATAACCACTGTTAAAGTGATAAACAGAGTTTTTTGAGGCTCTGACATTTTAAAATTAATTCTGAGTATTGAAAAGTCAGTGTAAAAGACTTTCCAATTTGCTATAACAACACTACTAAATTCAGGTTTTCCCCAACATGATTTCCTGTCTGTTAAATTTCCAGTGACAAGTAAATATTTAAACATTCCAAAATTCTGAATCATGGCAGCATTAGTGACAGCCACCAGCATTATACTTTTATTTTTTTCTGTTTCTTTTCACATCTAATTTAGATGCAAATGTTATTTTGAGTCAGTAATGCCTTTCATGCAGGGTACAACATTTTCAGTACATTATGCCCTCTAGATGGCAATATTGTATTAACCTTGTATATAGACGAATGCTAGTGGATAAATCATACTTGTAAATTCTTATGTTGCTATCAAGCCATTGCTACTTCTTGTACAGACAACTGTGGCTATTCTCACTATGGTGAAATTCACTACAAAAAAGAGCTGACATGAAGGTTTAAATCGGGCCTTGCTCTGCTCACAAGACTTTTGGCTTCTCTGGTCCCAGAGCTTGCTGAAATAGGGAGCTGAGGCAGCAGAGCCTGATGGATCTCCATCAAATGCCTCAGTGCAAATGCTCTAGGCCCTGCCACACCACTGTCATGGATCATGCACTTCAAATCACCCCACATTTTCCCTCTGAAGGCACTCTACATGACAGAGCTAGGTCCTCCTTTGCCCATAACCATGACTTTGCTTGCTTCCACAGCCTGAACTCTGGAATATTTACCAACATGTCCATAATACTCCAGTTACTCACTGGCAACTTCAGCCCATGCAACAGAAACACTAAGGCGGGCACATATTCCTACCACTAACTCTGATTCCAACTCTGCGCACATATTCACACTAATGACACCATCATAGGATCTAATCCAGGAGTCTCAAACTTAAATCACCACAAGGGCTGCATGAGGACTATGTTAGCCTGAGGGCCGCATCACTGAAACCTTTTCTTACAATAATATTAAAAATATCGAATAACAATTGAATCATTGTGGGCCACAGGAAGTAACTTTAGGAGGTGCATGCAGCTCACAAGCCACGAGTTTGAGACCCTTGATCTAATCAAGACAGCTATGCTCATCAGGAGCTCATCCACAAATTGATAATTGCCATCATGTGCCAACAATGCCCATCAGCCTAATACATTGGACAAACTGGACTGTCATAGCGCAAAAGAATAAATGGACACAAATCTGACATCAGAAATGGCAACAGTCACAAACCACTAGAAGATGACTTAAATCTTCCCAGCTGTTCTGTGAAGGACTTCATGTTGGCTATCCTTAAACAGGTTTATTCTAGGCCAAGGCTTCGAAGACAGACTTCAGAGTTAGAATTCATATGCAAATTTGATACCATCAATTTGGGTTTAAATACAGATATGGACTGACTTTCTTATTATAAATAGTGATTGTCACCTCTCTCAGCCTCTTATCTGTTGTTCCACTCAATTTAAATCAATACAACCTGTTTGATTTGCTGAAGTAATCTGACCTGATCCTGTGATTACATGTACTTCACTGCATTTATTCCTCCTTCCTATACTGTTTTTTCCCCTCCATTTTCAAGCATCTGACCAGGGTGGATCACCACACAGACCAACGGGGCCTGTCCCCAGGGGCCCACCAAAATGTGGGGGCCACCCTGCCCTGTCAGCAACTTGGCACTGGGGAGGGGAGCAGAGCAGGCTGGCCCAGAGGACAGTCCACGAACTCCCGCCCTTCCCTGGTCTGGCCACTTTGCCCCTGGAAGCAGGGCAGGCCAGCCACAGCCTGGCCCGTTAGCCATCAGGGGTGGCAGAGCTGACTTGTGCATGTGCAGTGTAGCCTCTCGTGTGGCCTTTTGGGCCAACCATCCAGGCTACAGCCTGCCTCTGGCCCAAGGCCTCTCCACGGTGTTGGCCCACTGGCAAGGGGGGAGGCCTACCGGTAGGGGAGACCTAGGGGCCCTGTGGCCCCTGATTGGTCACTACACTGATGAAATGGGATCTCTCCTACAAAAGTTCATGCAGCAAATACATTTGTTAGTCTTTCAAAGTGCCACAAGACTCCTTAGTTATTTTTCTGTTCATCTTTCTATTCTGCATAAAGCTCACCAAATGCTTTTTTCTCTATTCCCACCCAGTAATTACCAAAGGCCAGATTCTGATCTAACTTAATCACATTGAAGCAGAAAATAAAAGAGTTACTTCAGCTCTGTGTGGCTGAACAGACAATGAAAAATCTGACCCTACATATTTTCTAAAGGATTTCCTTAATATCCTCAGAATATGGAGTATTTATAAGCAGCTAACAAAGCCTTCCTTCTGAAGATTTGACAACCATACAAAATCAAAACCAAAAGTTAGAAAAAGCCCACACTCTTCCATTCTATGTCATGCTTTCAGTTTGCAGTAGCATCATTCTTCATATTCACACTTTACAGGTGGGAATGACTCAAAATTCAATCTTTTCTTAGCAGTCAACATGATTTACCTGACCGGTGATGGTGTTGGTGCTCGGACATGTCTGACAGGTGATGGTGACTGTCTAATGGGAGATGGTGACTGCTGGCGTGCCATTTGTACTTTTGCAGCACTTAGTGGTGGAGTTGGTGATTTTGATGTAGGTTTAGGAGGCATTCTTGGTGGTGCCTTGTGTGGGAGCTGTTGCCCTGTGGCACTATCTATGACCATTTCAACTGTTGTAAGTGATCTGGCATCAAAGTGGGCTTCTATCTTCTGTAATGAAAGAATGAGCATTGATGAAACATTGCAAGCTAATAACCAATGCCTAAAGACTTTAACACCATTAGCTTTGAAAAAACCCATACCTTTTCAATTCTGGCTTGTCTTGTTTGCGAAATCTGAGCAGTCGAAACAATTGTCTTTGTCTTTTTAGCGGGTACTACTTCTTCCTCGCCTGTTGGAAGGTAAAACATGAATAGTCAGGAGAAATACATGTGGCAATAAATAATAAACACTTTTTAGAAGGAACTAAATATGAAATTCCAATGGTATAGCAGCACTTGTAAATGCAGGAGAAAGAACTAAGCAGCCATCTGTTTTCCATGCCACATCTATAGACAAATAATTGTGGAACCAGCTGAAATAAAATTAGCCTTTTCATGTAGCTATGTAATTAGGTCAAAATAATTAAAAGCATATTAATTATACAAGACTTTGAATGCATACTTTGGAATCATTTAAACCTCCCAAATGTGTATATGGCTAGCCCAAAAATGTATTACTAATGGGTGAGCTAAGAAAGGCTGCCTTGTATATAAAGGCATTATGAGTATGTTGAATTGGCTCCATTCAGCCTCAAATGGCCTTCATAGCTACTAGGCTCACTTTCAGAGTTTCTTGTGATCTCTCACTATTGAGTCAATTCTCTCCTCTGATGTGGGGTATTGCTCCCAAGAAATGGAAATTCTTACATGATGCGAATTATAGCTTTACACAGATGATCAAAATTCTGTTCACCCTCTCCCCGTCACTAAAATTTGTTCCCTTACTTCAGCCATGTATGGCTTGCTCACTCAAAAAATATTCATATATTTTAGGGCCAAGTATATAATGTGGTCATAGCAATATAGTAAAAGCCCTTTTGTGTTTATTAGGTGAATTTTTAGCTTTACTGTCTTAGTAGCCTTCCGTTTTTAAAAAAATACAATAGATGAAATTCAGCCTCCTCTGCACGTATGTATGTGAGAAACGAGCTGATCAAAAAGGATCATCTGTTGTGCCTCTTTCTGGGCTCCTCACATACTCTGCAAGAGTAAAACAAAGCGCTCTCTCTCTCTCTCCCTTGTTCTTTCTCTCGTTTAAAAAAAAAACCCACACAACAACAACAACAAAAATCCACCTACCATGCTTCTGTTTTTCCAGCACTGTATTCACATAATTCAAAAAAGTCCAGGGGAGGGAATTGTGTTATGTTGATAATGTATTTTTTTTATTACCAACCTGGAACTTTTTATAAGTTTTAGTTTAGAATGAATTTTTATAGTCAGGTTACAAACATCTGAGAAATTGGTTATTAGCTAAATTTCCGATAAACATTAATTAAAGCAATGTCCTTTGTAATGTAATAAGAATGTATACACATTCTCATTTTCATGGCTTACAGCCTCAATTCCATTACCTTGAACTAGCAATTCGGCTGTTGAAGTAGCTCGTCCCACGCTATTTGTTGCATTTACTGAATAGGTTCCGGAGTCTTCAGGATAAGCTTCTGCAATTATTAAACTATAGAGGTCTCCTTCTTGTGAAATTTGAAAATCGAGGGAGCTTTGAATTTCTGCTCCATCCCGATAGAACTTCACCACAGGTGTAGGGATTCCACTAACTCTCACATCAAGTCGAACTTGCTTTCCTTGCTTTGCAGTCATGCTCTGTAGACGTTGTGTAAAGTTTGGTGGTGCTGTTTCAGCTAAAGTGTGATTAGAAAAATTAAAGCAAAAGTTCACTCAATGAAGAAAACTTCATAACCATTTCCAATATTGGAAGTATTCAGAGCCCTGAAAAGCTTTATAAGTACCCTTTATACATAAAACTATAGAGTCTCCTTAAACATCTCCCAGTCACTATTGATATAGAAGAGCGCCATGTTGTCCAACTGATTTAAAATAAATTAAGGCCTCCTTCCTGCAAATGTATACACATGTTCTTAACTTTAGTCATATGAATAAATTCCTGATCTAACAAATGCTTACACACATATAACTTCATGAGTATTTGCATTGCTGACATTGGAACTACTCACACGAGCAAAGTTGAATATAAAAGTTGGCAGAATCAGGATCTATGGTGATCCATTCTATATTCATATGAGTACAGTTCTACTGAGGTTAATAATGGCCCTATTCTTTCAAACTCTTATTCACCGGAGCAATCTTTGCTTACATGACTAATTCCATTAAAGTTGATGGGCCTATTGTGAGAGTAAAGATTACAAGTCTTTATTTTAGAATAGTGTTAAGCCAGGCATCTGCAAACATATACACATAAGTGTTCATAGGGTCCAGTTCACATGACTAAAGAAACAGTAATATTTGAAAAGTCACCATGAAGTGATGAAGAGTACTGTCTACATCTATAAAGAATCTATGTTTAAGTTTTTGGAAAAAAATCTAGCTTGCTTTAGGCATTACGAATTTCATTTGTTGTTTCTAATTTGGTTTGTGTTTCCAAATTATATATTTGTGTTACTTTTTATTCAGGTCTGGAATATAATTATTTTTAGCCCCCTCACCTCTTCTGACAAAGGGACGTGCCAATAATATGCTGCAAAAAAACCAAGGAGTCATGTGGCACTTTAAGACTAACAGATTTATTTTTCACATGAGCTTTCGTGGGAGAAAATCCCACTTCATCAGATGCTTTGAAGATGGGTGAACTTACAGAATGGAATGAAAATAAATGCAAGGGGGTGTATAACATAGGATCAGGTCATACAGTAACAGCAAATAATATGCTGCCCCTCCTTAACCATACTGTACCTGTGACAAGTAGCTCAGCAGTACTAGTTGCTTGCCCAGATCCATTGGTGGCTTGTAGGGTGTACCTTCCACTGTTGGCTGCTGTCACGGTGGGGATCATCAGTTTAGCGCGGCCATTGCTAAAGGAGATCTGCACACCGGGCAGAGTTGCATCAGAGATAACCTGGCCATCCCGAAACCAGCTCACCTCAGGAACTGGGGAACCTACAGAACGCAAGATCCAAATGGGTAACTGTGTTGGTCTAGTTCAGTAAAACAAACAAACAAGGAGTTCTGGGGCAAGTAAAGACTAACAAATTTACTTTTTGCATGAGCTTTTGTGGGAGAAAATCCCACTGCCTCAGACACTTTGAAGTGTCCGACAAAGTGGAATTTTCTCCTATGAAAGCTCATTCAAAAAATAAATTTGTTAAGTCTTTAAATGCCACAGGACTACAGCAAGCAGTAAATAAAGAAAACAATGCCTGCATCACTCTAGCCCGGGAGCTTCAAAATATCTCTGCTAATTACTAAGTTAAATGGCAGCTTTGAACCATCTGAGATTGCTGCTGCATGTGCACACCTCTGCAATTAACCAGTGAAAGAAAATCATAATATTCAAGGCATTTCCCTGGTGCAGCTGACTTTGCAATACATAGGATAATGGTGTAAGCCACAGACTGCTATATTAAGAAATTCCTCAACCTGTGTCCTGGAACATTGGAAAGCCTTGTTAAGGAAGATGCCTTTAGTCTCATTTGAGAAATTCATGATGGTCAAGCTTTGGTTTGTTCACTGGCATAAAAAAAAATAAAGTACAGGTTCCTTGTAATTAAATTACATAATTCAAGAGCTAGGAAACAAAGACTAATTACCTGAATAGTTAATGAATTTATTAAATAAACCAGCACTGAAGAGAAGTGTAGCAAAAAATAAAATCAAGAATTATGTTAGTGTCTTTCTGGAAAGGATGATGGCAAAGCCTCTTGGAAGTGAATAAACCAGTGATTCATATAAGCAGAGAACAGGCATATTGGGTTGGATACGTTACTGCTCAGATTTATTACGTTCTTAGGTGCAATCCCTCAGGCAAGACTCCCATTTTCAGTAAGACTCCACAAAGTCAGATTTGTCTTTCAACTTCAAATGCTGACTTAAATGTGACAGTAAAAATCATCTCCTAGCACCTAAATTAATTAACTCAGCTGACCAGAGAAATCCTTTTGATAGGAGAAGATTCCTCCTATCCAAGTCAGAGCAAGAGATAAGCAGCTCTGTGGAGGCTATTCCAGCTTAAAGAACTCATTTGGGCCTCAGGAAGCCCCTTTTCTAAGATGGAGGGACCTAAATATCTGTTAATTGGTGGTTCTCTAACTTTACCCATGTCTCTCTACCTGTCCCTCCACTTTTCCAGCTCTGCTTTATGCACAGCCATGCAGGAGCCCTCATAATACTGGGTTCTGCACACAGCAAAGTTGTGCAGTCACTTGTGACATTTTCCAGTAATGCTCAACTGGAAAACTGCACCAGTTCCTTTGCAAAAAGGCCCTTTATAGCTACAGGAGGCAGCCCTGAGGCTGCACTGGTAGAGTTTCCCTACAACTACATCTCAGAGTCTCCACCGCTGTGGGTTCAAAAGTTTCTGAGACAGCAGAATTCTGCCCCCCACCCTCCCCTGGCCATGTGCAAAGAACTCCTCTCAAAACCCCAGCCACTTTATTTGGAATCTATCTGGGAGCCAAGATTTGATTGTGCAAGAATAAGCCAAAGACAAATATGGGATGTGAAGAAGAAAGTTTTTGCTGGTCATTTGCAATCACTCAAAACTTGTTTAGAAAAGTACAAGTTTTGATATATATATACCAAATAATTCAGACTTATTTATACACAGAAATATATGACCAGTCTGGAACAGAGAAGATTTTCAAGCCCAAAATAGAAATACCAGATTTAGGTGCTTATAAGTTCATGGCTATAGCTAAGCAAGGATTTGGGGTGGCCCAGTTTTTAGAGAATCAGTCCGAGATACGTTGGGCCTGATTTGCACAAGCACAGAACATATTGGAGTGAAGCTTGTAAATGCAGGCTTGCCACTGATCAGTGTTTGGAAGGGAATAAAGCATGAAAACTAAGAGTCCAAGTTAACTCTTTGTCAATTGAAAACAACCTTGAAACTATACTGTGAAGACAGATAGCAGGGACGGATCAAGGCAGGAGGGGAGTGGGTGGCTGCTGGGGAGCAGGGGCAGGGGCTCCGGCCTGCACTGTAGGGGAGGTTGAGGTTGGTAGGGCTGTGGCCAGTGCTGCTGCGGAGTTGGGCTGTGTGCGTGTAGGGCAGGGGGTGATGTGGGCTGGCACAAGCCAGTGCTGCTGTTGTAGGTGGGAAAGGCATGGGTCAGAGGCCGTGGTACTCCTGCCCTGCCCCACAACCCCCCAGCTGGCTGGTGAGCAGACCAGCCAGCCCAGGGGCTGGGCAGGTAGGCTGAAGACGAGGGCTGCAGCTCACCATTCAGTCTGGCCAGGCCCTGCCTTAATCCAGCCCTGACAGACAGACACACAAACAATTCACAATTTGGTTCACATGTATAATTTACTCTAGCGTTATAGGTTGCATCCTGTCATAGTTATTAAGCACATCTTTAACACTTATATTAATTGTGCTCTTCATATCCATTCTAGAATTCTACATATCTGAGTTACATATAAAATCAAATCATATCATAGGGCTGGAAGGAACCTCATGAGATCATTGAGTCCAACCCCCCAAGAATTGAACCCAGGACCTTCTACACGTTAAACAGAGGTGCTAGCCACTACACTATTCACAGAGCCAATGGCTTTATTGAAAGGAAAAGACAAAGACTGAATTTAACATTTACAATGATTGATAAAAGAGATCACTACCCATGTGACAAAAATAAAAGTTACACTGTGATTTAAGAGGACAGATTCAAGAAAATAAAATGTTCACAATTTTTTGTGCATTCAAAAAAGTAAATACTGAATCACTGCCAGAACTGTCAGAGTTGATGAGTGGCTTTAGGGATGGAGGGATGTTGCAGTATCCCAGAACATGAATAAAAGCTAAGAAAAGATTGTTTCACACAAGGCTTGGAACTAAAATAAAAGTTTGGTACATGCAGTCGCAAAAGTGCCTTGTCTCTTAACGGTATTAAATTAAGTTGTGCTCACAAATATTACAGGATATTATAAATGAAGAGGAAAATAGCTGAAATCATCCATTCATCAAAATGTTCAGCATCATAATTGGCTTTAAATGATACATTTATCTGTTTTAGTTTTATGGCCAACAGATTTATTAGAAGAGTAGTTTTCCTCAGTGTATTTATGCAACTTCACGGGAAACATACATCAAACAAAAACTCTACAATGCTTCAGAAAGCTGGGACGGCTGACACTGGAGTAATGAATCAAACATTGAAAAGTGAATGCAAAATAAGCCACAGATGTAAACAGACATATAGAGGTGTTCAAATATCTCATATGATCTTGTGATAATCAAGGTTTCCAGAAATGTGGGTACAAGTGTGCATGTGCAAAAGCACAACTGCCAGTCAATCTTTGAAGCAAGTACATCTTGGACACCCGTGGGTCAATGATTATCAGCAAATGTCAAAGGTTGCTGTGGTGCAGGACAAACCATATACCAACCATGGAATGATTACACAACAACTACAGATCATTGATGCTGTTTTATGGTATGCTGGGTAGTTGCCATACTAATGCCAGCACTCTAACACACTTCCTTAACCATGTCATTGTGTCCTTAGTACTGAGCATGTGTCAAACCCACTCCTGGAACAAGGCATTGACTGCTCAGGCACTTCTTTTGACTGAACTACAGGATATGAGTGGGGCTTTGTCCATTCTCTGTGTTGATGCTTTTCATCATATGTAAAGTTGTGATAATATGCACTTCATTTAAAAATGAAGGACCTTCTTTAAGTTGCTCCATGATCTTGCTTATGTTTGCACAATCTTACACTACCTTTAAACAGGCTTTCCCACCATTCTGAGTGGGTGCACAAGCCCAACTTCTGTGCTTATAACTTAGTCTGTTCCACCAAAATCATATAAGTTACAGGGATTGATTAGGGTGAAAGTGAATACAAAATGAGGCTGTATGCCCAGCACAGAGCTAGTGAAGAAAAATTTGTCCTCATCAGCTTTGGATCAGCAATTCACCTTCTGCCACTCAGACGCTCACTTAGTTAGGTCCCCATAGACTCAGTGCAGATATCCCTAGATCTCTCGCTAACACAGTTTGCACTTTTATTCCTAGTTTTTTCCTTTGTGTTGTAAACTTGGGCCCAATTCTCTTCCCACTGAAGTCAATGAAAGTTTGGCCACAGACATCAATGGTAGCAGGATTGGACCTTTGCTCATGATCCATCAAAATTCCATACAGTATGTCTGCTGGAATTTGATAGCACTCTCTGTAGCAGGCTAATCCACTGCAGAAATGGAATTGTATTACCTGATCCTTCCAGTGCCCTCTGATTTGGATATATCCATGTACAGACAGTCTTTACCCCATCACATTATAGGACTAGCTAAAGCACTGGCAGCTGTATGTTTGCTTTACATTTCCACAACACAGGTGATTCAGGAACAAGAAATGATTATGTCTTACCACTAACATGAGCCTCAAAGGTTGCGGCACTACCCTCCAGTGCCACAACACTTTGTAACGGCTGTGTAAACGTCGGTGCTTTTGACGTCATCTTTATCGGCACTCTGAAAATGGGAAAATATAATTAGATGTCAAATGTCATGCTCCTTAAATTACTATACACATTTTGTCTACTTTCTTACTGAACTGGCACTTCTCATTTGTACATTGCATGGAATCATTTATCCTTTTCTGCCTTAAACTATATTGCCTGACTATGCTTTAACATGATTGGAATAAAATCTGGATTTGGTAGAATTTTGTAGTATATAATTATTTCACTTGTAGGGTCTGCTCCTGTTCCCCCTGAAGACAATAACATACCTCCTTCTGATGTCAGTGGAGTGAGCTGTGGACTAGTGGATTAAGTATGGCACCATGAGACTGAGTCCTACTGCTGATTCTGCCCCTGACTTATTGTATGACCTTGCGTAGGTCATTTAGCCTCTGTGCCTCAGTTGTCCCATGTGTCCTAAAGGAAGAATAATCCTTATTTTTAAAAGTCACAGTGTTATGGGATGGATTGAAACTATTCTGTAAATGCAAAACATCATTATGTTCAGTGGGAGCAGATTTAGACTTTAAATAGCAGCCTAAAAGTAATGTGGGTGTCTGCAATCTATTCGGCCTTTAATAATTAAAGGATGGCTGGGTGGCTTCCCTGTTTAAGGTATGCTATCAGTACTAAATAATTTAATCTTAGGCAGAAGCATATTGACATTAAATATTCTGACAAAATTCAAGTATTTCTCAGAAAGTAGCTTAGTGGAATCTGGAATACTGAGAAACAGCCACCAAGCTGGGGATAAGGCAGTCATCAGTGGCAGTAGCATGAACCACTAACTGCAGGCAGGTGTGAAATGTGAATGAAAAATAGTTTGTCCTCTCTTCCTATGCATGATAGCTCCTGAATATTTTGTTATCATGTTTTACCAGATAAGAGATATCTTGGTAACTGTTTTTTAAAGGTACTTGGACCTCATTGTGATAACTCATATATACTGTGAATTGTGCACCTAGAATTCTGTGTCTGATATTGCCATGGTACCAGACAATACATAAAAAATAATAAACCTTTATTTCAATTTAACTGTGAATCAGCTCCTGTCACCCTTAATCAGGTTGAAAAATACCTTATGCTGAGAGCAGACTCATTTAAATCAATGGCTGGTTCTTTAAAGGAGCCCAGATTTGTTAGGAGCATGACTCTTATTGACTTCCAATGGCAGGTGGGCATCCCATTCCTGTAGGTACCTTTGTAAATCTCAAACAGTATGACTACATATGCAGTAATGTGCTACGCAAGGTGAATAAGAGGGACAGCATCTAGTGCTGTATTTTAGGTTTGTGTAAAATTTCACATGAAAGGTACTATTTGTACTATCTTTATGGGTTGTACAGATACTTTTTTTAACTTAGTATCTGTGGCTGGTTTTTTCCTGAAGTTTTCAATTTGAGAAAAAGTTTAAATAAATTAGGTATAATTGAAATTTAATTTCAAGAACACACCAATTTCCAAAAATGTAGAAAAGGAAAACTATACAAATAACTTTAACACATATTTATTCATCTCATCTCTACGTCAGTTGTAGTTTAACAATGGCAATGTTTTGAAACAGAATAATTTAATATTTTAAATAAACAGTATATAAATTATATAGATTATTTCCAAACTCCAGAATAGGCTGGGAATTATTTAATGAAGTAAAATTGATGTTGAATTAATTGAAAGTTTAAATATCTCAAGGGGTAGCCAAATTTTAATTATTAAGATTTTGAGCTTATAAGGCTTTTGAATAATTATGATCAAAAAGGTATGCATCTGAAATATCAGACTCCAAAAATAACCTCCCCAGCTATGACTGACAGCAGACAAGTGTTCCAGAGCTGCCGTGTAATTGATACCCTAGCAGCTGATTCCCTTAAAAAGTCATCAGCGCTTAGCTGATACCATATGCATTTTATCAGAGCTATTTTTGGAGCTTCTGGGTTTATCTGTAAGTAATATAACCTTGAACACTCCCAGAACACATTAAAAAAAAAAGGTTTGTAAGTTAACCAGACATTTCCATACACATTTTAAATTTGAACTTAAGGAACTACTAATTGAATTTTGTCAAAATTCACATTCAGAAACATAAGGTATTCTAGATAAGGAACTTTAATTTTCAACCTTTAAAGACTATATTCTTATTACATATGCATACCTATAAATATGCATACCCATGCCCATAAATATACATTTATATTTATACATCCTATCAAAATGAACAATTACTGACAAAGAAATAGTTATATTATCAAAAATGCCACTAACCTGATTTCTCAAGAGTGCCTAAAAGGAGTGGGCTAAGCCCAGCGAATGTTTCGTAAACGACGTCCTTATCCAGAGTAAGATTTTAGACAATCCTAACATGAGAATTGTTGAGCCTCTAATCATTAAAAACAAAACTACACCGTCTTGACAGTGTAGTTTTGCTTTTCTTTGCAATCCCTACACCCGAGGCGAGGCTGGGAATGCACGACTGCTCAGAAGTGCTAACATAGTTGTTTTACTTTATATACCCCAGATCTGCTGACAGCTCTGCATCATCCTGTCAGTGCCACTTCTGATTGGTTTTCTAAAAGAAAGCGTCATGGGATCCACTTTATGCATTCAAATACCACCTGTTGGCCTGATTGACAAAGCTAATTTTGGCAGCACAAAAGGGATTCAGTGAGGAAATGAACCAGTATGTTAGAGTTCCTTCTAGTTTAAAATCTAGCCATTTTATTTGCAGTTGCTGATTAGCTACACCACAAACATAAGAAAAACATTAATAGGGAAGGATTTTTTATTAAATAGCACAGAACAGCCCAATCAACAGTGGTCCTTTCAGTCAGATCCCACCTTACAGTCTCTTCCCTACAATGACTAAGTAACTACCAAATGCATCTGTCAATCACCAAGTCAAATAAGTGAGCTGACCTCATACCTGGGCCTTATTATATTGCCAATATATATGTATATTTTCTAATTATGAGTTGGAAGATTTTGTTTGATATCAGGTGGCATTGACATCCTTATTTTTAACATTTTTTCTACTGCTAGCTAAACATTGCTTTCAGTAGGACTTGTCAAAACCAATGCCAGAAATTCAGCAACACAAATGTCAAGAAAGCACTTACACGGCAGGAACTTTTGCAATTGTTTTAAATTTAGTCTTCAGCCCTCACTTCTGATGGTCCTTATCATGGGATAATGCTCAGGCAGCCCCAGCCAATGCACAATGCCTCTTCCATATTGCTTGTTAAGAGGTCCTTGGCTGAGCCCAGCTGAGCTTTACTAGGCTATGGGGCTAATTGTGTCACTGGGTGGATTTGCCTCAAAAATCAGAGTCAAAAGGGGCTCTTGTGCTCTTTTCTGCAATGGGAATAGTTTGTCCTCCCAACTCCCAACCACTGTTCCAAGATACCTGTGTGTGCCTAACAGGCAGGGTGTTAGTACTTTCTTTTCCAACCTCTATTTTTCCTTCTGACACCACAATATCTAACTAAGCCCCAATCCAGCAAACTACTTAAACAAAGAAACTGGCTCCCTCAGGCTTCTCACCATTTTAAAGTTAAGTATGTGCTCAAGTGCTTGGTTGTGGTGGGAGGGGCAGGGGAGTAGAGCTAGTTGCTAGCTCATGCCCTAAATGGTACATGGAAAAGAGACTATCTGTGCAAAGATGAGCCCTTCTCCTACAGAAAGGCTGGGGAAAAGGGGTGGGAGTCAACTTCTTCTTGGTACCATCCCCATCTCCTTATACCACACAGAAGGCTCTCTGCAGACACAGACTCAAATGTGAGGAAAAGAAGTGGACGGGCGGAGGCAGGAAAGAAAGGTGAACAATTTTTCACCACTTACCTAACAGGCAGCATTGAAGAAAGCTTTGAAGTTTTCCCACACCAGCCCCCTTTGTACTCAGGAAAGCTTCCTCAAGGGGAGCCCCCATAGCAGCCCCTTAAGGGGTAGTACACAGTCACATTGCCAGGGGGCTGGAAAACAGAAAGTAAGCGCCAAAGGGAGAGCATCTTTTCATGATTTGTTCATCCTACAATTTGTTGTTATGAAGGAAGCAGGAGAGGCACTTCTCCATAGAATGGCCTGACAAAAACACTGAGGGAAACATCAGAGTTTTACATCTTCTCATTCATTCCTTAGGGGGTTTCCATAGATGGGATTGATCTAGCCTTCCATTTACCTTTCTGGTTAAAACAATCGTTTTCAAGGCTACTTTTGCTGCACAAGGGTGAGAGGATAAGCAGTGATGACTGGAATCTGCCATACTGGTGCAGTGTCCATCCCATAGTGGTAGGAAGACAGGTATTATAACTCTTTCCTTAGTCTATACTCTGAGAAAAAAAGCAAGTCTATGGACATCAGATTTACTGTCATAGCATGAGGCAAGCCATGACTGCAACTAGAATTTACAAGGAGGGAGACCCACTTTGCCTTCACTAAAGCATGTGTGGTATCAAAGAGAAAACACACAGTATTGTAAGGAATATAAATGAACTCCACATTTTTCATAGTGAATGGGGCTTACTCTGTAACAACTCCTTGTAGCAAGCACTAAAATTTTCTCTGAACTTACACAAGTGGTAAAACTGGTGAAAAATCATGTCTGTGATAGCACACTGACTTCAAACTTCTCTCTTAAAAAAGTCAGTCACCTGACTTTATAGAGATAAAAGTTAAATGAAGGCTGCTGCATGAAAATCAGGATGAAACTAATCCTTTTAAAATCTCAAAAGAAGAGATATTTTGTTACCCTACAGCTATGCGAATTTTGATGAGAATGTCAAATGGTACTATTTCTACTGGGAAAGAGGGATTAAAATCCCACCAGTGACAACATTCCTTTAACCAATTCACAAAGTACCACAGAAAATTAATATTTTGTATCCAGACATGAAGCAAAACTTGGAAGTATTCTGTAAATGCAAAATGTTAGATGTTCAGTGCTGCATTCACTAACTTACCTTCAACCTTTTTGGCATATACATTGTGTTTAAAAGACACAGGACTCCATTTCCATGAACTTTCTTGCAGGACAGGGGCATTGGGACAGATCCTTAGCTAGTGCAGATTGGGTTAGCTCCCTATTCCTTAGCACTATGACAAGTCACACTAACTGAAGACCTGCCTATTACCGTAAAAGAAATACAGTTGCATGCAATTTCTAAAGATAATGATATATAACTCTTACCCAGTGCTTTTCATATTGAGGTCAGAAAGAGCCTTACAAAAGTTTCATCATCCCCATTTTCCAGCTAAGAAACCTGAAGCACAGGGAAGGAAGTGATTTGCCCACAGTCACCCAGCAAGCCAGGGGCAAAGCTGGGACTTGAATCTGCATTTCCCAAGTCCCAGTGCCTTATCCACTATGCCACACTAGCTCATAATATATCATATATATAAAAAGTTCCCCTTCCCACAAAACCCTAAGAGACACAGTAACTTTTGGAGAAATGGGTACTACGAGGAACACAGGACATGACATATTATTTCTCAAACTATACAATACTATGTGTGAAATAGAATGTGATCATTAGTGTAATAAACTTATATGGGACTCCTACTAGATTATCATATTGATTTCCTCTGACTTTAGTGTCTATGATTCTATAAATCTACTACAAATACTTCTGTATGTGAATAAATTTACTTATGCAAGTAGTCCTATCGACTACAAGGATTGAAGGTGCATAAGGAAAACAATTACTTCCATAGGCCTGCATGTGGAAATGTCACAGGATCAAGTTTTTAATCATGAAAGCATGGAATCATAACTTCACTGCTTCCCAACTTTTGAGTGCTTCACTTTACAGCTTTAATAGGTTCTTAACGTACTTTTGAAATGGAATTTTCCTGGCACATTATGAAGTTTAAAAATCTATAACATGCAGCTATTTGCTAACCAACAGTAGAATGCACTGTATTGCTAAATATATGGAGTCAATAGTCTTTCCTGCTCCTCTTCCTCTACACATTCATTCACAAAGGCTTTGACTACATGTAGGGCAAATGGAAGACTTTGTAATGATATAACAATAGTGGGGCATGGAGCCCCCCAAACAACTTAAGGGTACTTTGTAGAGTTATGTAGTAAACAAGTAGTTATCTAGGGTGTAGATTGGGGCATTCCGGTGGTGGGAATCAACACTCCAGCAGATAGTCTACGTGACTTGGAAAGGGCCTGATCCCCCCTCCCTGTGAGTAATAGGCTATAACATTAGCCTGTTTCCCTGACTTCACTGGCTTTCGCTGTAGGACCTTGAAGGGTGCCTCGGAGGACATCACTCCCCAGCTGAAGCCTGTGGTTGCCAGGGGATCCCCGACTACTGACTGGGTTGTAAACCTGTCTATGTTACTTTGTGTTTAACTCTGGGTATATCATTTTGTCTGGGTATTAGTTAAGTAATCTGTTAGTTAATAAAACATTTTATTCCTGCTATGTGCATCTTGGTGGTTGTTGCCACTGGAATCCCGGACCTGAAACTCACTTGGTAGTGGGGAACACTACACTATACAGATTACACTGGCATAGCGATACCAGCATAACCATGGAACACTCCCTGTCCCTAAAGGAGGAGCTTTTATGTTGGTGCTGAGGCTAATTTCATTAAGGGATGTGGTATTACATCAATGGAAGATGCACCTACATTGGAGTTTTTATTGAGACATAACAGTCAGGGTTATGGGTTATTGAGGTTTATTCCATATTCCTGACTGATGTAACTATCCCAATATAACTTTTCAGTGTAGACCAAGCCAAAGTGTATGGACAGAATTAAAGCTCCACCTCCTGCCCTAGATTCCTGTTTTCTTTACACACCTTCTCTCAAGAGAAAGTTTAGGTTGTATATGACTTTCCCTAACAGTCACACCATGAGCAGAGCCAAAGAACCTTAACAAGCAAACAGTTAATTGATCATATTAAACCCTTGGTTTCCAAGCTACTGTACCCCTTTCAGGAGTTTGAAGCCTGAGCCCTTACATCACCCTGAGGGGTCATGACCCCCAGCTTCAGAAATAATGATCTAGATGAGTTGATGTACCCTCAGAAGATTTCTGTGTTCCCACAGGGGTAAGCAATTGAGAACCAAGGTATTAAACATGTAAATGTGCACATATAAAGTGTTTTTCTAAACTCTCATAAAACTGACAAGCTACAATCAATTTTCACCACTGTGACCTAGAGAATAAACCTTGTGGAGTTTCTAGTTCTCTAATATCTACCATTGAACACTGAGCTCTTCAAACAAGACATATTTGTAACTGGAAAGGTTACATTCCCCCATTTCAGCCTTGAAAATGGCTGAACTGCCTCCTCCCCTGCCCCCTGTCCCAAATCTTCTAAAAATATTTTTTTTCCTGGACTGAAAACAAACTTGCCAAGTTTCCACCCCCAAAGACAATAAGTCTATAAGCAACTGAAAACATTTGCAATGACATCTGTGAAACCTTAGCTATAGGTGGCACTCTATATAATACATCTAATGAAACAGCAAGTATCTTGGCCAGGTTGATGGCTTGGGATGGTTGCACTCCATTACACAATCACGTCAGAAAGCCAAACTCCCTTCTGTCCAACCTCAGGACACTTGATGAAACCCAGAAATATGACAAAGATGATGACAGGAACAAAGCATACACAAACTATGCTGATCACCTCCACTCATGGCACCTTCAATGGGTCAGCTATTGAGTGATATGGTTTCTAAGGAAGATTCCTATATTCACTGCTGAAAAGGTGATGCTGCTATCAAATGCAGGTGCTGTATGAGCTGGTAGGACAGGAGAAACAAGAACTGAAACTTTGAATAAAGAAAATACCAGCTACAAATAACCCTCTCCACCTCTCATCTCAAAACAGTTTTAGCAGCAGTGTTGGCGGTAGAATTAAAAGCTAGCAGGGAGATGGTCTCCATAATCTATTACAGCTTTTTACTCTTTAATCTCTAGGATTCAGTGAGTGGCTTAGGTGTACTTAGTATCTGAAAAGTGACTATGTAAACAGACACTTTGGCTGTGTTCAGACGACAGTTTTATTTTGAAATAACACCCGTTGTTTCGAAATAAAAATTCTTATGTCCACATGACATACTGTCATTTTGAAACAACGGGTCCCGTTGTTTCAAAATAACGGCCGTTATTCTGAAACCATAAAACCTAGTAGGAAATCAAAATAGCCGTTGTTTCGAAATGGTTGTTTCAAAACAACGGCATTCGGACTCGTTATTGTGAAACAACTGCTTCAAAACAACATGTCCGAACGGCCTTATTTTGAAATAACCATTTCGAAATAACAGCCGTTTCGAAAGCAGGCTTTCCCTTAATTCGAATTAACTTATTTCGAAATAAGGACTTTATTTCAAAATAGCAGTTTACGTGTGAACATAGTTTATGTACAAAGCTGCTCCCTGTAGGCATTTACAGTCATATCTAGTTGTTTTGCTGACAACAGCAAGTTACTATTTTTGTCCTGTTATCAGAGCAAAGTCACAAATCTATAGGAGAGTATGTTGGATTATGTTTCACATCCTACTCAACAAAGTGTTAAATAAAAATTTCACAGTTGGCTCTTAATCAGCATCCATGATGTATAAGCCTGAAAAGTGCTAGGCAGGGAAAAAAAAAAAAAAAAAGTCAAAGAAGTCAAAGCAGAGCTTGACTTCCAAATTGCCAGTGCATTTGCAGGTCTAGGAGTCAAAAACAAACAAAACCCAGCCGCCACCCATTATCTCTTCACTGAACACGTTTGCTATAGAACCAGAGACAAACATAAAATCCCACAATTTCATGTTTGCAGAATCACTTTCTCAGAGATTTAGTTATCTTGCACTTTATAAAACCACTTTTGTAAACAGTCCTGCTGATGGGGATGTTGAACTAAGCTGTTTATCAGTTTTAATTTTGAAGTTTATATCTGAGATATGTAAATAAATAGCCCATGCTGCAGTTCTCTGGGTTTATAGGCTATTAAAAATGAAATATTTAACATTTATCTTTAACCCACTGTTGATACTTGTGTGACTATAATGCAAAAAAAAAAAAATTAAGTATTTACTAACTGAAGATGATTATAGAGACTTATGGTATGCAGGTTTTGCCTTCACTGCTTTTAAACACATCCACTGTTTTGAAAGCTACAAGGCCAAATGTTATGAAATGGGTGGAGCTGTGATTATGCTCATCTGTTACATTTATGCGCACATATCCACATCCAAGTGTCTCTTTTGAGGGCTTGAAAAAACATTGTCTTTGCCATGTTGCCATCAAACAAGTGATTTATTTGATCAATTATAGACAAGCAAGGGACATTCATTTCAGCTCATTCTGTCTCCGTTTAAATAATTTGAGATGGAAAGATGATGTTAGCTTCATGGTTTTAAACAGACATAGCTCCTAATGTGTTACTTACAGGGCTGACCCAAGGTTTTTTGGCACCCTGGGTGCCTGTGATTTTTGGCTCAGGGGATGGGCAAGAGAGCAGAGCCTGGCCTCTGGACTGGCCTGCTCCACCCCTGGGGATGGGGGGACGAGCCAGCCCAGAGCAGAGTTTGGATCCATGCTCCTGCCCCCCCGCCTTCAGCTGCATGCTGGGGGGGGGGCAGTGATCTTGCACTCCTGGACCCCACCTTCCCCCTTTTGACTAGATGGACCTCCCCCCTGCCATCTGTCCTCAGCAGCCCCCTCAGTATAGTTGGTCACAGTGAGTGTGCACTCACCAGGCACTCAGGGGCCATTCCTCCAGCAAGCACTCCCAGCCCCAGATGCCACACCAGGAACTTCCATCTTGCAAGAATCAGAGCCCTCCCCTGATTGCTGCAAGCTCATTTACACTGGATTTAATGAAGAAACTGCAATGGCAGTAATCTTTTGCTCTTGCACGTGTAACCCATGTGCCTAAATAGGTGCAATCTCTTTTAGGGACCCTTATGGCTGGGTTATGTTGCTGGGCAGATTTTGCAGCCCAGAAACCAGAAACTTCTGGTAAGAGGGTGAGGGAGCACACTGAGCATGCTCCACAAGTTTTATTGTTTTGCTGGAGTTACATGCCCAGTGAGAAGCCAGAGAAGAGAAGCCTGGAGAGGAGCAAACAGAGAGCTGCAGAGGACATTGGCTAAGGGACTCAGTGAAAGGAGCTGAGCAGGAGTGGACTGCAGGATGTTTTCTCCCTGCTTTGGACTGCTTTGCAGGGGAGTTGTCTGCAGCAAAACTGAGAGTTGGACGGCCAGGGACGTGATTGCATGGTGCTGGCTACACAGGAGGAAGAAAGGACTGCATGGCATCAGCGTGAAGATTCCTGCAGCTAGAGAGGATGAGGATTGCTTTTCTTCTGCATTCAAGCCCCAAGGACTTAAAAGACTGCAATTGAGATAAGGGTGACTCCACCTGAACTTTGGGACTCTTGGGTTTCTTACTGTTTTGTTTAAAAGTATTATGGTTCCTTAGGATAAGGTGTGTTTAGTTAGTTAATAAAGTTCATTGTTACGTTTCTGTTGAGTAATAGTTTAATGTGGGATGGAAACTGAGCAGTCTTCGCTGTGAGTCCTTTTAACAACTGGATCCTGGCTTTCCAGCTGCTTTCATCAGGGGTTTTCTCTGTGAGGCACTGGAGGGGGGCTATTGAATGAATTTGAGCCCACCCTAGCAGGTTACACACACTCACTAAAGTCCACACAGTTTTAGATAAAACAAATACAAGCATTGATTTGCTGTAAAGTCTGACCTGATCCTATGACTTACACTTCCCTCCATTTATTTTCATCCTATTCATCTGTAGCTCTCAATTTTTCAAGCATCTGACAAAGCGGGATTTTCAGTCTTTAAAAGTGCTACTACATGTCTCATTTGTTTTCCTGAACTAAACAGGCATGGGCTAGACATCTGGAACTAGTTTATTGATTAAAACATGATTTGAGATGAGTATACATCAAATCAATTAAAAATACTTAATAAAGCAATCAGGAGTTAACCACTATCAAATGAAAACACAACATGTATTCTAACCTAAAGTTTACTATTCAGTGTTACTCATAATGGTTGGCTGATGATGGTTTTGCAGCTATTCTCTGCCCAGCTCTAAGCAGGGTGCCTTCCTTATAGGTAGACATGGAGTTTCTCTGGCAAAAAGCCTCTAACACAAAGTATGTGTTCTTGTTTCTCCAAAGGACCATCTCCTCCTGGCATCAGGGGATCTTTCCCTCTCTGGCAGAAGCAGGCAGTCTGCATAGCCTTTGTGATGCATCCTTTCTGTCTAAGTGCTGGAAGATAGCTCTGATTTTCTGGCCCCTTCTGAGCCAAGTAAAATACACATACTTGCATATATGATGCTGCAGTAAACATGATACTATAGTAATACTGCAGAGCATGTTACGTGCATTCGTAAAGGAACCCCATCTGCAGAAAAAATCAAAGAAGTCACATCAAGGTGCACTGGCCAGTTGTATTGAGTAAGAACTGCCTGCTGAGGCGGTTCACCTCATTGTTCCTCACTCCTAGTAGCTTCCAGTGACCATGCATGGAGGTACATGTGCACTTAATTGGGAATGGGCATGGGCAATGACTTAAAGAAGTATCACTTTTACAACTTTTCAATTATTAAACCATGTTTTGTAAAAAATTGAAAAGGGCTTTTATTTCTTTTCAGGAAGCATCAGTGTGTACCTCCTCTTATGCATGTTATCAAAGTGGTCAATGATCGCATTTGCTGGCACAGACTGCAGGAGAATTTTTTTTCAATTGAAAGCATTGCAAAGTGCTGTAACCTATCTTGTCCCACTGTGCTTCTCAGACAGGTATGTAGATATCTTAATCACAGAAGTGCGGCTGGCCTGAAAAAAAGCCAGAGGTTTGGTGCTCTGCAACTTGGGGCTCAAACCATGTAAGCGTGTCGCTGCCATGGGTGGCCGGCTGCAGACCCGGGGCTCAGGTGCTGGATTCAGGACTCAATCCCCCTAAGCCTAGCACCAGCAACACCCTTGCTTAATCACCTTTTCCAGTACTGGGGTAGAGAGAGAGAAAGCAACAGTAAATGGTCACATATTCACACCCTGGGATGGGCAGGGGGAATTCAAACATCAATAGCATAGTTTAAAAACACAAATCCATTTCTGCAGCCCCCCCCCCCCCTTACAAACAGGGGAGAGGCTCTGTCTCTCACAGAATGGAAGCTGATGAGATTGGATACATGACAGAGACAATGTAAATAACAATAACAACAAAAAGTCACTTAGCAAGAAGGAGGGAAGGAAAAAAGAATCTCAGAGTCACACCCAAGCAAGGGGGAAAAAGCGTGTCATCAAGAAGCATCATTAAAATCATTGGTGTTACAGCTTCTTAAACTGAGGACAAAATGGAGATGCAACCCCAGCCTTTTATCAACTGCCTCTGGCCTTTTCCATGCTATGTTGCCAAGATCCAAAGGGGCAGCCATGTTAGTCTAGTTCAGTAAAACAAACAAGGAGTCCTGTGGCACGTAAACACTAACGAATATATTTATTGCATGTATGCAATAAATATATTTGTTAGTCTTTAAGTGTCACAAGACTCCTTGTTTGTTTTCCATGTTGTGTGTGGTTTCTGCAAATGAAAATGAAGATGAGTCACACGTTCAGTCTGGGTGATTCAGGGAGCAGTTTTCTTCCTGGGCCCACAATACCTGGGAAGTTTAATGGGCCGTTAAGAGAAACGAAAGTTTGTAGACATCCAGTCTGTGAGTGCCTCCGAATCCAAGAAACACAGATAGAATAGAACAAAGCTGTTCCTAGTTTCTGAAACAGACACATCACCTTCATATAAGCCATAGAATCAATCCTGGCTGATTACAGCCTTTCCATTGATACCACATATGACATATTACATATGGATTATTGCTAATATAACTTATTAATAGGAAAAATAACTCTCTAAAGCCAGACAGCATCATACCAGGATTAATTACTGGGCAGGGGAGGAGATGCAGGGGGGAACAGGTCCTGCACCAGGGACTAAAATCAGCTTTTCCAGTACTTGTAGAGAGAGAGAGAGAGAGAGCGAGCGCTAAATGGTCACTCCCCCACCCCTGCTTAATTACAAACAAACAAACAAGAAAATTTCAAAATTTCAAAAGCACAGAATAAATTTTAGGCGCCCCATATGGTGCTGGTCTGCAGAATTCATAAATAAGGTCATTATTGGCACTGCCAGCTGGGGGATGGTGCCCAGGCCACCCCCAACCCCAGGTGATCTCACTGAACTGGTGAGGGAATCAATCCTCACTAGCCACCCTGGAGGGGAGGATGCTCCCCAGCCTACAACCTACCACTGCTCTCGCTGGCCACAAAGTCACTGAGCCATGGGATGATGCCCAGACTGCTCCCCAGACCAACCCAACCAACCTGGGTATGGATCCCCTGCTCCCAATGCCTCTGGCTCCCCAAGCTGCCTTAAGGTCCCCACCGCCAACGTACACACACTACTTACCAGTACTATGCAGTCACTGGTCCTAAAAAAAGCAGGACAGAGCCTCTGCAGTAGGGGAGAGACAGATTTAAAGTTCCCTCTTCTCTCTGCTCCCTAACTGAGCGGGGTGCAGCCCTTGACTCAGTTCACATCTTAGCTCTGCCCACACTCCTCCCACCCTACAAACAGAGGAAATTAGATGTGGGACCTCAGGGCAAACATCCAGGGCCTGTGGCTTGTTGGCCGAACTTCAGTGATGCCCCTGCTAGGCGACCACCTAGGTTGCCTCTATGGTAGGAATGGGCCTGGTTATTTATGTCCCTAATCTTCAGGGGTGATGTTTACCCGCAAAGCAGAGGGGCAGAGAAACATCTATGTACCAATTGAATTCCTGAAACAGAGTTACAGTGGGATTTAAACGGTGCACCGGCCTTGTACTCACTAGATGCAGGATATTCATATAAAGTACCTATTTTCCAAAACTTTGCACCATAGATGAGCTTTACAAAATGCACATGCTGTGTGAGCCAAATCACACACAGAAAAACAGAAATAGAAGGCTGTGTTGCATGAATTGTCTGGTGCATGGGGCTTTGAAAATTTAGATCAGAATGATCAGTGAAGAACTGCTATTTTAGAGTCTGACAAAATCCTTCTGGTTTAGCTGCTTCTCAAATTGTTAACCAAACTATTGCTTTTATTGTTTTTCCTTCAAATGCTTCTGCTGCAGATGTGAGTGGCTTCCAAAATTTGTGCTGTTGATCTGGTGGTAGTTTTGGAACTCCTAAAGGACAGCTGTAGGAGTGTCTGTATCAGGAAGAGGATACCCAGTTTTTCAACATAAATGATAGTTGACCTGTCAGTCACTAGGCACTATAGTCCAAGGCTTCCTAACATGCGTATATGGATATATTTCCTATTAAGATGCTACCATTAAAAGTTTCATCTGCACAGAGATCATCTTTGTAACAATCCTGACTAGGCTCAGACTTCCAGAAATGATTCCTTGACCATTAGCGCCTCTCTAGAATTGTTGCAAGAGCCCCTAGGAACTAGCAAACCCCCAAGGTTTTAAATACATAGGATTAAAATTTAGTCCCACCATTCCCTGATTACAGATGCCAGTAATTTTGCCTATATAAATGAAAAACCCAAGAACAAATGTAAAGTCCTCCATTAGCTACTTAAGAGGAAAAGGTGGAACCTGCCTTTCTTAAATTCATTTGCTTGTGTACCACATGTCATAGTTGTTCTCAGTCTTGCTGCTGAATGGGTACAAGAAAAGCAACCAATCAACTGAGAGTGTAGTTGAGAGGCCCATGGAAAGGTACTTACAAAGTAGAGGGGAAATGACTAATATCACCTACCTTCTTTTGAGGTGTGTGAGTTTTTGTTGTTGTGGTTTTTTTTTTTAAATTTGTCCTACAAGTTAGGATAAAACATTAAATAGAAACCACAACAATTACGTCGAGTGCATTCTGCTGTGCAAGTGACTTTATTAATGAAAACAGCAAAACAAATTACAAGTTCTAATTAAAATTATGTTTTTAACAGATATCAATTAAGCAGCGTGCAAAGATTCCCTCCTCCCTTTCCCTCAATGTCAAATCTCCATGAAGATTCACAGCAGGTAATTAGTTCATCCATAAACTGGGCATCCTGAAGTTCAATCTATCTTCTGAATTAGATTTCCCCTAAAACATCCTTTGCAGTAGTCCAAAGACATATAGAATCATGCTTCAGACTGATGTTAACCTCTTGCTACTCCACATGTTCAGAATATGCACTTGGTTGCCAACATTTATTTTTTAACCTGTGCAAGTAAACACATTTAAATTAATATCAGATACATTATAATCTGTTGTAAATTATAGCACTCCTCCACCATTCTTTGTGGGCTGATGAAACCATTCTCCATTGTTTTGAAGTCCTGTTCATGTTCCTGGATATTATAGAAGTACAGAGTAAACCCATCCCTACATCACTGACCTAAAACTTCTTATATTACTGGTGAAGAATAAGAAACAGCAGTTTTACACACAAGTAGAGGAGCCACAATAATAAAATAAAATTTCACTGCCCAATTCTCCTAAACAAAAATTAAGGTAGTTTTCAAGTTTTCATTTTTTCCTTTGGAATAGATGACATTTCACAATAACGCACAAGGCATGGACCATTGCCTAATCTGTTGGATTTGAGTGAGAGCACCGAGAGTATGCCTACATTGGAACCTTAGGTTGACTTAAGGAAGGTTAAGTTGACCTATAGATTCCTGCAGCAACCCTGGACTTTTATTAAGTCAACTTAATAACATCACCTCTTAAGGTTGACTTAATTCTTAAAAGATGACCTTATTAAGTCGACTTAAGCCAAGGTAGATGGGGAAAGACCTTAAGTCAACCTAATTGGCCTCCAGGCCCCCTTCCAGAGTTCCTGGCCACCAGGAAGGGTTGCCACCAGGAAGGGTTGACCTAGCACCTGCAAGTGTGGACGCAGGCAGTCTACAGGAGTTTTCAATGTGGACTCTCTAAGTTGACTTAACACGATTGACTAGGGTGACTTAACAGAGCCTCCAGTGTAGACAGACAACAAGAGAGAAAGAATTTTTGAAGAAATATGAAAGCAGTATTTGCAACCAACATGCTGCCCATGGCATATGTGCTAGTCTTTCCTCCTGTGTTGTATTAATCTGGTCAAGGCTTGTATCTCCCAGGAAATGGGAAGAGACTGAAGAACCAGTATTCTCACACTCTTATCATTGTAGCCCTTGACCTTTTAGAAGATATGAAGATCACAGAGGAAACTCAGATATTTATTTCTTCAAAAGAAGTCATGAGTCCAAATGAAGGTGCAAGAATGCTACAATAATAATGAAATTTCTCACAGCAAACATACACGAAGATCTGACCAATACAAAGGTTAGATGTTAAATAAAGCATTGAAGACTATTTAGTAGCATGCTAACTGTCTTACAGACTTGCAATGATTTTCAAAGGAAATGGGAACAAAGGACTGAAATTGAGTTCCAGAGGGTGACTGTGCATTTTATTAAGAAGTGCTTCCGTTTGTTTTAAACCGGCTGCCTATTAATTTCATCAGATGACCCCTAGTTTGTCTGTTATATGAAAGGGTAAATAAAACTTCCTTAGTCACTTTCTCCACAGCATTCATGATTTTACAGACCTTTATCATATCCTTCCCAAAATATCCTTTTTAATTTGACCTGCCCCAGGGTATGTCTTTACTGATGGCAGCACCACTAACAGTGCAGTATTGATTTTGCAGAGTCAGCTGAGCAGCAATGAAGACTTGCTCACTCAAACCCAGAAGCTGACTGAGTTAAGCTACCCAATCAAGTGGCACAGCACTGCATCAATTGGAGAGAATTTCCCAAGGGCGTAGCATGGCAGAGAGATTTCAGTAAGTAGATGGTAGATATGCACTTTACGATACATAGCTTGTGTGTCTCCCATTGACTGCTGCTGAAATCTGTGACCAGTGTAGACCAGCCCCAGTCTTTTCAATCTCTTCTCATACAGAAGCTGTTCCATACCCATTATAATTTTTGTTCACCTTCTTTGTCCTTTTTCCAATTCTAATGTCTCTATTTTTTTTTTTTGAGATGGCACAATCAGAAGCATATGCAGTATTCAAGAAGTCAGAGTACCAAGAATTTTTATAGTGGCCCTATTGCATCATTCCTTTTCTTAATGGTTCCTAACATTGTTAGCTTTTTTGACAGCTGCTGCATATTGAGTGATTCAGAGTGCTAACAGCCGATTTAGAGACCATCACGTTGTATGGAGAGTTGAGATTGTTATGCCAGCATGCATTACTTTTTATTTACCAAATTCTGAATTTCATTTGCAATTTTGTTACATCAGAAAGAGATCTCACTAAATGAGGCAACACTTTGAGACTGCTTTGAAATTAATTTTCTTGAATAATTTTGTATTATCTGGTTACTGACATCTCACTGTTTACCCCCTTTTCCAGATCATTTATGAAAGTATTACATTTACATATTCATAAATGATAAGTTAACTCCAACAGAGACTTTTCTCTGTAAATGTAATATTTTTTTATTGCACTAACTTCTGTTGGTGAGACCGAGACAAACTTTCAAGCATGATAAAATGATATTTCTTTCACCAACAGAAGCTGACCCAATCCAAGTTAGTTAAGTTAGCGCCTCATCCACCTTCTCTTTTTAATATCCTGGAATCAACAAGGGTATAACTGTACTATATACAGATTACATTTTTATAAGTCAGAGCTATGTTCTATTGCACAGTAAGTTTTTGTAATATTATATATATATATTGTATATAGAGATTAGATATCTTCTGATAGAAAACTAAATGCAGATAATCATGTTATGATTCACTTACTCACTTTTGTGTAATGAAAGATAACAGGGCCTTGGGAATGCTTTACATGTGAAGCTCAGTACAGCAACTATAGTATATTACAAGACACAGTATGCAGAGTAAACTTGAAGATACGTCACTGATGGATGTCTAGCCACTGGCCTTTGACCTTTCATACAATATGCATCCTAACCTTGTCCTGCTTCGGTTGTAGTGACACTCACTTTTTCTGAAAAATATCCTTGTTCTTGTTTTGATTTCATTTCAGTTGCAGCAGGAATTTCTGCCTTTTTATTTTTCTCTGAAACACAACATGTATGTCAGTCAGAGTGGAAACAAGGTTCTCATTTGTTGTACTAATGTGCATGGGGCTGCAGAAAGAGGAGGAAGTCACCTACCCAGTAAGACTTTTATGAAAGCTGAACAATATGCTTCCCCAACTTCATTGCTGGCGACACAAATATATTTCCCACTATCAGCAAGGACTACATTTCTTTTAGAAAGGTAATAGGAGTCTCCTAATTTCTCAATCTGTAAAAAAAATATATGCAGAGGATAGTTAACACAACACAGCAATATGTACTGTGGCCCTCCCTAAGGAACATTTTTTAAAAGAGTTAAGACATACACGGACATCTCCAGCTATTACTCTGATATCATCTTTAGTCCAAACAACATTTGGCCTGGGTCTTCCATGTATAGTGCAATGCAGGATTAAATCTTCTCCTTCCTGTAAAGTTGTATGTCCAAATTTCTGAATGAAGTTAGGTTGTTTTCCTTGTACTGAAAAAAAAAGTGCAACTTATACTTAAAATGGCACAACTAATGCACAAAATAATCCCTCCGCTTTCATTGTTTTCTTATTATATAAGGAAAAAAATCTGAGATGTCTGAATCTCAAGAGTACTAGTTTACACAGTAGTAGAGGACAAATGTCTTTGAAATTTATATTCATTTTATTTATCTTTTTTGCCTGTGTATGGGGATAGTGAAAATGTCTTTGGCACTCAGGGGTGGTGAAGTTCAAACCTCCATGTAGCAGCACAGTGCTATTAATTTCAAGGTACCATTAGCTAATCAGATTCTTTATGAGTAATAGATAAATATATGGTGGATTACCTTACTGCAGTGAATAGTGAAACATTTCCTATAGAAATTTAAGGAACAATGTCAAGACTGGCAAACTTTTGGGTTTTGGCTTACTGTTACATATCATGCTTTTCTTTGCTTTGCCAGTCTGTTCTTTTCCAGTTAGCATTTTAGCAAAGCATACAAAAAATCCTAGTCCATAAAAACAGTAAAATTCACACTGTTGCTGAAGGACAGAGCAGAGTTTAAGCACTATGTAAGTTACACTTAAGCCCCATTTTGAGGGCTACAGTGAAAAAACCTAAGGTAGTTTTCTAAAGATAAGTTTTTTAGAGGAGTCCAGATGCTCAAAAATAAATTTAAAAAAATGTTGCTTTTCCGCCACATCAGAAATATATTCTTTTTTTCCATAATGCACCATAGCCTTCAAATTTATTAAGAACAATACATAGCAAACATCACTGCATGCATTCTAGCTACCTTTAAGCACATACAAGATTCTCATTTAGCGGCACCAATGCTTTTTTGGCGATGGTATGTGGCAGTAAAGAGTACCAGCACCTTTTCTGCCAGCCCCCACTGCCTATGTGGTAGGAGGGGGGAGGTCAGCAGGGGACAGGAGAGTACTGGCACTATTTTTTTTTTAAACAAAAAAAAGCACTGAGTAGAATGGTTAGTATTTAGTAACCTTATCCAAAGTATTTCAGTGATTTAAATTTATCAAACTCTGGGGCCAGACCTGCTCTCACTTCTTATCAGAGTAACTCTTATTAAGCAGAATCATTCTTGCAATACAGCAGTGTCAAATCAGCATATCACACAAGACTATGCAGCAACACTATGAGCAAAACCTCCTTAGTCCCCCCAAAAATCTCTGACATAGGGGCATGTCAGGAGCTAGCAGAGTTTGGGAGCAAGTCTGACTGGGACAGTTCTGAGCCTTTTCCCATCTCCTGGCTACCACAAAGAAAGTCTAAAATTAACCAGAGCCAGAAGCCAAAGCTCTCTCCACAACTCAGGCCACCCCCCACTCCCTGACACAAACTGTGGGTCTGTGAGAGGTGTACCTTTAAATGATCACGCTAAAGTGACGCCACTTACTCCACCCCTCTTACTACAGGCTGACTTGCCTGGCATGGAGGAAGAAGCAGATATGCTGAGAGGGAGTTTATAGCCTCAAGTAGTGTTCTTATACTGATGACTGTGAATCCATAGTCCATTGTTATGTTTCTGTGTAGCTGGAAGTAGAGGTAGCTTTGACATGAAAAGCTCTTTATACTCCTCTACTAAACAGTTTCAGTGGGAGTGCTAGGGTTATCAGAAACAAGTTAAGCTTCAAACCACTGTTTGCCAGCAGACAGCTAGTTAAACTATAGGCAGACATAGGCAATGCAGTTTATTTGTTCCAAAGGGACAGCCATGTTAGTCTAGTTCAGTAAAACAAACAGGGATGCCTGTGGCACTTTTGAAGACTAACATTTATTTATCACATGAGCTTTTGTGGGAGAAAATCCCAGTATTAAATGAGCATTGATGAAAACGTAAGATTTGGCTGGGAGAAAAGCTAAATATACATAAGGCTTTGTGTTCCAAGTCAGGCTGGAGGCAATCTCTTTGTATATTTAAAGGGAAAAAAATGCAAAAGCAAGTATTTTAATTTCCGAAGGGATAGCCGTGTTAGTCTAGTCCATCAAAAAAACAAGGAGTCATGTGGCACTTTAAGACTAACAGATTTATTTTTCGCATGAGCTTTCATGGGAGAAAATCCCACTTCCTTAGATGCTTCGAAGATGGGTGAACTTATTTTAATGCCACACAGTGGTTAAAGCATTGAACACTTTCATGTGAATTGTTTCCATTCCACATAGTTCAAAATGGAATTTTTTTTAAAAACAATTTCTGAAAAAATATTACATTTCAAACTTATGTTCCCCCCCCTCTTTTTTCTTGACACTGAGTGAACTAAAATTAATATCCAGTGGTTTCCCCATTCACCCCTTCCACTTTTTAACTGCAGCTCTAACTTTCCCCATTTCTACAGAATTACATAATGGAAATGAAAATGGAGTGGAGATATAAAAAAAGACATTTCAAATTTCAAAATGTTCTCTGTGGGGACCCCCCCCCCCAAATTTTTTTTAAGGCCACAAACTTTTTGCCAAGGCTTTTAGTTTCAGTCAAAAAGCTTGGAATGAAAAATGTCAACCTGCTTCAATGCCAAATAAATTTAACTCTCCTCATTTATTCCCCATTTGTCTATTAGTTTCATATTTCCTACTTCACAGCAATCAATCCTGAGGCAGCAGTTCTACTCCATGAAGTGCAGGCAAGATTTCTGGCACCATGCATGAGTCACTCTGCTTTCCTCACTTTCCCTCTTCCCCTTCCCACTTTCTACAATTTCTTTTCCACCTTTGTCACTCATTCTTTTATTCTATTGGCACTTCATTGTGACGTCCCTAACTCCTTTTGCTCTTACCTGTGTGTTTTACACCCCCTTCCCTCTTTAAGCATTCATATTTACATCTTTGTGACGAATATGTGGTGTTGCAAGGCACCATGTCCCACTGAAGAAAAGAAAATTAAAAGGTGTTCCTTGAAAAGTTGAGCCATTAATCCCTGCAGCCATGTTCCTGTCTGATCCTAATACAATAGGAAACTTCTCTCTGTTGTAAATAAGCTGATACCCCAAAACATCAAAATATATCTTAAGTATACCCATTGCAACAAATTTCACTGACCATCACAAATACCTGTGAATTATTCAGGGTCTGTTCATTTCCTTTAGTGCTATTGTTTTTGGATTTTGAGGTTTTTTTCCTGTAAAGTTGAGCAAATGACTATGTTGAGGTAGAAGATTTATGTGGTGGGAGTATTGGCACAAAAAGTTTTCAGATGAAAACAAGTATTGGAGGAAGCTGCTCATCTTTACCACCATTGTGTATTTAAGTAATAGGAAAACTCTACATCTTGTAAATGGAAACCTTTAGATTATTTTAAAAATAAACTTTACAATGCAGTGTAAGGTAGAGCTCTGCATGGATACAAATACATGGATCCATATCTGACCTGCATCCACAGGAAATGGTCTGCGGATATCCATGTTGTATCCGCGGATGTGAATATAATGTGGATATCCGCGGGTATCTGCATATTTGCAGGGCTCTAGCTCTGTGCAGATAAAAATATGTGGATCCGTATCCAATCTGCATCCACAAGACATGGTCCGCAGATATCTATGTTGTATCTGTGGACGTGGATTTGCAGGGCTCTAGTGTAGGGAAAGGTTCCAGTCAGCATGTGGTGAGTGGATACTGTGCATCCTATAGGCTGACATGACTGTAAGCAACTAAAACAACCATGTATCACACAATTCAAGTGTATGAGTCAAAGGCTTATATCCCAACTGCAAATATTGAGGTGGTTGTCCACCTCTGATTTTTGTGAAGAGATTTATTCTCACAGTTAAAAACAGAACCCAGCCCCCTTGGTAAGTGTAATAGAAGTGTAGCTCATGGAATTAGGCAGAATAGAGGACAAAAGTGAAGAACATTACACGAAATTTCCAACATCTTTTTTGGTTCAATGGGATATGATGATACAGAATCAATTTTTTGCCACCCTGAATATTTCATGTCAGAAAATGCAGATTCAAAAGTTAATGATTTTGAACAGAAAAGTTTCCAATAGTTGTTCAAATATAGTTAGAAGATTAAAAGGATTTCATCCTTGTTCTGACTTCCTGTTGACTGTTAGTATATGCTACCAAATCTGTAGTGAGAAAGTGTTCATTTTCTGCCAACAATAATGTTTAATGGACATATTTAGATAGATTGCTATAGGGCAGGTAATCAACACTTTGTCTTTCCCAGCATATCATCTCAAAACCACAAATAGATCCAAAGTAATTTTCTAAAATATATATAAGAAGGCTTAGTCTGGACTAATTTAGCCCATGGCCACACTAGGCATTCCCTAGTTCAACCTAAGGAATGCTTAGGTCGGACTAGTTAGTACCCCTGGTTAGTCCAGACTCCAGTGCTTAGTTCAATCTAGGCACAATGTGGCCTTGGACTAACACTTAGTTTGGACTTAAGAAGTCTGAACTAAGCCGGTTAGTTTGAACTAACCACACATTCTAGTTCGAACTAGAACACACAGTTAGTTCCAACTTAGAAACACAAGGGTCATTTGAGCTAAGCTCAAACGTCTTAGTCTGGACTAACAAGGCTTGCCAGGGGTTTCACTAACACACCCCACCCTCCCCCAAACTTCCCAACACCCTCAGTAGTCTAACAGTCTTATACCAAATTAGTGAGCACCCTCTGCCCTCCAAGCACCCCCTACACCCCCCCCCCAATTTCAAGTCCTGGGCAGACTAACAAGTCTGAACTAAGTTTGGCTCATGTAGACATAGCCACAGTCTGCATATACTAAAATGAACTACTATTTGCTTCTAGTGTTATAGGAACTGCTTTGAAAAAGAGATCTACTCTCCATGTTTTCTCTTCCATAGTGTAACATACCCATTTCATTCAATAAAGGTTTATACTAGGACAGCAGATCTGAAATCTGTCACAGGTTCAAGAATTGTCTCTTGCCCATCTACCACCTCAGACTAGTGTAATTCTTGGCCACGTAAAGGACTTCACACATATAGAAACAAGGTAATTATTTCTTCACCAGGTTGTTTTCAGAAACAAACAAATCAGCAGCACTAGGGGGCAAAAAAATCACAAAAGCTTGAAGTGTTATATAGAGGCTCAACAGACCTGTTACTAGTAAAAGGGTGGCGTAATCACAATGTGTGATAAATGGGATTCATCACATGGCTCAGCAACTTACCCTGCTTACCCAATCATGCCTATAGCGCTGAAGAAGCACATGAAATTGCATTTCAGTCTTTTTTTGGCCATCCTCTCTGACACATCACTGATTGCTCCTACCTTTCAAACCTGTGAACATCAGCTCCAACCTGCCATTTAAGAAACAAAAGTTTCCTCCTTGCCCTACACATGGAACGTCTCTAAAAAAATGATGCTGGGCTGAGATGCTGCTCAGCCTGTCTTCAGTAGTGCGTGAGTGAGAGATGTAAGATCCCCCTGTGGCTAGTAATACCAGCTGTGGGCCAGGAGGAATGGTACAAAGGATTCAGGATGTGTCATTCTGAAAACTCAGACAGGGCTCTTTCTAGCACTCAGCAGAAAAGGCAGCCCTAGTGAGGTAAAGTTTTCCTGCTAACTTCACATGACTAGAATCGCTCCTGCCCCTTTAAAAGCAACCTCGCTTTCTTCAGCCCGAAGCCAAGGACAGTTTGCAAGCAGGACTCAGCAGATAAACACAGGGGTTAAAGGATAATTTGGCAGGACCCCAGAACCCTCCTAAATTGGTGCCCCCCCCACACCAGTGTGGACCGCCCTCGAGCACACCAGCTACTGCCCCCCAAATGCCTACCCCACCCCAGCTACTGCTCCCCACATGCCTACCTGCTACCCCAGCTACTGCCCCCCACAACTATGCCCCACCCCCGCTCCTGCTCGTGGCTCCCAGCTCACTGCTGGTCCCCCAACCCTTCGCCACCCTCCTGTGGTGCGGTGCAGTCTTCCCCCACTTCCCTGGGCCAACCCTGTCCCCTGCAGCCTTTCCCTGCCAGGTGGGCTCACCTGCCCCCCCAAATTTCCCAACACCCCTTAGTAGTCTGCTAGTAACAGTCTTATACCAAATTAGTGAGCATCCCCCTACCCCCTACAGCCCCCCCCAATTGAATACTGCCCCCCCAGGGCCCCCTTACCTGTCCCTCATGTCTCTGCAGAGCGGCCCTGGCCTGGGCCTGCTCTGACTGAGCATGCTCAGAGGTTCTGAACATGCTTATTCAGCGTAGGCTCAGGCTGGAGTCACAGCCCAGGCTGGGGCAGCTCTTTGCCATCTGGAACAGCAGTACCTGCCTGCTATTTTTCGAGGCTCAGTGTTGGGGGCCCCTAAAAATAGAAGCTGGAGCTGGAACAGTGTGTTTTGAGATCTACTGTTTTAAATGGTGGGCCAGTGGGCCCCAGAGCACAGCATTCTGACTCCATTTTCTATTTTTAGGGGCCCTGGAACACCAAGCCCCTAAAAATATTGGGCCCTGGAATGCTATTTTGCAGTGTCCTAGCTTACCTTAACCACTGGATAAGCAGAGCACAAAGCATACCTCACCAACTTCCTCCTTGAGAAGAAAACCACCATCCTCCCCTCAGCTCAGCCTTGCTACCACCACGCCCTGGCCCAAAGAGAGCCCCAAGCCTTACTCCTAGGTCTCCTCCTGACTCAGCAATTACTCACAGCTGGTTCTGTCTTCTAAATCAAATTAACCCCATCCCTTCCAGCCTCTGAGCCAGGTTCAGCTCCCCTAGTAACACAACATATGGCTGGACAAACTCACTCTCTCTTGCTGGCTCTTTTAGTGACTCCCAGACCAGAGCAGAGACTGTGAGGCCTCACTGTGGTTTTATGTAATTGTACTCTTGCTGGCTCAAACACAGAGTTTTTTTCAACCTAGTATTCATTTCTTAAGGCGCAACTCTTTGTGCCTCTACTTAACTGTAGGAACTTCAGAGCCATAAGCACAGGAGGTCAGGGCTAGAAAAGTTCTTAAGGGGGGAGCCATGATAGCCAAGTCCAGAAAACAAACAAGGAGTCCTGTGGCACTTTTAAAGACTAGCAAATTTATTTATTGCTTGCGCTTTTGTGGGAGAAAAAGCCCCCTTCATCAGATGCTTTGAAGATGGGAGAAAAATAAACACAGGTAAGTTATAGGGTCAGGTCCCAGTGTAACAGCAAATCAAACCAATTGTTAAGAAAAGACATTCTCTCACAGCTGACTGACTATTCAGCCTGCCCATGCATGGTCCCAAGGGGGTGTGTGTGTTTTTAAATTGCCAAAGACAGCGCTGAAAGCAAAAGGGTGGATTTGAAATTACGGCAGGAGTGTCTGAAATTGAAAGAGTAAATCTTAGCCCCCTAAAAGAGTTCACCAGCTGTCAGAGCAGGGTGCTCTCAACCTATCTGTCTTGAAGAGAGAATATCTGCAGTGTCAAGCAGAAAGTTTTGAGAGTTCCTTAGCTTCAGTGAACAAAGTGTTTCCATGTGGACTATTTGTCATCAGGACATCTGGCAATAGCCAGCACTTCTCATAGCTTTATTTATAAATCCAAGTAGTAACCGCTGGAAGAGGCTCTTCTGTGATCTACAGGTAGGGATTAAAAGAACCATATCTGTAAAATTGTTTGTCATTTAAATATTAGAATAAATATATTTCAGATTAAAGCAAATGAAAAGGAAGTGCTTTCTAAGCTAATGCTTGAAAATACAGTACTCAGAGATATTCTTGTGGAACAAACAAAGCATATGCTTCTGCATTCGGTTTATACAAAAACCAATGCGACAGTCCCTCATTTTACACTCATGTTTTCTCTCTTATTTCATCTCACTCTGCTAAAATTTTCAAAATTTTTCTTGATCTATTTTGTACTTCAGTCTGCTCCCATGCACCAATAATGTAAATATTGTAGATACTAGCCACCTATTGTGTACTTCTAAACATAATCACGTATTTCAGTTATGATGCTGGCTTGTTTTCTCTCTGATTTTTCTATTGCTGGGACAGAATTTTGAGTATTTATTCAGGGGAAAACGTCACTGAAAGCAGTGTGAAGTTTGCATGATAGATGGCCAAATACCAATTTCAAGATTTAGTCCCACATATAGACATTTATTGATTTATTTGTGGTAGACAAGAACATAATGAAGGCCATACTGGGTCAGACTAATGATTCATCTTGCCCATTATCCTATCCTTCAATAGTGGCCAGTGCCAGGTACTTTAGAGAAAATGAAAAGAACAATGCAATTATAGCAAGCCATCCTGTCATCCAGTCTGAGGTTCTGGATGATGGCAATTCAGGGATCATAGCCCAGGGGCATCACTGTACCAAGAAAACATTCAGGGCACAGGCCTCATTTCCCCTGTGCTCCGCCCCCCAGCCCAAACCACCCTCAGCACTCCTCCCCTGCCTGAAACCACACACCCCCATTCCCCCCCAACACGTTCCCAGCCCCACGATGCACACCCTGGGCCAGATCCTGCCCCTGGCCCCAGGCTCAAGCCTGGGACCAGGCCAGCTCTTTGACACTAGGGCAATGGGAATTTGGCCCAGGGCAAGCTTGTTTCCCCACCCCCACCATGCCAGCCCTGGGCCAAGCTCCCATTGCCCCACCCCAACCCCAGCCCAGGTTGACTCTCCAATTCCACTGCCAACTCAGGGCTGCTCTCAGCCTGCAACCTAGCTCCCCTTTTCCCTCCCCCTTACTCAGCGGGCCCCACAGCACTTACCTGTGCTGTGGGGCTCCATGCTTCTGCAGGACTGAAGAGGGAGGGAATTTAAACTTCCCTCTTCTCTGCCCTGCATCATGTCTTAGTGACATGATGAACGAACCCATGCTTGCTCCAGCTGAGTGCTCCTTGGTGGGCTCAGAGGAGGTTGCCTGCACCTCTACCTGCCAGGAAGCAAGAGTCAGGGCAGTGGCTGACATATTTGGGGACCATAACCATGGGGACCATGTGCCGTAGGCTAGCCACATACATGTCATAGACCATGGAGCTGCATTCCCAGACCATTTTACATAAGCTTGGTTAAAAATGTAAAGTAGATCTTTGAGAAGGAAAGCAAGCATCCTGTGCCCAATCATGCTGCCTTTAAAGACAGTGGCAAGACTCCTGATGCCTTTAATTGGAAGAAATTTGGGTTCTCTGAGCGAAATTTACCTTAATGCAAAGGTAAATGTCCTCATGAGGCCACTTAACCTCCATTTAAATCCTTTAGCTTAACTAGTGCAAATGACACTGGGGTGTATTTTACTTCCTCAATATGCTCACTTTAATTTGTCTGGCCTTAGCTCAGCAATTGATCACCTCTTAATCCTTCTCCAGTGAGGATCTGATAAGATATGAGCTTTCAAGGGCAAATTGTGCCTGACCAAACCAATTGCCTTCTATGATGAGATGACAGGCTTTGTGGATGCAAGAATAGCTGTCAATATGATATGCCTCAAATTTAGCAAAGCTTTTGATACATTTTCCTACAGCATTCTTGTCAGCAAGTTAAGAAAGTATAGTTTGGAGGAGTGGACCATAAAGTGGATGGAAAGCTGGCTAGATCATCAGGCTCAGTGGGTAGGAATCAATGGCTCAATGTCTAGTTGGCAACCAGTAACGAGTGGAGTGCCCCAAGTGTTGGTCCTGGGGCTGATATTGTTCAACATCTTCATTAATGATCTGGATGATGGGATAGATTGCACACTCTGTAAGTCTGTGAACAACACCAAGCTGGGGGGAATGGTAAATAAGCTGGAGGGTACAGACAAGATTCAGGGACACCTAGACAAATAGGAGCATTAGGACAAATGAAAGCTCATGAGGTTCAACAAGCACAAGTGCAAAGTCCTGCACTTAGCATGGAAAAAATCCCATGTATTGCTAGAGGCTGGGGACTGACCAAGTAAGCAGGTTGGATCCACAGTGGTATGTAGCTACGTGTGTCAGTGAAATGCCCTGGTAGCAGCAAGATCATGGGGGAAAATCTTTAGATTCCTGTCTAATGCTAGAACTTTTCATTGAAGTGAGGAAAGGCCCTGGTACAAGGGAATTGCCGAAGCCTCTGTAGGGAAAGGCCCCAGTTGTGGGAAACTCCACTGTTAAAAGTAGCAATGTAGACTGTGAGGCACTACTTTGCAAGTAGAGAGCATGTAGGATGTCTATTGCATATATTCTCACATCTTTCAGGCACATCTTTACTCACCTAAGCCGTGCTTTCCTGGCCACATGCCCGTGAGAGGAGGCTATGAGGATGTGTACACTACACACTGCTGAAAATGATGTATAGTATAGATGTAGCCTAGGTAGGATGTCTATAACTAGAAGGTAGATAGCTTTGAATAAATTTGTTTCCCTCAGACCCAACAGCCCCTTTCACTGTTGCCAAATCTTGCAGTTTTATCATGAGTCTGGTGATAGTTGATGTTTAATTTGAAAATCCTAGCTCTTAGATGCAAGCAATTAGGTGAGAATCTCAGCTTTCACTTTAAAGGAATAAATGAATAATTGCAGAGACAAGCCTGAAAATATAACCTGAATGCAGATAAATAAAAGAACCAAAAAGCTATTATTTAAAACAATCAAACACCTTCACCCCACCCCAAAAACCAAGCCAAACAAACAAAAAAAAAGTTTTTGAATGCTTGGGGTTGGCAACATACACTGTCTCACTGAGATCCAGAAATCTGGAATCTCCCAAGTCATCCAGGGTACAATCTACAAATTATGGCTCCTGCTGTGGTGTAGACATGTTCTAGGAGACTTACCGTGTCTGCTCATATCTGCACAGAAAATACAAAAATGAACATATGGGTTTCAGTCAGGCAAAGATCAAATGACCCCTGGGTATGGAGGTTGATTCTGACTTCTCACACTGCTGAGTTGATTCTAATTTAATCCATTATGATGAAAACTGCAAAAACAACTGACACTGAATTAACCAGCATCTCATCAAGCAGTGACTGCAAATTTGCTAGCTTTCCTCCAAGATTCAGCTCAATGTAAATGGAGATCAGGCACTGACATTTCAATAACAGACAAAATCGAAAAAGCTTTACATCGTGTTGGATGGTATTTTGGTTTGTTTCTTCTCAGTGTATTTTAAAATGCATATGCAAGTAGGATTCTCATGTAGTTTCTTTGTTGGTTGTTTTGTAGCAATGAATATGGGTGTCCTCAAGGAAAACAAATACAAAACTGATTTTTAATTTTGTGAAATTGCAAACATTCAAGATGCTAGCAATTATTGAAATTAGTTTATTGTAAAATAAACTACATTTCCTGAAAAGTACTAAACAGTATGGAATTATTTACTCAGAAAAATCCTTATGAAATAACATTTACATGAGATGGCTGGACATAGGGGTAATACAAATTCTATTCATAGTATGCCGTGTAGCAACCCTTGTGGGGGAAGGGGGTTAACACTCTGGTCAGTGAGTCCCAAGACACCCAATAGGAACAAAGCACAGCTTTTTGAATTGGAACAGCAGCCTGGCCTGTTCCTGTTTGGATACAGCAGAGCTCCTGGAAGGATCAGGAGGAGGCCAGAAGGGCCTGAGGAAGAATCCAGCAACATCCTTACCAAAGATAAGTTAAGTTTGTTATTGACCAGGTGTGGGTAGAACAGGGAATGTGTTCTTAGATGCGGTCAGGGTATTTTCTTTGTTTTTGGATTTCTCTGTGCTGAGCACAGGTACCCCCTCCCCCTACCCTGTAACTACAAAAGTTAATTCCCAGAAAAGCAACTCTGCATTTTTTATCTGTTCTTTTTAATTAAAGATTTTAACTTTTAAGTAAGTTCTGGTTCTGTGTCCTGGAAGGGCAAGAGGTTTGTGTGCATGTGCCTCAGACTGGACAGCCAGCTACTAAAGGGGACTCTGTTCCAGTTCCAGATCATATTGCAGCTGGAGTTCAGTCACTTTCCTGAGAGAGGAATAAAGTGATTGAAAGTACCTCACAGGAAGGAATTCCCAAGTGCACCTTCCTGTGTTTTCAAGAGGTTTTTTTTGCATTTGGGTGGTGGCAGCGATACCACTCCAAGGCCAGGAATTGGAGGCCTTGGAGAGTTTTAAGATCAGGCTTTAAGGCCAGTGGCTTTTAAGGCCTGTTGCAGGCCTTCACCTTCTGCACTCAAAGTGCCAGAGTGGGGAAGAGCCTTGACATGCCATCTTTCCCCACTCTGCCAGCTCCCCTTTTCCCCACTGCTAGGTTATGTTTCCGTGAGGACTTCTCGTATTTCAAAGTTACAAGATTTTAATAGCGTTGCAGCCATTGGGCCAAAAATCCAAATTCTTGTCTCCAGTCTTCTTGGCTCCCTGCTATTTGACATATTGATTCTGTTTAGATCATGTTGTGCAATCAAGATGTATTTCCTTATTGTAAATTTTACAAAAGATTGTAGTCCTCCCTTGTTTATAAATTTCCACAGAAGCACATTCATTATGCGAAAGCAGCAATTTAAGAATGAAAAAATCATTATACAAATGCTCACCTAACTGTTTTTACTGCATGGAGAGATGTAACTAAGTTTCATAAGAAATAGTAGAAATTAATCAACTCAATATCTCTCCCTTTAAGTAGACAATTTACAGACAGTCTTCCAGTGGCATAATTATTTTTCTTGCCTTTGTGAAAAACCTTAATTATTCTTTGCCAACTATGCTTATATTAAAATAATAATAGTTTGCTTGTCCTTATCACAAGTGAAACACAACATATGCAAGAAAATTCCTCATATGAATCTTACAGCTTGAAAGTTACAGCTCATTTTTCATTGCAGTGGTTTTAGTAAAAACTCACAGAAAAATCCTTCCTTTTTGTTTTATCATTTATCCTACTTCATACACCACCTAACCCTTTGAGTACGTCCCTTCATCTCTTTGAAAACAATTTATTAAAAACTGAATTAAAAATATGCTTAAGGTCCAATGCATAGAAGATTATTCATCCCATTTAATGTGCACATTGCTGGAGTATAAAACATCTATATCTTTCATTTAATATTTCAGAAGAAGAGAAAAAAAGACCATAAGAATTATGTCATGTATAGAGGCAATGAGTATATAGGGTAGCTAAGTATCCTGAAAAAAAAATCTTACTTTGTAAAGATCTGGTTATCGTGGGAATATTGCAAAATAGGAGCCACTTCTCTTACTTAATCATCACTGACAACAAATAGGAAGAGCCTCAGCTGGGATAGGTTAGGAAAGCTTCACTGACTTCAGTGGAACTATGAGAATTTACAGCAGTTGAGGCTCCATGCCCTTGCTTGAAAGTCACTCAAAAAAGGCACATTTTATTAAGCGGAACCTAGTCGTTGAAAGAAAAGGTAGCAATCTGGAATAAGCTATGAATATTCCTGCTCTTTACTGTGTTGGTTTGAGTAGCTATAGCATACCAAGAGACATTTACAGGAGAAAAATGTTATCAGAAACAACACATTTGACACAGAAAGCATCAAACTATATGCACTGATCTGAACACTGTGCCCAGATGCACTCTGGCAAATTAGGAAGTCTACAAACAACACAATTTGTTAGATTCTTTATTAAGTCTAAGACATCTAATTTCAGAGTGCAAAACTCTGCCCATTATCTCAAGTGATTTTTTAAACTAGACATTAATATGATAAAGGAAAATGAACATCTGATGTAGCAGTGGCATTAACAAAAACATCCAGTGTGACACATAAGCAGTCTGGTACAGTTTGTGAAGGTGCAGTGGAAGACGACAAATTTATTGTTGCCTCAGTCTGTGAGAATCAAGTCCTGATGCTGTCAGTATCACACTTGCTACGTGAACAGCCAGTATACTAGTGAAACACTAATATACATAACACACAGCATTAGCCAGTCTATTCTTGTGATAGGTGGCCTGTTACCTTTCACATGGAGGATGGCACTTGATGAGATAGTGCCATTAGAATTTTTAGCCCGAACAACATAGAGGCCAGCATCTGTATCACACACCTTCTGAATGAACAAAGCATGCTTTGTCTCCTTTTGCAAAAGCTTTAAGTGCTCATCTGTAGTCATTTTCTGGCCCTTCTTGTACCTGAAGCAGAGAGTCAGTTTTCAAGTTAGGTTTACACCAGTGCTTGCTGCAGCAGAATTTGCTGATTTCAGACAACCTCCAAAATCACATTAATAGTAAAAGTAATGGCTAGCTGCCACTCACCAATTCGCTCCACTTAGACCAGTTATATTTATCAGAGACACAAAATAGCTACCATATTAAAAAGTGTAATGTTAGGAAAAGTACAAATGACAGCCCTCATCCTGTGACCTGTGCTTCAAAGGCAGACAGTACTGTACCACCTCATTGACATAAATAAGGTTCTGCAGAGATCAGCTTGCAGTATTGTGCAGTAGGTTTCCTCTTTGAGACTTCTTGTTTTTTAATAAAATCTTGCTAACAAAGGGTTAAATTTACCTATATCTAAAGGGCCTGCAGAAGACCCTAGAAGCATAAGCCTAGTAGTAATGGCTTAAGTGGTCTGTAAATGGTGCCCATAGTTACCACTAACCCCTTCAAGACAAGATGGTTCAGTGGTTAAGGCACAAGCCAGGAATTTAGGAGACCCTCGTTCAGTTCCCACCTGGGATTCATCTATGAACTTAGGCAAGTCACTTAAGCCCAGATCCTCAGAAACATTCAAGTACCTAGTCCAAGACAGTTGAGCAGCTTTGAGGAGCTTAACTTTATTCCATGGGAACTGCTGCCATTGGGCCTGCAGGGCATGGGCGCCACATCCAGCTCTGGCTGTCTGCTGCCGGCCAGCAGCAGCAGGAGCCAGATCCAGGGTGGAGCCGCCTGCTGCACCTGGCCAGCAGCACAGTGGCAGGGGATGGATCCAGCTTCGAGCCACTTGCTGGCAGTGGCAGGGGCTGGATCAGGCTCTGAGCCACCTGCTGCTTGCCAGCAGTGACTGGGGCTGGATCAGACTTCGAGGCTAGATTGAGCCTCTGGAGCCAGACTGGGGCCTGGGACAGGGCAGGGGTCAGAGCCTGGGTCCAGGCCACGACCCTTTCTTGGGGCCAGCAATGCTCCTGCTTTATTCTCTGTGTCTCTCACCTGTAAAATGGGGATAAAACATTAAAGACTGCAAGGTTCTCTGACACCATGACAATGATATGGCCATATTAAGTACCTTATATAGATTAGACAGGCAGACATGCGTACCTATAATTTTCAGCCAGAGAAAACAGAAAGAGAACATGTGGATCTAATGTTTCCTTCACATATGCCACTATAAAGATGGTGTAACTCAACTGGGCCTGGTCCCCAGCTAGTGAAAATCAATGTACCTTCACTGACTATAGGGACTGGTACCAATTTACATTACCAGGGGGTGTGGCCCACTGACTAAAATGGTGGTACTCTTGATTTACCTTTCATGAGATAGGCCCTAACAATCTGATTCTGTAATTTCTGGATATATTACATTTAACATTACCACATGCAAAACTGCCACGCCTATTATATGTCTGTTAAAAAATATAAATCTGTGCAATCAACATTGGATACAATAATTCTGAAATTATTTTATTGTAAAGAAAAATCCACTTTCACTGTTTTCATGAAATTGTGGCTTAACAAATGTTCAATTTAAAGTTTATTGTGAAAAATAAGTAAAAATCCCAGAAACATGTTCCTTTGTGCTGAATCAATGTTTAATAGCACTTAAAAATGACCTCTTAATTCACCAGCAATACCTTCTCAAAGTGTAGGAGAAAGGGATTAAAAACTGGATGACTGTATTATTGAAATAGGCAGAATGTACTGCTAGTGTTTCAGTATTTGATGTGTTTTGCAATTCTTCAGGAAAAAAATCAGATCATTAAAAGATTATCAAAACATTCAGTATGTATTAGTTTATTGCATGTGGCAAACTCTCTCTCTCCCTGGAAATGAATATATGTTTCTCTGTTTTTGCTTTCCACTGTAGAGCCATGTATTGCAAAAACTTGAATTAGAATTACTGCAGGTTTATGGACCACCATAGAAAATTAAAACAGGTTCTATAATGGAATTTGGAGAAAATAAGTTAGTGATATGGTTCTGGAAAATTGGAGTAGGGTTTTATTAAAACAAACCAGCACATACCATTCTAAAGATGACTTTATTGTGAAATCTTCTGGACCCTACATCAATCTCTTAGTATCTTTTGTAAGGTAATTATCAAAAAACTTTTAGTCTTAAGAGATATTTATACTTCACCACCTCTCACTGATAAAATATAATAAAACCACTCTAGTTTTACTTGATAAAAACTGCATGAAAAATGTGGAGGGGACAGAGTAAATATTCACTGAAAAACTGGAATTCATAATTGATAGATTTATTTGCTTTTATTTAGTCTGTCCGGCTATGTCCACACATACATGGTTAAATCAATTTAAGTTAAATCAGTCTAATTGAATCACTATAAAAATCATTAAATCAATTTAAGTTAAATCAATTTAACAGGTTCCCACTATAAGACCAAATCGAACTAGCATGTCCATAGACAGGACTTGCTAGTTCGATTTAGAATAGGGGTACCATGGGAAGTGTGGCAAGATGGCCCCCTAGGAAGCCGTGCCTTCATCCAATATATAGAAAAAGGACATCACCCTTGGAAGGAGAAGTGCAAAAGTGTTAAATCAAAATAACAGTTAAACTGAAATAACACGTCCACACAGCATTATTTCAAAATAACAGTTTCGATTTAACTGTCATTTCGATATAATACTAGGTTTTATTATATCAAAATGACTTTCCTTATTGCCAGACAAGGGAGCTCCTTATCTCAATATAAGGAAATGTAGTGTGGACCTGCAATCTTTTAAATTGAGATAATCTTCATTATTTCAGTTTAAAGACTGTGTTTGGACACACCCTCCACGTTTGGAGCACAGGATATTTGCAAGTATCAGGCACACAAATGAGGCTGTAAAGGAGAAATTTCCTTTTGCAATCATTTTAAAACTGGAATATTATACTGAACAATAAGATAAAAAAGTGTTTGATGTGTTTTCATTTGAAAATAAATGTTTGTTGTTCTGATTATCCATAAAGTTTAGAGCTGTGATATTATTTCAAGTGGGTTAACTGAAAAAAAAAGTTTTCTTGGCAAATGGTACCATGCAGAAGTGTGCAGTTATATGGATAACAAGCAGTTCACTCTAATTTTCAGATTAGTAGTCACAGTTATACGTGATTCAATGTGTATTTCTATGGATATATTTAGTTTTTCTTATTATAAGCTACCCACCATGTCAGTGTAGGCTCTGGAAATCCTGTTACTTCTACTTCCAAAGTCACCGGAGAACCTTCCATGACGGTTACATTGGACAGCAGTTTGGAGAAGTTAGGCGCCTGTCCAGATAGGCTGACCATGCTGTTCTTTTCTGATGCACTTTTAATCTCTTCTCGGGTGACCATCTGCCTCAAACAGCTTCTGCTGGCGTCTGATTGAAACATGAGACCTGAGAATGCATCAGGCAAAGCATGCAGGCTATCCTGGGTTTTAGTAAAGTTATTAATGTCATGCAATTGTTCTTGTGTTTCTATCATGCTTTCATGAGCTTCATTGTGTTGTAAATGTGTTTCATATGCTTCACTCATCATGCTATCTGCGGGTTTTGCTTTTATCATGCAGGAAGCTGTGACGGTTTCAGGTACTTCTGGTGAACTACAAGTCAAAGGAGATTCCACTCCAAATTTTGGATAATCTATGGTAGAGGGAAAAAACCTCTCCATCTGATCTGATGTGGTTTCTCTTCTATGATTTGAAGTGTCAGCATAAGCAACAGCTGTTACGAGATCAGACTCATCAGTCATTCTTTTACTGCTAGCGTTTATCTGCATTTGCAAGCTATAGGAGCTGACATGCAGACTATGAGAACTACAGCAGGGCTGCTCTTTTAGCTCATCTTCAGAATGCAGGAGGTCAGATTCTGGCATCTTGGAAAGCAGGGGCAAAAAGATATCATCAGGGGAGATACACTGATACTCCTTCCTTGAGGGCATTTCTTCTGCCAGGAGCTCAGTCTGTAAACTACCCTCTTTGGCAGGAGGACACAGCTCTGTATCCCGTAAAACAAAATCCTCACCAGCTGGGCAGATAACTGAAATATCAGCCAGTCTTGCCTCTTCCTTAAAAATAGAAGAAAAAGAGAACAAGCTATTGTAGAGCACATCCACATTTTCATGCATCAGTTAGCAACAGTATTTGGAATATTCTTCTTATTAAACTCAACCCACTCTGGCAAGCCAGAAGACATTCTAGACAAACTGAAGCATAAAAAGGACGCTTACAGGAAGTGGAAGCTAGGACAGATGACTAAGGAGGCATATAAAGACATTGCTCGGGACTGCAGGGATAAAATCAGAAAGGCCAAAGGACAAATGGAGTTGCGACTAGCAAGGGATGTGAAGGATAACAGGAAGGGGTTCTACAAGTATATCAATAACAAGAAGAGGATCAGGGATGGTGTAGGTCCCTTACTGAATGGGACAGGCATCCTCGTGACAGAGGATGAGGAAAAAGCTGAAGTGCTCAATGCTTTTTTTAGTTCAGTTTTCACAAGCAAGGTCAGCTCCCAGCCCACTACACTAGGTACGGGGGACTGGGGAGAAGAAGAGAGGCCCTTGGTGACAGAAGGTCAGGTTAGGGACTGCTTAAAGAAACTAGATGTGCACAAGTCCATGGGGCCGGATGAACTGCATCCGAGGGTGCTGAGGGAGCTGGCTGATGAGATAGCAGTACCGTTGGCCATTATCTTTGAAAACTCGTGGCGAACGGGGGAGGTGCCAGAGGACTGGAAAAAAGCAAATATAGTACCTATCTTCAAGAAAGGCAAAAAGGAGGATCCAGGGAATTACAGACCTGTCAGCCTCACCTCAATCCCTGGAAAAATCATGGAGCAGCTTCTCAAAGAATCCATCCTGAAACACTTGGAGGAAAATAGAGTAATCAGGAACAGTCAGCATGGATTTACCAAGGGTAAATCATGCCTGACCAACCTCATCGCCTTCTATGATGAGATGACTGGATTTGTGGATGCGGGAAGAGCCGTTGATGTGATATACCTTGACTTTAGCAAGGCTTTTGATACGGTTTCCCACAGCATTCTCATTGGCAAATTAAGGAAGTATGGGTTAGATGCATGGACTGTAAGGTGGATAGAAAACTGGCTAGAACAACGGTTTCAGCGTGTAGGAATCAATGGCTCCATGTCAAGTTGGCAGGCAGTAACAAGTGGTGTGCCCCAGGGGTCGGTCCTGGGGCCAGTTCTGTTCAATGTTTTCATTAATGATCTGGATGATGGGATAGATTGCACACTTAGTAAGTTTGCAGATGATACCAAACTGGGGGGAACGGTAGACACCCTAGAGGGCAGAGACAGGATTCAGGGAGACCTAGACAAACTGGAGCAGTGGGCCAAGAGGAATCTCATGAGGTTCAACAAGGATAAGTGTAAAATCCTGCACTTGGGACGAAAAAACCCCATGTACTGCTACAGGCTGGGGAGTGATCAGCTAAATAGCAGCACTGGAGAAAAGGACCTGGGAGTCATGGTGGATGGGAAGCTGGATATGAGTCAGCAGTGTGCTCTTGCTGCCAAAAAGGCCAATGGCATACTGGGCTGCATCAGAAGAAGTGTTACCAGCAGATCAAGGGATGTGATCATTCCCCTCTATTCTGCACTAGTGAGGCCACATCTGGAATACTGCGTCCAGTTTTGGGCTCCCCGCTACAAAAAGGACATGGACAAATTAGAGAGAGTCCAGAGGAGGGCAACCAAAATGATCAAAGGGCTGGAGCACAAGCCCTATGAAGAAAGACTGAAGGAACTAGGCTTATTTAGCCTGCAGAAGAGAAGACTGAGGGGGGATTTGATAGCAACCTTCAACTACTTGAAGGGTTGCTCCAAGGAGGAGGGAGCTCGACTGTTCTCGGTAGTAACAGAGGGCAGAACGAGAAGCAATGGCTTCAAGTTACAGCTGGGGCGGTCCAGGCTGGATATTAGGAAAAACTTCCTTACTAGGCGAGTGGTGAAGCATTGGAATAAGTTGCCTAGGGAGGTGGTGGAATCTCCATCTCTGGAGGTGTTCAAGTCCCAGCTGGACAAAACCCTGACTGGGATGATCTAATGGGAGTGGTCCTGCTTTTTTTGGCAGGGGGTTGGACTAGATGACCTCGTGGGGTCCCTTCCAACCCTATGATTCTATGATTTGGGTGATACAGAATCATTAGCAGAAAATTTTCAGTTAAGGTATAAGAGCTCCAAACAGCTTGTATGCAATCTGAAAGGAAATGCGATCTGAATGCTTTACATTTTTATTGATATAGCACCTAATATCAGTGTACTGCTTTGTAGGACTGTCAGCCAGTAGCTTCCCTGTGCCATGTGTTTACACAGGTGATTGTTAATCTGTTATTGATTTGCAAGTGGTCACCATAGAACCATGGTATACTGTCTATTTCCTCATTGTATGAGTTTGACTATACCATATCTTTTTAATTAAAATCAAGGTACTGGGGCCTTTGATTCTCTTGGGGAAAAGGTGGCTAATTGTAGTTTGTAGTTTTAGGAGCAATACCAACAGGTTTAAGGAATTTGTTGAACATTTTAAACCTTTTTATTGTCACATCTGATCACTCAGATGTTGCATGAATCAGCCGTGGAAGCAAAAACCTTACAATTAGTTTAACTTTATCAGCTAAGATATAGACAAAGTTTTATTTTCTCTCATCATATGTACATAAAGTAGTGGTATGTGGCACAAGAGTGGACCTAGGCTTAGTCTACACTAGAAAATTCAGCCCGGACCTAGGCTGAGTTTACACTACAGAATTTGATCAGATTAGAAAATGCACAACCCTTGAGCAACATAGTTAAAATGACCTAAATCCCTGTTTATACAGTGTTAGGTTGACAGAAGAACTCTTTTGCTGACTTAGCTATTGCCTCTCTGGCAGGTGGACAACCTACACCAATCAGAGGACTCTTGTTGGTGTGTCTACATTGAAGCAGGTGTGCTGCTGTAGTGTTACAAGTTAGCTACTGGTCTGATTTATTTAATTGCTTCTGTGCCAAGACTCTGGCCAGGGTTTTGTATAGTTGTAATTGTGAAAGGTGCAGTCACATACACATCCACTCTTCCTATTTAACTACAGCTCTGGGAAGGTAGTCTGAGAGCTCAATCCCTATTTATTGTGCTCCAATGCTATTAAACTCTACAAAATATTTAATCTATCAACCAAGTGCATTAACTGAATGTACAGGTCTCTAATTTTCTATCACCTACCTCCATCCACCACAGACTTTATTACTAACAAATGAGAACATTAAGTGTGCATGTAGATGCACAGTTTTAATTGACAAAGGTCAGCCGGATCTCCTCAGTGGCCTCAAAGGTAAGCATTCAGTGACCATTTCAAAAGATCTTTCCTTCAGTGCCATTCGTAAAGTGTTGCTCTGTTTGTGACTATTTTTACTCACCTACAGCACACACAGTAAACAAGACAGACAGCAGTAAAAGAAAAAGAAAAGCTGCCAAAAATAGATGCAGGCCCCATGCAAATGTCAGTTCTAACACAGCACCAACAGAATAACTTTGTTGATCCACCCTGGCACTTTGGCCAGTTGAAGTCTGTGGTGATTCACTACACAGACATATCAGTCTTTTTTAGTGAACTGAATAGAAAAAGCAGGAATTCTACTTCTTTTATCGTGCCCAAAATGATTAATTTGGTCATGGAATAAGTTCAACTATAGGCTGGAAATTCATTTTCTACAAACATCCATCATTTGGTAAATCTCATAAATATCATCGAAAAGTGAACAGAAAATGGGTGTGAACATGGCAAATAAAAATTTTAGGTCTTAATTTGCTGGAAAGTGTGTGTATGGATTTCCCCTGCTACTTGCTCTAATCTAGTCAAGACTATTGCCTCAAGCCAAGATGGTAGGACTAGTGATATTTTCAGTTGTTTCTTAAGGCTGTGATTAATAGCTAATCAGGCATGTAATCCCAAGAATTAATTCTTGTGTACTCCCACACACCCAATGTAGCTCTCAGTTTCAGATTTTATCCAACTCAGGTGACTTTGCTGATATTGTCACATATACCTGTTTCAGCTTTTGTTCTGCCCTGGCTTACACATCACTGAGATGAAGCTTTATCAGGACCTCCAGTGATCCAGAACAGATTATTTCATCACTCTACGTAGTACTTCAATAACAAAGTTAGACTAAATCTATTTAAAGCATTAGTCCAATGAGAGCCTCTGAGAATGTTAAAGTCCAATCAAGCATTTTTTAAAATCACAGAGCTGAGTAATTTCTAAACAGCTAGTTTCCAAGTTCTGAATGAAGTCAATGGCCCAGATCCTTCCCCACACAAAATCTGCTTTGTTCCATTCCATCTACATGCAATGACCACAAAGTAGACACAGCTTATGACGGGGAGGTCATGCCAAGAAAGAGAATCTTTCAGCTGCATATAGCAGCTAGCTTAGGGCTGTGTGGCACCAGAAAAGAAGGTGCACACTGGGCCTTTCTGAACCCCAGCAATCTCGTATTGCTGTAACAGCTGGTTGACTGAGAAGTGAATTACACTGGAGCATCCATGAGGCTGCTTTAATTTTTCAGTGGGCCCTTGAACGTGGGGCACAATTGGCCCAGAAATGAAGAAGCATGAAGATTGATATGCCAGAGCTAAAGACCACATGAGCATTATCTGGAGAGCTGAATATCAATACTGAAACAACTCAAAGGAATGGAGTGCCAACCCAGCATGTGGTGCTGAGTTAGGGGCCATCGCGGCTTTTATTCATAGCCAGAGAGCAGCACCGAGAGGGCTCCAGTGTCAATGAAGCATGTGATGCCGAGTTGGAGGCCAATCGCGGCTTTTATTCATAGCCGGAGAGTGGTGATGAGAGGGCTCTGGTTCCAACCGAGCACACGGTGCCAGACTAGAAGTCAATCATGGCTTCCAGTGAATCCTTGAATGCGGCAGACATAGCCGGCATCAGCTGCAGGGTCTGTCTCCCTGATTTCCTGAGTCCTTCATTTAAAAAATCTGCAAATGGAGCAGAATCCACCCAGTGAATCTCACTCAGACATTTAAAAACACTTCCCGTGGGGGTTGTCCCTCAGGAAGGCCTTGCCACAACTCACAGAGGGGTTCAGCCCCAAGTTGGTAGGTGGCAGGTGGGAGAAGCTTGGGTTCCGGCAGGAAGGACTCAGTAGGAGCACTGCAAAGTCCGCAAACAGATTCTTTCAGTGAAAACAGCTCATAAAAAATGAGTGGACAGACAGGCGCTTGCCTAAAGCAAGAACAGGCTGTTCTGTAACCATCACTCAGGGTGGAAGAAAGGAACTGGGGAGGAGCAGGGCTGTGGCCATATGTATGGCTAGGGGGCAGTGGCCACCAGCCCTGTCCTGACAGTCTAAGGCTAAAAAGAAGTTCCAGCCAATAGTGCGCTGTGGCACATAGACACCTGATACTGAATGTATCTGAGCAGAGCTCAAAAAAGAACCTAATGAAATCCTGGTTGTATTCAAGTCTGCAGCAAAATTCCCACTGATTTCAACTGAGTGAATATTTCATTCTTTAATTTAAAAGAGCAGCCCAGGCAAGACTTAGTACTGGACTGAGAGTAACATATAGTATGTTAATTAAACTTTCAGTTCATCAGCAGGAACAAAGCCTTTTGTTTTTAAACAAAGAGTTTATTGTTAGCTGTGTTTCACCAAGACTCCATACAAATTGACTTGTAGCACACTCTGTCCACACAATCAGATTGCCAAACAGAAACCTTAAATGTTATCTATGATCATCTGTCCTGGTTTTCTTTTTCTTATTTTATCCATCCCAACCCCAAGGCATGTATTTATATAAATCAAGATCCTGAAATTCCAGTCTGTTATTTATGCTAAAGAAATTAATCCCAATAATTTAAAGTTTCATCTGGTATTACTTGTCCCGCTAAGACCCCTATTTAGGCACTGTCAATTTGAGACTTTTCATATGCAATTTCTGTATCTCCACTGAACTAGAAACAATTTTGCTCATTAAAATTTTCACTCTTTTAAATACATGCTTGTCCATTTATTGTAATTTTTGAGTCAGCCTTACTTGGTTCTGCGTATTATCTTCAGCCTGCACAGTGTTATTTGGTTATTTATTTCTTATCTCTACTGCATGTAACTCAGGCAATAAAAATGGTCACTGAACTGTTTTCAGGTGAGAATGAATATTATTTGCTGCTGATGTAGTGTTGTTGTCTGATACAGAGCCTTGTACCAACTGTATCAAAGATTATGTATGACATGTCACTATGCTGAATTGCTGACAGCTATAAGTGTTGTTCCCTCATATTTTCAGTAAAAGTCTGCTCTCTATCATTTACAGTGATGCAAATCTGGAGTAACTCTACTAACTTACTGGAATTATCTAGACTTCCATCAGTGGAACAGAGGAGGAGCTGCTTTTAAAGATCAGCCTGTCAGAGTTTCTGCACTGTCTATGAATCAATGAATTGTAAGGGGAAACATCATTTTAAGAGTAAGGAGAATTTTGAGGGGAATTTGCTTAAATTTTAATTTTTAAAAACAAGGGAAAGGAAGAAGAGAGAAGAACAAGTTGCACAGATGTCAGGAAATAAAGAGGAGAAAATGGAAAGTGAATGGATGGAAAAAAGCTACACTTATCATGGCTATGCTGAGGGACGCTTGCACCCAGCGAAAGTAATAGTATACAGACCTTTTACCAATACACCAAAACATTTTAATTGATACAAGGTTCCAGTGCAGAAAAGTATACTCACCTCTTGTTTTGGTTTAGTAACTTCGTTATCTGTCTCCTGCCAGTTTCTTGCTTGTTGTCTTTGTACAGTAGCTGACTCCTCAACAAAGCCATCTGTATGAGGTGTTTTTTCTTTTAACACACCTTCCTGTTATATAAAGAGAAACTTCAGGGATTAAGAAATACAAAGTAATAGTTGACAGTTTCTTACACTATCTAACATCCTGTACATGGTGGTAAAGCACACATCTGAAACATATACTACCATCTGTTACCAATACACGGTAAACTGGCTATGGAAGACCCTTTAGGCAAAAAGCCTGAATTGCCCATCTTACACAATATTCAAGATACACATGGACCAAATTTTGGTAAGGTAGGGAAAACTGCAGACAGTACGTGGACCTCTCTAGAATCATAGAACCATAGAAACTGGAAGGGACCACAAGAAGTCATCAAGCCCAGTCCCCTGCACTCATGGTAAGACCAAGTGCCCTCTTAAGCCATTCCTGACAGGTGCTCATCTAACCTGCTCTTAAACACTTCCAGTGATGAAGATTCCTCAACCTGCCTAAGCAACTTATTCCAGTGGTTAATCACCCTGACACTTAGGAGTTTTTTGCTAATGTCCAACCTAAACCTCCCTTGCTATAATTTAAACCCATGCTTCTTCTCCTATCAGCAGCAGTTAAGGAGAACAATTTTTGTTCCTCCTCCTCACGACAACCTTTTAGGTACTTGAAAACAGTTCTCATGTCCTCTTTCAGTCTCCTCTTTTCCAGTCTAAATAAACAGAGAGCTGAACTGTTTGGCAAAGAAGCTGGGAACCTTTAAGGAGACTGTTCCCAGAAAGAGGGGCAGCAAATGTGATGGAAGTGGAACCTTTAAAAGCAGAAGCTAACTAAAAAGTGTGTATAGATTTTGGAGAGCTTGTTCTGGAAGAGAAAGATGTCATTAGAGAAGCTACACAAATTGCAAAGATTCTAAATGTCTGGAGAACAGAGAAAGGAGAAAGATCATTCTGTTCCTAAAACAGCAGCAACAAGGATGATGCGTTTGGCTTGGGGAATTAACTTTCTCCCTAATGTCTCCACAGAAATTTTACATCAGTGATGTATCATTTTCTTTTGACTGACTAATACACATTTCTAGAATATTTTGTCATCTAAGTGCCTTTCAGAATACTGCACAACATGTCATAAATGGGCATGTAAGTAGCATAAATTCCACCTACCATACATATTTTAATAAGGCATCATTAATCCTTTAAGAACTGGTACGACAGAAATCTAGATTTTAGCTTCAAAGGACATCAATGTGCTGCAAACCAAGGAAAACCAGAATATCTGTAATACCAGTTGTATATTATCACTTCAGCTGAGTGGAGTAATAGCTCTGAATAAGGCTCTCTAGCAAAAATGCTGACTTACCATTTTCCATTCAACTATGGGAATACCATTACATGTAGAAAACTGCTCCAGAAGGCACTGTGGTGTGCTTCCTAGAAGCCATCCCCCCGCCCTCACGGGAAACATAATCTTTTACACTTCCCTTGAAAGAAACCCAAACTTATTTTACTTTCAATAGTTGACAGTCAGCTCATATCATGAATAAAAATGTAAGGTGAGCTTCTGGGTGTGTAGGCATGCGCATGCATGCGCCTGCACATGATTGCATGTGATTTTGTTGCTTTTCTAAAAAAGATAAAAAAGGAATCAATCCTGTTGGCCACACGAGGACTAGCAAAGGGCCACATAAGGACCAGCATATTAGCCCAAGGACCACACCACTGAAGCCTTTTCATACAACAATATTGCAAATATTGGTAATGATAGTGCCATTGTGTGTCACAGGAAATAGCTTGAGGGGCCGCATGCAGCCCACGGACCATGTGTTTGAGACCCCTGATTTAAAGGCTGAAGGTGACAGACTGTCAGACATATTGTGTATGAACTATACAAGTATTAGTTACATCTCTGAGAACACAACACACCTCAGGAAAGGAGCATCTTCCATTTGATGAAGAGTGTTGGCTTAGAAATACCCCCCCCCATTTGAAACAAATGTCCCCTCTGATGCTATTCCTTTTGACTGGTTAAAGCTTATTTCTCTGAACATTATAAGAGTGCTATTGAAAAAGGATTACAATAAAGGTGTTTGGTGGTCCTGAGCTGAGCATCTGACTCTGTATTTGTTAATTTTTTATTAATTTATTCAGTTTTATATAACAAAGTGTCTGCAGGTAAGAGGTTCTTGTTCAACACCCGGGGTGTTTAGTTCTTGCATCAAGCAGGTGCGCGCACGCACACGCACAAGCACACGTACACACACACAAATACAAAAGGACTGCCATGAATGTAATCACTCCCAACCTCAACCCAAGTCCACCATAATAGCCTAAGAAAAGAGAAAAAAATATAAATAACTTATAAAAGCATAGTAAAGATAAGCCTGTGTTTAAAAGTAATAGGCTAAGTTGGGAAAGCTGTCAAAGAAACAAAGAAATTTCAGGCGGTGAGGACACTAATGAGCATCATTCTAAAAATGGATGTTTCCTCAGACCCCCCCCAAGAAAGTTTTGAAAGATACTAAGATATAAAGCAGCAAACACCTAGCCTAGGAGGAATTAACAGTATTTTAAAATATACAGAGAAAGGAAGGCAAGTTATTTGTTATTTCACTTTCCCTTATCCATGAATAAAATAGTTATTTGAAATAGGCCAACTCTTTTTCAAATACTATATGCAAATTAGGAGGTAATGAAAAGATTTCCTTGTCAAGAGACTGGGGATATTGAGCTTGAAAAATTATTAACTCACCAATAATACACAATCACAATAATGTCCAAATCTTGTAATTAAAAGGTTTATACAGCTGAACACACAGCCTCAGAGGGAATATTGAGTTATAGGAGAAAAGAGGACAGGCAGCTATCTGGCCCACTGCCCTAACTCGGGGGGGGGGGGGAACTAAGCTAAAGCCAAAGATAAGCATGCCAGGGGAACAAGCTGTCAACATGGGAGGTAAGTGAGTTACTGAGACATAAAATGCATTTGCCAAAAGCTCTTTGTTAAGAAGAGTTATGCCAGAAGCTGCATGTCACTTGGGTCAAGCTAACACTAAGAAAATATTAAATTTTCCTTTACAACCATTCCTTATCTTTCCAAAGCACAACTATCGGAACATCTGGAAAGGAACAGTTACAGAATCCAGCTGGTTTCCCACTGCCACATAATCCTCCGCCATTCAGGGTCACCCCCACAACCTCAATATTGTCCCCTAAATTTGCAGATATAGATGCAAGAGGTCAAAATAAAAATTTGCAAGGATATTAAAATCTCATATTAAAATTAAAATTTTCTCATTCGAAGGATCCAGTTTAAATGGAGTTGGCACATAAAATCTTCATGAATGGAGAACATCTCTGAGAGATCCTATGAGGCCATTAAAGTGGGCTCCTCTCCTAAAGACTTTAGCAAGGCTGTAGAGAGGGGAGACTTGTCTACATTGACAGAACTAATTCTCGTTTACATTCCTTTATACTGCTCTGGCAGTACAAAAAGATGTTAATGTAAATGAGAATTGATCCATAAATATTTAAGAACTTAAATTCCTATATCAATAATTTAGTGTTTATATGGATAAAAGCTTCTGCTTTTCTATGTCCCCAGTTTTCCACACTTCCTTTAATTCCCTGCATCTCTTTCCATTCCCCCCAATTCTCACCTTCTTCCTCCATGTCCTGCTAGTTTCCTGCTTCTTCCTCCTCCTGCATCCTTATATTCCCTCCACTACATGACTTGGCATCATTCAGCCCTTTACCCCTCCTGGCCCACTATCTCCCACACACAGCTTGACTATTGCCCCTCCTTGTTCCCTACTTTCACATCCATGATTGAAGTCTAGCAGACTAAATTAATAATTATCAAAATTTAAACATAGCTTTAATCATTCCTCTGGTACATATGGAAATAGGTCAGCATAAATGAGGCCTAATTTGTAGCTACTGTTAGCAGGAAAGGGTAAGAAGAGAAGGAAACATGAAACAAAATATAGGACACGCAAAATTTTGAACAGAACAGAGCATTTCACCACTCTAACTAAATCTGCAAGGAATCAAAGCTGGGGCTCTCTTCATCCTGCTACAAAAGAGACAAAATATCAATCAGTTTCTCATTCATGCTTAATTTGTGGCCTACATCTGAGGAAAGAATATGCTGTTTCTTTTCCTCAGAGCTTCTGCCCCAACTTTGTATGCTTCTTTTTAATAAATTTGCTCTAATGAATTTCTAGCTAATCCCCCTCCCTGCCTACCTCAGTGTGTGTTGATATCCCATCATAAGCACATTTATATTATATATCTTTTTAATAGTGGGGGGGTAGTATTAGTTCAGGAATTAAAGACTCTGTTCAGCAAAGCTAACAAAGCAAAAAAAAATCTAGATGAAAAGGTTTGATGAGAGAAAAAAATTAAGAAATTGCTCAAAAAAAGCCAATAACAGAGAAATGTTTTAAACACCTAAACTTCAATCTTCTGCAAACTTCCAAAAAAAATTATCATGTGATGTGATTTAGTATGTGAGATTTTTGAACATTTCATCTTTTTTAGGGATAATTGGACTTATAATAGGAATCCAGCTTCATTCTTAACTATGGAGTAGCTACTGCAATTCCATAAATCCTGCTATTGTAACAAACTGCTTACGCCTAAATAAATATGTGCTATGTTAGAAATGCTGCTCTGCTGCTTTAATTTTATGATTCTATTTTCTAAACTGAAATGACTCCTGTTAACAAAATTTGACAGCAATTTTGGGTGGGATGAGGGGCAAGATGAGCATGAAGCCAAGAAGCTGAGACTAACTAGTTGACATTGCCAGAGGCAGGGCACCTAAATCTTTTGACATCAAAGGATATGGAAAAAGGAGGAAAAGTACTGGAACTGTGAATTTCCTCCTCAAATGGTTGCTTAAGGGCCCTAACTGCAGTCAGAAGGGAATACAAAGAGTTCAAAAAGCCAGGAGGACTGTAGTTATTAGATATGGCATCATGCCTGGGCTGTAGTGGAAGAATAACTGGTAAGAGAGAGTCTGTTTTCCTGGAATACCTGTATCATTAAGATGTATACTTTCTCCTGCAAATTGTCTCACTGCAGGTTTTTAACACAAAATACTGACATTATATAAGATATTTTACAACCGACATGATATACTCTTCAAAGAAAATAAAATTACCACAATCTGTTCTTCAAGTTCTCTTAGAGAGCTACACAGTTCACCAATAGAATCAAGAACTTCTTTGTGTCTTGCTATGGCTCTCTCAACATACTTCCTTCCTTCTTCGAAACCTGCAGATGGAAAACAAACAGCACAACAATGAAACAAATACAATATTATATCAGGCAAATTACTTTTCTCTAGGCTTTTTTGTTGCAGTAATTTTACAGTATAAAGTCCTTAAACAACCTAAAGCTTTAGGTCTATGGGCCCTCATAGTTTATCACGTCTTTTGGATTCATTCTTCCCTGACCAGTGATCAGGTGATAAATAATTTTAACTGGCAAGTGGATCCCCCAAGTCTCTTCAGGGCTAACAGCACGTTTATGCAGCCAGGAAAGACTTAAAAGGGAATTTTTTTAATCCAAAAAGTGGCTTCCTGGAAAAACAGTTAAAGGGTTGGTGAGGCCTTTACTAATACAAGAGTTTACTGAATGTGGAGAAACCACCACCAACATTTCTAGCTGATTGGTGTCAAGAAAGGTTGGTCCCTCACATCCTATTCTACAGTAGTTAGGTTTAAAATGGTGAGGATGGCAGATAGATAGTGGCTGCTATTACCCTCCACTCGTCCACTCATAATTTTCAAGCTGAAAAAATTGTAACTTGGGGGGTACCTAAGTGTACATTAAAAATGTAATATAACAATTCAGCTTATTATTTTTCACTAAGCAGCCCAGGACAGGAGATGCCTGTTCTCCCAGCTAAGATGGCATATCATGAGTTCCTCTAGTCCTACAGTTTGGACGCCAACCCACAGGCTACATGGCAGATGATTAGATTGCTTAATTAAGGAAGGACAGAGAGGAATAGGTGACATCATCATGCCAAGTTCCAACGGGGCAGCCGTGTTAGTCTAGTCCAGCAAAAAAACCAAGGAGTCCTGCAGCACTCAGACTAACAGATTTCTTTTTTGCATGAGCTTTCGTGGGAGAAAATCATCTTCGAAGCATCTGACGAAGTAGGATTTTCTCCCCCTCAAAAGCTCAAGTGCTCAATGCTTTTTTAACTTCAGTTTTCATGGGCAGGGCCAGCTCCCAGCCCACTACACTGGATATGGCAGATTGGAAAGAAGAAGAGAGGCCTTTGGTGATAGGAGGTCAGTTTAGGGAGTACCTAAAGAAGCTGGATGTGCACAAGTCCATGGTGCTGGACAACCTGCGTCCAAGGGTGCTGAGAGAGCTGGTCGATGAGATAGCAATATTGCTGACCATCATCTTTGAAAACTTGTGGTGAATGGGGGAGGTGCCAGAGGACTGGAAAAAAGCAAATATAGTGCCTATCTTCAAGAAAGGCAAAAAGGAGGATACAGGGAATTACAGATCTGTCATCCTCACCTCAGTCTCTGGAAAAATCATGGAGCAGGTTCTCAAAGAATCCATCCTGAAACACTTGGAGGAAAAGAGAGTGATCAGGAACAGTTAGCTTGGATTCGCCAAGGGTAAATCATGCCTGACCAACCTCATCGCCTTCTATGATGAGCTGACTGGATTTGTGGATGTGGGAAGAGCTGTTGATGTGATATACCTTAACTTTAGAAAGGCTTTTAATATGGTTTCCCACAGCATTCTTGTCAGCAAGTTAAGGAAGTATGGGTTGGATGTGTGGACTGTAAGGTGGATAGAGAACTGGCTGGATCAATGGTTTCACCATGTAGGAATCAATGGTTCCATGTCTAGTTGGCAACCAGTAATGAGTGGTGTGCCCCAGGGGTCACTCCTGGGGCCAGTTCTATTCAACTTATTCATTAATGATCTGGATGATGGGATAGATTGCACACTCAGTAAGTTTGCGGATGACACCAAGCTGGGGGGAACGGTAGACACGCTGGAGGGCAGGGACAGGATTAAGGGTGACCTTGACAAATTGGAGCAATGGGCCAATAGAAATCTCATGAGGTTCAACACGGACAAGTGCAAAGTCCTGCACTTGGGATGGAAAAACCCCACGCACTGCTACAGGCTGGGGAGTGATCAGCTAAGTAGCAGCACTGTAGAAAAGGACTTCGGGGTCATGTGAATGGGAAGCTAAATATGAGTCAGCAATGTGTTCTTGCCGCCAAAAAGGCCAATGGCATACTGGGCTGCATCAGAAGAAGTGTTGCCAGAAGTCTGAGGGATGTGATCATTCCCCCCATATGGCACTGGTGAGGCCACATCTGGAATACTGTGTCCAGTTTGTGGCTCCCCACTATAAAAAGGACATGGACAAATTAGAAAGAGTCCAGTGGAAGGCAACAAAAATAATCAAGGGGCTGGAGCACAAGCCCTATGAAGAAAGACTGAAGGAACTAGGCTTATTTAGCCTGCAAAAGAGAAGACTGAAGGTGGATTTGATAGCAACCTTCAACTACCTAAAGGGATGCTCCAATGAGGATGGAGCTTGGCTGTTCTCAGTAGTAACAGCGGACAGAACAAGGAGCAATGGCTTCAAGCTGCAGCTGGCGAGGTCTAGGTTGGATATTAGAAAAACTTTCTCACTTGGAGCATGGTGAAGGATTGGAATGGGTTACCTAAGGAGGTGGTGAAATCTCCGTCTTTAGAGATGTTTAAGGCCTGGCTGGACAAAACTCTGGCTGGGATAATTTAGTGGGAATGGTCCTGCTTTTTTGGCAGGGGGTTGGACTAGATGACCTCATGAGGTCCCTTCCAACCTTATGATTCTTGAGCTTTCATGGACTTTTTCATGGTCTGACAAGTATATAATAATAATGCCTGTAGCTATGTACATGACATACATAACAATGCAGTAATTAAATATCCCTAGTTATAAACAGCGTCAATATAAAATATTCACTCAGCTCCAAAAATCTATAACTATAAAATACTTAAATTTCCTATATTTTCCTGTTATAAAACACAGTTAACTGTGAAATCTTAATTCTAGTGTCATAAAAACTTCAAGGACGTTTAATTTTGATTCAGGGTAACTCAAATTGCAGACTGAAAAGCATGTGACCACTGAATTTTCCAGAACTGAAATGTTGATTTGTTTTAACCCTCAGTTCTTTGTCATTTCATATTTCTCAGGCTCAGAACACTGTGCTCTCCACAGCTGTGAAGGTGATGGACTTCTGGCCAGTGGGAGGACAGTTATATGGCTGCTTCAAGAGTTTCTCCTCTCCTTTGAGTTAGGAAGAGAAGGAAAAGAAGGAGTATTTTCTGAGCTAAGGACTGAACTCTGGTGTGCAACTGCCCCATGCACACCTGTGGAAGAAGGGTATTTATTATACCACACTGTTAGCTCCTAGATAACTGGATGCTTCTAGAAACTAGGACCCAGTCAATACTTTAAAATAGCATTCGATTTTAAAATTTTTTAAATAAATAAATGTAGGCATTAAACTAACAATCCCTTGCTTTCTCACGTCTTAAATGGTTCAATTTTTGTTTGTTCAATGGCTCATCACTACAGTTTTATGGAAGTCCTCACCATATAAGTGTTCAGCCAGGTCAGTAATCTGCTGAATTCTTTCCTCTTGTTGAGGCACCGTAGGCTGGATAAATTTATTGAACTGCTTGTAGAGAATTGCCACTGCTTCCTTTGTTTTACACTCTGTAGAATACTTCCCAACTCTAACAACTGTAGCAGTTGTTTCTTCATACCAAAACTGACACTGACATATATTAGAGAGGGAAAAAACACAGCATTTAAAAAATTGATACAACAAAACTTTATAAAAATAAACAAATAGTGACAATAAGAACTCCTGGACAGTAGGTTTGCCCTATTCTTGCATATCTTTGAATAACAGAAGTAAAACTGGGAAGGGACAAATGTTCTCAAAATCTGTGGTGACAACATAACCTGATGAGCTGTAATTCATTTGCAGTACTATTCCAACAATCCAGGGCAGATATATTTTCTCTTAAATTGTCTTGGACTCCAAACCAGTGCTCTCTCTTTATAAGCAAAATGATATCTATAGAGGACCATCCTTAGGGGTGGTAGGGTGCAGGGCCAATTGGTCTGTGGCAGCCCCAGCCCCCCCTGGCTCTGGGGGATGTCTGCCTGCCAGAGGCCAGGCTCCTTGTGACTGCCCTGCCCCTAGGCCAGCCGGTCCACCCCTGGGGGCAGGCTGATGCCCTGCTCTTCTCTGGGGGTGGGGCTGGAAATGCTGCTAAAGCACGGTGCCTCCTGCTGTCAAAGGCATTGTGGGACTTGCAGGGGGTAGCACAGGGCTCATCCAACTGAGGGGTGCAGGGTTGTAGCCCAAATCACCCACTACCCCCCCGAAGGACAGCCCTGTATATAGATATAGATAGATAGACAGTTAGCATCTAAAGTGCCATAGGAGTCCTTGTTTATTGTTTGGGCTAAGAGCCAAATCTGTGTTTTTTCCATCTTGTGTATCAGTAGAGATTCTGAAAGCCAAATCAGAACCCCAGTTATACCAGTGAAACCCCATGTTTTTTATGAGGTTGCAAAGAGTACTGGTAACTCACTGGAAATTACAACTGCTCCAGTACCATTGAAGTTATTGAGGGTTTTTCAGTTGACCTCAGTGGGCTTTAGAACACATCCTCACTGAACAATTTAGAGTGATAATGTACAAGGTGGAATAGAATCTGATGCTTATTCAATCTCAGGAGTGTTGGCTCTGCAAGGCTACCAGGCATAAAATTCACTGTTTTTGTTTGTTATAAAGATGAGAACTGACTAACTTTGCATACTCAATGAGACAAAAATACATTGAGTGAGATGGTGCTCTTTTCACAGTTGAATAAAACAGAATCATAGCAATTTTTTTTCAGAATAAAATCACACTTTAAGATTTAACGCTGGGAAATTCTAACTCTTTTTAAGGGAAGGGGGATTAGCAAATATAATTGCACAACTGATGCCAAATTGTTCACCTCATCAGGGATTGAATGGATTATGAGGAAAATGAGTGTTTATTGACAACAGGGAAATTGTTTGGTCTGAGGATTAATATTTTGATATGTCTCAAAGGAAAGTTACCAGTCATGCATTTAAATTACAATAAAGAATTAAAACTGCTTTATTGCTAAAAATAAATGACTGTGAGAATAGGAATGTGCTTGACTCACAGCAGAAGCACCTACACATTGTGACAAGTGAGTAAAATGCTGCTAGAAACTGGTCTTCAAAAAACTTTCAGGACTGCATTAGAGAGTCTATCTTAAATTTTAGAAATCTCCAGAAGGGTAGTCAATTAAATGCTGTTGTGGTTGTAGGGTTCATGGGGGTAGGGGTAGAATGGAAGGAATGAATCATATATTTAGCTGATTTAGAAATTTACAAGTATTCTGTATTTAACTGCTAAAGATTTGAATTTTTAAATCAGATTTCATTTTTCAGCTTTACAGATCACATAGGCAGTTCTTAGTGAAACCCCCATAAAGGTCATGTGATGATTTAAGGAACATTTGGCACTTCTTGTGGTGCAGTAGAACACACTGTGGAAAATATACTCAAATGTATGTACAGGACTAAATTGAGTCACTGTGATCACCATTTACAGATGGAAACTTTGTTCTTACATGAAGCAGGGAATGGACAAATAACATTAATGAAACTAAATAACGTAAAAAGCTCTGACAATGTACCATTTCCCATTCCAACCAAACAAGTTAATATACTAAATGGAAGGTGTAATATTACTGGAAGTCACTGGATGGTGCTACTGGAGATGGCCTTGATAATTCTGTTTATCTGGATGTTTAGATATTGGGAAAATTCAGGTTTTTTCAGCTGTGGTGCAGTTCTTTTTAGATGCTAAATTATCACCAGTAAAGTCTGTTTTGCTCTCTGACTATATTATTTCTCTTTGTTTGCTTATGGGCTACATACATGAAAACAAACAAACCAAACCAATATATTAATGGCCAAATTAAATCCAGGGCTAGTGGCACAACCCACTGGAACTCTGCAATTGCCCCTCCCCTCTGTCACAGTCCAGTCTCCTTTTCTTGGGTTGTCAGCAGGTTTCAGAATTAAGACAAATGAGGCAGTTCAGAGCTCTTGGAGCTAATGTTTCAAGATCTCTGCAAATTTAGATAGGTCACACCTCCAAGCTTTGGCTTGTTTGCTTGCTTGTTTGTGCATCCAGGAAGCCTAGAAGCAGTGCTTTTTTATTTGTATATTTAAAAAAAAAAAAGTCGAGATTTTGATTTTGTGACTCCAGGATGTGGTTCTAGGAATGGACTTATACCACTCAAAGCACTTCACCATTCTGCATAACACTTCAGTATGCTGGCCCTCCACACCACCCAGATTTGGCCTGACTGTCCTCCCGTCACAATGGAAGGGAGACTGGGCAAAATCTGAGCAAATGGCACTATGACTTAGCATAGACAGTCATAGTACCACGCAGGTTTTGTCCCAGCCACCCCTCTCTCATAACAGTGGGGCCAAATTTGAGCAAGTATTGGTGTTATGACTTGGCACCCTAGGGTGCAACGCCACTCAAATTGGACCCAGCTCCTTTTCTGTTACGGTGGAGGGACAGTTAGGTCAAATCTGCTGTTCTTTGTACCTGTGCCTTAATTCTGTCCTGCCTATATGGCATCAACATATTACAAAAGGGACAGTTGCATAAGAGCTAGTTCCAAAGGGGTAGCCATGTTAGTCTAGTTCAGCAAAACAAGCAAGGACTCCTGTGGCACTTGAAGACTAACAAATTTATCTATCACGTGAGCTTTCGTGGGAGAAAATCCTACTTTGTCAGATGCTTTGAAGATGAGGGAACTCCTCTCATTCTGTAATTCCCCCATCTTCAAAGCTTCTGACAAAGTGGGATTTTCTCTGATGAAAGCTCATGCAGTAAATAAATCTGTTAGTCTTCAAGTGCCACAAAAGTCCTTGCTTGTTTTGCATAAGAGCAATATCACTACCTTGAGCAACCTCTCTACTGCCTCCCTGAGTAGGATATAGAGAGATCTGTACTTTGGAACTGGGGAGAACCAATCAGAAATGTGCTGCATCTCTAATTTCCTTGAGATGGTGGGAAATAGAATCACAAAGAAATTACCCTTCTTCATACAGACCAGTGTTCAAGGAGCACAAGATAGGTAGCACCAGTTTGTTCATTGGAACAGCAACCACAGAAGGACTGTGTTGCAGCCCAGGAAAGTGGGTGGGTGAATTAAATGGATGGCTCCCAAAATCTCCAGGGTATCATCACAGGGGACTGCAGGGACTCATAGATTCAAGAGGAATGCTACAAAGGCTGACTTGACTGCATAGCAGTATGTTTTCCTCTCCCTTTGCTGGCCCCACATCAGAACTACAGAGTAGATTTCAGGATTTATTAATACCTCTTCTATCATCTGCTGCAGATGCTCTGTCAGATCCAAATTTTGCTTGTAATCCTCCACAACTCTGCCAAATTCGTTCAGCTGTTTCTGTAACTGCTTGACTGACTCCAGGAAGGCACCAACTTCACCATTAGGATGATTTATTACACAGTCAGTAACTTTCCTCTCTAAATTATCCATCTTCTTTCTCAGAATCTATTTGAAAGATGAACTATTATTAAGAATTATGACAAAAAGGTCATGAGTGTTTTCAGAAACTGAACAGTGGGGAAAATTTACAAACCTCTTTTCATAGCTTGCTATCTAAAAACTACAATAAAGAATCTTATACATTTTCAAAAGAAAGACAACAGAATCTACCCTTAGATGGGCATGGATAATGCTTATTGCAATGAATGGATAATGCACACGTCTCTAAAGTTAAATCAAGTTAAGTATTTTCAATGTTTTAACATTAAAAGAAACAGATCTGTCTAGCCATACAAACTAGGCTCGTATTATTTACCCTTGAACAAATGACCTAGATGGTATCTGGAGAAAGAATAAAGGAGAGATTTTAGCATCTCACTTTGACTAAGCACAAGTTAATTTTTTTAAAAGCAATTAACTTCTATAATATTAATTTCAAAATATGAGTCAAATACCTGATGTCAAAACATCAGTGGAAATCTGACTTGAATACATAGGAGTAACTCTCTGTTTATCCCAGTACAAATTATGTCAGAAACTGGTGTCCACACTGTTTGTTGTTATTCAGAGATTTTAAGGCCAAATTCACTTAGTCTGACTTTCTGCTTAATGGACACCATAGCACTTCACTCAGTAACCCCTAAATCAAGCCCATACTTTTTCTATTATTATTACCTGAATCTTTTCAGGGTACATTTCGACCTGCTGAATCTGCATCTTAAGAACTTTCAGATTTCGAGCTTTTTCAGTTTTCTTGTTATAGTTAAATTTCAGGTTGTTGAATTTCTTTTTGAGATCTTTAAATGACTCTCTGAGCTGAAAGAAAATTAGTGTATTTTCAGTCAGAAGCACTGGAGCACATTTTACATTTGTTAAATAGTTGCTAAGACAAACTAACATACAAAATAAACATTCAGAACTTCTTACTGGCTATGTCTATGCTAGCAAATTAGTTTGAATTAAGGAGCCTTAATTCAAACTAATTTGAACCCTGTCTACACTAGGCTTTGCCTAGTTCAAACTAATAATTAAAAAAAAAAAGCTTAGTTCAAACTAGTTAGTTTGGCTGGTTAGTTTGAACTAACTGCTTAGTTTGAACTAATTTGCATATTTAATTCAAACTAGCCCAAAGTAGAGATGCTAGTTCGAACCGAATAAGTTCAAACTAGCAGTTAGTTCAAACTAAGCCTGGGTTTTTAGTTCGAACTAACCACACTTTTTTAGTTCAGACTAAAAAGTTACTTCAAACTAAAAAAATCACAGCTAGTTTGAACTAAAAGTTAGTTTGAACTAAAAATCATGCTTAGTTTGAACTAACTTTTGAACTACTTAGCTTGGACTAACCAAGCTTGAACTAATGTTTTTGGTGTAGACATAGCCATTGGGATTAAAAAGATACATCATACAGTGATCTTTGTGCCCTTCTTTCCAGGTAATACTATAAGTGAAAGTTTCTTTTCAGTAGTGGAATAATCTTGCTGAATGAAGATTAAATAACATTACATATAACTCCTTTGCCTCTAATGGGTAAAATTTGCTTAACTAACTAAGGCCAATATAAAGCCCAATGTACTACTAAAGCCCTGTGGGGATGGAGGCCAGGAGATGAGCAACTACATAAGGGGTGTTTAGCACCTCCTGCATGTTGAAGGGGATCTCCCAATCAGTTAGCACAGAAAAGGATAGTTGGGTCATGCTACAAGCAAGTGGATACTTGCTTAGGGTTAAAACTTGGCCCTAAAACTTCCATTGACTTCAATGGGACCAGAATTTCACCCTCATGTGTGGAGAAATTTTGTCTGATATTCCAAATTATAGGTTGGAACAATGGCCATGGAGGTGCTGTAAATCTCATGACTTACCCATGTATTGAGGGAGTAGAGTTTCATATTGCACAACCCTTTCTAGTGCCTGGATTTAAAAGTCTACCTAGGCTTAGATGCCTAGGGATGAATTTCATCCATTGTGACTTTTCTCTACAAAATTTGGTTTAGCTCATGTCACCTTATTTTTAGGACATTATCATTATACTAAGAACTAGCCTTCAGCAACCACACAAGGGAGTGACCAAAAGCAGTTACTTAATAGGAAAGCTACTTTTACAAATGTGGAGCAATCTCAATCTGTTTGCTTGTGGATACTTGGGGAGATTCTATCAAGACAGCAAAACAAACAGTCCTGTGGCACTTTCAAAGACTAACAAATTTATTTAACACATGAGCCTTTGTGGGTACAATCTCACTTCTTCAGGTGCATTAAATGGAAACTACAGTATGGAAAGGAATAAATAAATGCAGAGAAGAGTAAGTCACAAGGTCAGTTCCGATTTTTTCGGCAAACCAAGCAAGATGTTCTGATTCAAACAGTGTGGAACAACAGATAAGAAGGTGGGAAGGTTAAAAGAGAGGAAGATCACCGTTTGTAATGAGATTCAGCCCAAATCTCTATTCAGACCTAATTTAACACTGTCAGATTTGCAGATCCATTCTAACTCTTCAATTTCCCTTTGGTGTCTAGATTTGAAGTGTTTCTGTGGAAGCACTGTAACTGTCATGTCTTTCACAGAATGTGCAGGGAATTTGAAGAGTTCGCCTATTGGATTTTCAGTGTTACCATTCTTGATATCTGATCTGTGTCCATTTATTCTTCTGTGCAGAGACAGTCCAGTTTGGCCAATGTATAAGGTAGAGGGGCATTGTTGGTAAATGATAGCATAAATCACATTGGTGGATGAGCAGGGGATTGAGCCCCTGAATGAGTAGCTGGTTTTGTTAGCTCCTATTATGGTGTTATTTGATGTGGGCAGAGTTGGCAATGGGGTTGCTGCAGGGATAGGTGCCTGCAGAAGCACCACTGGCGTAAGAAAAGACCCAGGGCTGGGCATGCTGCAACTCAGGGCTTGAGCTGCATAAGCATGCCGCCACCAAGGGTGGCTTGGCAGCAGACCTGGGATTTGGGTGCTGGGACTCAGGGCTTAAGCCCCATAAGCCCGGTGCCAGCAACGCACCTAGGTGCCCGCCTTAGTGTTTCTGTTGTACATTGTGTAGTTGCTGGTGATTATCTGCTGAAAGTTGGGGGGCTGTCTGGAAGCGACGAGTGGCCTACCTCCCAAGGCTTTGCAGAGAGATTAGATTGTAGAGACGAATCAGGATAGATTGTAGACATCGATCAAATATCAAGAATGGTAATGTAACATTTATTCATGGTAAACAAAGCATTAATTAATATCTGTGCTACATAATTCAAATATTACTCCAGTTGTAGCTATTGTGTAAGTTGTGTAATAAGGAATATAACATTTAAGGCCCTGATTCTGTGAAGTTACATCTGAGTTTAATTTTACACACAGTGAGCAGCCTGATTGTCTTCAATGGAACTCACAATGTGTAAAGATGTATATAATTATTTGCAGGTTTGACTCTTAGTGTTGTGTCAGTGATAGAGCTGGATGAAATATTTCATTCACACAGTTGTTTACCAAAAAGGCAGTTTCAACTGACTGAAACAATGTGAGAATTCAGCAAATATGTTCAGCCTAATGTGGGGGAAAATTGAAAAAGTTGCAATGGTTCAATTCAACATTTTTCTAAATGATACATTTTAACTTTGTTTGAAAACAAATTTTCATTTTGAGATTTAGTTAGATTTGGTTTTTTTAGAACATAAAACACACCTGAAAGACAAAATGAAAAGGAAAAAAAAATTAACTGAAACAAAATGTTTTGTTCTATTCAAAGCATTTTTTTTTTTGCTTGCTTCAGTGAGAAAAAAAATGAAAGTTTTCTGTGTTGGTTCAACCAGAAACAATTATATTTTATTAATATGATTAATATATGCACAGACACCATGGTTAGTTCATTATATCATCAAATTAACTTATAAATGGTGCTCATTACCATTTGCATCTAATCATCTAGGCCTATTATTATTTTCTTTATTTTACTTTGTGATCAGTTTTACTTCAGGTTCATTTTAAAATGCTACATCTGTTAGAAAGCATATCTGAGGCTTTGAACAATCCTTTTTCTTTGAACTAGTCATGCCCTATAGAACAACATACCCTTTATGCTCAGTGAGAATAGCACATCAAATACTTTGGTGAATTCCGCTTCACAGAGTACTTGTTTTCATTGGTTCATTTTCCATGAAAGATACATAATTCTCAGATTTATTTCTAACTGATAAAAATGTAGTTTTGTACTTTTACTAAACAAAGAAAGTTTTTAAGCAATAGATCACAACAGACATGAGGGATCCGCTTCTCTTTATGATGTGCTATTATAATTGTTATTATATATATTAATGTATATTTTGGTACCTTCTAAAAGACACTATTCTAATTAAAATTTTGATTTTGAAATAATAATTTTACATAAATATATAATGTAAAAAATCTAAAATGGAAGTACATAAAAAATTAAATGTTATTTAAAACAGGGGAGCCCCATACCCCATGCTTTATGTATCCTGACAGATGAAAGACTTTGGGTTTTTTAGGGTCTTATACACTATGGTTGTATGGAATGAAATATTCTAAGATATTTCATCAAGATGAAGTGATACAAAGTAGATGTATAAAACTCATTTACCATTTTTAATGATCTAGTCCCTGATGTGTTTCTACAAACACTTATACTGAAGAGTAACTTTATGCACTTGAGTAGCATCAATGGACCCAGGATCTGCTCCCCAATTTGGCATTTAACGTTTTGAATTTTTGTACATTTAAGTTGGTCACACATTTGTTCAAAATCCAGAGTAATGAATGCCTGTTTCACAGTTACTCTAAACTCAGTACCTGCTCATCCAGGATTATTATTACTTACTAATGCTAACTCATCAAGAGACATATTTTTCATTTACATTTTATCTAGAAGAATAACATTCCCTGCTAGCACATGATATCAGCAGTGCACAGACAGATGGCATTGATTCAGTCTGAGGGACGGGAAGGGAATTGTATCATCAAGTGTGATCTCCACATTTAAGCTTTTCATCCACCCTAATTACAAAGTACTGTATAATCAATCTATCATAAAGCAACATGTTAGTAAAAGCTGGTGTATGGACTGACATTTTGTCTTCAAATAAAAAATCTTCATCTTAAGTCCACTTTGCAGGAAAATCCCAGGACTGACACATAGATGAGCAGAGTTTATTTTGGTTTACTTTCATCATTTATGCCCCTACACTGCTAATCATTTACAAGAATGGAGGCTCTCTTCATGGGTATGCGAAATGAGATCGCCTTGTTTCAGACATGATAGCTCATGTGTCAAACTCTGCAGCTGCTGTCACTCTTCTCCCTTAGCCTGAGTGGAAAACCACTCAAACCCAGGGCCATACACTTGCTTGTTGTCAACGCATGCACACAACCACTATTGACATCAGCAACTGCATGTTCTATTTGCAGGCAGCATACCAGTCTGTATCTGCAGCTGGAGAGAAATCTTGCCTTTACCCATTTACTGCATAAAGCAATGCAAATAAAACTTTACCTCTTATACTTAAATAACTTTATCTTGCTGGTTTAATGGAACTTCATCACTGAGTGATCTGTCCATAGTGTCATAGTCATTATTCACACAGCTGTTCCTGACAATAGTTGCCTGTCATATGTGGAGAATGATGATGGGGGAGGGGTGTCATACCATTTGCTAAGACCTCACACAAGAAGCACAGAACAAATGATAAAAGCAAGGCATAATGCTGTTTTAAAAATGTTTTTTGTTAACAGCAAAGTTTAAGAAAAAGCATTTTGCATCCAGTGATGCAGGTAGCCCTCGCCAGCAGGTAAGGAAGTTAAAAGACCTTGACACCTGCTTTAGATATTACAAAGTCTTAAAGGGCAGGATCCCTTGCTTTTGCTTCTGTAAGAATTCTTTAAAAAATAGCAAAAATAAAAACCCCATACATTTCTTTGTTTCAGTAGCAGGACTGTTCCACAATTGATCTCATATACCTGAACATAAAATTATGTGTTTCCCTGCTTTTTAAAGGGATTGATCCTTTTACAAGTAGACCAGAGTCTAAAAAAAAATCATTGCTTCTGATCTGAATGCAGCACCTTCAAACACCAATAACCCCCTGATCCTATATTCACTTAAGGAATGTACCTTACTCACATGCTTATAGTTATCACACAGAAGTTAAGCATGTTTGTAAACAAGTGTGTGCCGCAGCGCCTAAAATTGATGATCACAAAATGTTTTGGATTGACATTTGAAATTTGGGATGGCTGACTGGCTGACTACAAAGAATTAGGTTAGCTGTTTGCTGTTTGTGTACCTTTGACAGGCACTAACAACTGCTTCCTGCCACTGACAGAAGAGAAGTGTTTCCTGGCTTAGATCTGGAGGATGGTAAAGGAACTATTATTTGATAAATGTGTGCCTGTTGTTAAGAATAACATCAGAACTACTACTGATGTTAATAAATAAAACTTAAAATACTTAACTGCACTATTTTAAATCTTGAGAACAATCTCATAACTTTAATCCTCTTGAACTAATTCACTGTCTTAGATTTACCTGGTATCTAAGTAGTTTTAGTTTTAAATGTTTAATTAAGAAAAGTTGCAATGATTTAACATGTACAATTACCTAAGTGTGTGTTCAGGAAACATTGTCTGTGGTAAGTAATAAAAGAAATGGACACTAATTAAAGACAAAGGCAATTTAGCATTATTCGGTTATATTAAATTCCATATTTAGTTAGGTCAGTAGGTGACAGGAATTACCCAATCAGCCAATCGATTTTCCCAGCTTTTATACCTTAATTGACAATATTCTGTGTAATTTTACAGTGGATTTCCATTAGGTTTGAGAACCTAATGCGCTGACTGTATTTTGCACAGCAGTTATTCAAAGATACTAGTGAGTAATGTGTGCTGACATTCATTTCATTTGGTAGGTTTTAGGGACAGAGGGGCATGAAAATAATTTCTTTCTTACTCACACTTTTTGACCAATCCAAACAGAAAATAAATATAAATATAGTTTTCCTTAGCAGGGAATCACTTCCCCTCTGCAGCTCTACCATTAGTATGATGACTGGGGAACCCTAGGAACATAGGAATGAGACCAGAAGTCCATCTAGTCCAATAATCTGTATCTGAACATGACTGTATTAGTTGTAGAGATGGTTTGAAAATGATGAGTTTTTTTCCTCTGCAGATAATCTCGAGTTTTCATCTGAAAACTGAAATCAGAAATGCTCTATCTAAAACCTGATATATTTTGTTTGTAAAATGCTTTATTGGACTTGTAGAATAGGTGCCTTGTGCTCCCATTCTCCTCTCTAGGATGACCTTCCTGGTCATACTAAAATTCCTATGATGCACCTCATTCTCTCCCTTTTTATGAAGAGAGGCAATTTTTCAGGGCAGTTGACTACAGTGTACCATGGGAAATGAAGCCCAGGTGAGGAGCCTGACCCACAGAAGTGACCAGGAGCATGACAGATCCAAACTATGATCATTATGATGCACTACAGTGTTATTTCAGAATCAAAATATTTCCTTTTGTGGGCATTGAGTTTTCCAATGGCAACACTGAAATTTTCCCTGAAAGGACAACATTTTAAATAAAATAAATTTGTTTACTAAAAACAAAATATCTGCTGAAAAAAAAAACCAGTTCAATGAAAAAGTTTCAACCAGCCCTTTTGAGAAATGCAGAAGATTCCCTTTAATGGACAATTATGGATTAACCTACTTATAGGGTAAACTTCTATCTAATCAAAGGGGTAGTTATGTTAGTCTAGTTCAGCAAAACAAATAAGGAGTGTTGGGGCACTTTGAAAGACTGACGAATTTATCTTTTGCATGAGCTTTTGTGGATGAAGTCCCATTTCATCAGATGCCAGCGTGGAAGGCATCTGATGAAGTGGGACTTTGCCCATGAAAGCTCATGCAAAAAATAAATTTGTTAGTCTTTAAAAGTGCCACAAGGCTCCTTTTTCATTTTACCTAATTTAGATTTTTGCTCTGATACATAACCAATGTAATTGTGGATGTCCTCATTATCTACATTAAGTGGTTAACCCATTTTTTAGTTCTAGACTTCTTGGCCTTTCTAATGGATTGTAACAAAGAGATTTTTCATGCTCTGGTATTAAATTCCATCATGCCCCTGTTAAATGAGAAAAGGGCAAATGTGAATGCCCCAATTATGTTCTCTAGGCCATTCATTAATACTGTATATGCTCTTTTTTTTGTTTCCTCTTAATCATTCCCAGTTTAAACCAAACAATCTTTTCAATCTACCAATCTTCTATTTACTTTTATTGTTTATAATTGAGCCATTATTTCTGCTAAATAGGTAATGATATTTTTACTGTTATGATTTATTATTAGTATTTGTATTACCATAGTGTGTAGTAACCCTAATTGTGGAACAGGAGCCTACTGGACTACATGCTGTACAAAGACAACAAAAATGAGTCTCTGCCACAAAGAGCTTACAGGAAAGCCAGAACTGAAAACAGCATAAAAGGTTTTAAAAAGCATTTATGTGAACCTTATATTTATTTTGTTGACTTGGTTAAAAGTGACATGCCAGGGAAAAATAAATTATCTTGTCTCTCTTTAGTTATTTTGTGATGTATAAAGAAAGCCTGAAAGGTTTTATTTAAAAAAATAAAAAAATATAAGTTGTTTTTACATTCAAAAGTCAAGGTATGTCTACCTTGGAAGATGCAATGGGTACTGGGGAGATAGTGACATTGTGATATCACAAGAGAAAAAGACTGCAGATTGATCAATTGATAGGCTAGGGGACTTTTAGTCAGACTGGTTAATTTTTTTTTCCTTTTTATGTTTTGGTTTAACTTCAATGCCTAATGAACTCTGGACTGAAAGGATTGTAAAAGAGGACTAAGGGGTTTGTTTTGTTTTGTTTTTTAGTAAATACCTTCTGTTTTTGTTTATATAACATTTTTAAAAAGTGAAAGGTACAAAATATTTTTTTAAAAAGAATTGTGGGCCACATTTAAACATCTAATTACAATAATAAAAAAATTTTTAATATGAGGAAAAATTGTATAGCTATACGATACATAAAATACAGCTTTTGTTTGAGGTTTTACTTTAAAGATATTTATAAATCCTAGCAACTGAACTGAACTAGACTTAGAATTGTACTGAACATCTAAGCCTAAGAAAGTCCAGCTGCTATATTTGCATCCCTCTTTTTTTGTGTGTGAAAGTCATTAATGTCAGCATGGTAGTGTCATGCAGACTTGAACAAAGCCTTGGATTTTAAACACAGACCATAGATTTTTACTGCTGGTATGTGGATCAAAGGCTGCTAGTAAGATGAAAATCAACTTTACTGTATACGCATGTGGTATTTATGTGGAATACCTAAGTAGTAACACACATTACACACTACAACTTTAAGCAATTTAATCTGTTCTTTTTACCAGACCTCATTTATCTCTTCTTTAGTTGTGAAATACTGTAAGTTGTATGACAGTTCCTCCTCATATTTGTCTGCTCTGGTGTTCCAGTCAATGTTGTCACACTCCAGTGTAGCGACCTCCTGCCGCAGATTCTTTACAGAAACAGTAAAGCAGCTCTAAAAGAAGAGAGTGTAGAAAATGAAATTATGAGAGGGATCTACTGCCTACACAGCATAGCAAATGCCTAACTCATGTGATATTTCTTATGGTTTAAAATATGAAAAAAAAATTCTGCTTTATCTTAGACTTAGTCTATTAAAATAAAATCATTTTAGAGAAAGACCATCTGTCCCAGTGTGGATAACATTAACCATTAAGAGCTAGATTAACGCATTGCTTCTAGCCTATGGGAAGGGGAAATATGAAGTTACACCACCACAGGAACAATCTAGGATAAGAACTGTGGTTCAGAGTTGCAACTCCCGCCCTGATGTTGCCCTGTATTCATGGGGAAGTTATGTGCTATTGGCCTCTCCCATTATTAGATCATCTTCCCACCTCTGCTGTCCAAATGCTTTGAAGTGGGGAAACAGAACCAAGGCTCTGACCTTTCCCCATTCCTCTGCGTAGGGGGAGTAGTGGCTGCTCAGAGCTTGGTCCCTGCCATCTATGTGCAAATTGGTGACACTGACGTGACTGGACTGTGGACACAGAGTAAAAGAGTCACTTATGCCCCCCTTCCTTCCTGCCCAGGTGTATAAGACAACTTAAAATTTTGCCGGGCAACAATAGCCATTTCACAATGAAAATAAGTCCAGTAATAATTATAAATCTAGTAATAAGGTGACATTTTTGTTATATTTCCTGCTTGTTCTTTCACAGTCACTTGTTTATAAAAGTATCTGGATGCAAAACCACCTCTAAGAAGTAGCAGGAATCTAAAACTTACACACTTTAGCAACTGTCAAGAAATCAGTAATTAGGACCTGACCGGCACAAAGCATATTGAAGATAAGGAAAGCAGATTTTTTCCCCTCTCCTGATCCAACACTGGCTCCATTCACAGAACTCAGAATTAAAAAGCAAAATGAAAAAAACAAAAAGAATATCAAGATTTCTGAAAAAACTTATAAGTTGTCTCAGCATCACAATAATTTGTAAAGTTAGCAGGACTGCTAAATAGTAAGCACCAATATTGTTGAAGGCTTCTTTTAGTTTGATGCAAAAGAAATATTTGCAGATGGATCAGACTCAATACATTAAAATACGGTTTTTAAAATGTAAGCATGAAAATGCGTAACCCAGACGTTGGCTATGTGTTTTAATGCCTTAAATTACAAGGCTCTTGTACGATGTGTTGTACGCACATCTAAAAGTCAGATAGCTCTAATGCTTTAGGCTGTTCTATGCAATACTAAATTTACTGATCATTCTGATATTACTTACAGCATGGTTCACTGCAGAAAGACTATCCATTCCTAGGGTAAGAGCCAGTTTATACAGATGCCTGATATGCGCATGTTTCTCTTGAGTATCAGCAAGGTGGACTTTAGCTTGGTGTGCATCATCAGGGATCTCACTTTTTTCTGGAATCTCTAGTTCTCCTGAGTTTGTGAGACATTCCAGCTGGAATATGTTTGAAATTATTTGTGAAATGAAGTTATACTATTCCCTTTCTCACCATCATATGTTAACATACTAAAATGAGAAGAGATAGGTCCAAAGCACAGAATTTGTGATTTAGATCCAGAGTTGGAGCTCAGCAGGGCTTAAAGTAAGCCAGAACACACAGGAACAGCATTCTGGGGTCCCCTATTTTTAGGGGCTCAGCATTCCAGGGCCCCTAAAAATATAAAATGGAGCCAGAACACTGCCTTCCGGGGCCCACCATTTAAAAACAATGGGCACCGGAACACAATGTTTTGGCTCCTTTTTCTATTTTTAGGGGCCACCGATGATGAGCCTCTAAAAATAGCAGGCCCTGGAACGCTGTTCTGCCACATTCTGGGAGGCAGGGAGTTGCCCCAGCCCAGGCTGAGGCCACGCTGGAGACTCAGCCCAGGCCAGGGCCACTCTGCAGTGACATGGTGTCCCTGTAACGGGGTCCTAGAGGGGGTTCGTGAACAGGCAAGCCAGCTTGGCTGGAAAAGGGCACGGGGAGGGAGTTGGTCCATGGCAGCAGGGGAAGATGACGTGGCATGGCAGGGGGGTTGGGGAAGGGTTGGGGGACCAGCAGCGAGACAGAGGCCAGGGGCAGTAGCTGGGGTGAGGGGTAGGCATCTGGAAGGCAGTAGCTAGGGTGGGGGTAAGCATGTTGGGGAGCAGTCACTGGGGTGGGGAATAAGCGTTTGGGGGCAGAAGCTGGAGTGCGTGAGGGGGCCCTCTCTGGCATGAGGGGGGCCCTCCAATTTAGGAGGGTTCCGGGGCCCACCAAATTATACTTTATACCCCTAGAGCTAAGCAGATTTCAGAGGATCTCAAAGTTTCAGTTCAGTCCCAGTGGGTAAAGGTTGTTAATTTGGGGAAAACAAAGATGAGTTAGGACCAGAAAACAAACAAACAAACAAAAATTAGTTGCAGGGGGGAAAAGGTATATATTTTTAGTATAAAGATGATAATACTTACCTTTTCTTTGACCTGACGAAATTTGACTAACTTGTTCAAAATTTCATCATATTTTGTCATCTTTTCTTTTATCGTGTGATGAAGATGAGTAAGATCATTTACCATTGCAGAATATTCTTCAACAGGAACTTGTTTTAGGCTCAGCAGTTCTGATAATTTTACAATGTATTCCACCTCGGCAGTTAGTTGCTAGCAAATAAACACAATAAATTACTCAGATTTGTAGGAATTACTTTATAAGCATTATTCCATCAAACATAAATTGCAGAAGGGGAAACTTATAGGAAAAAATAAATGTCATAGATTCATAGGGTTGGAAGGGACCTCTTTAGGTCATTTAGTCCAACCCCCTGCTAAAAGCAGGACCAGGGTTTTCTCTAACCAGGCTGTAAATGTTTCCAAAGATGGAGATTCCACCACCTCCTTAGGTAACCCATTCCAATCCTTCACCACGCTCCAAGTGAGAAAGTTTTTCTAATATCCAACCTAGACCTCCCCAGCTGTGGCTAGAAACCATTGCTCCTTGTTCTGTCTTCTGTTACTACTGAGAATAGTTTAGCTCCCAAGTAGTTGAACACTGCTATCAAATCCCTCCTCAGTCTTCCTTTCTGCAGACTAAATGAGCCTACTTCCTTCAGTCTCTCCTTGTAAGTCATGTGCTCCAACCCCCTAATCATTTTCATTGCCCTCCACTGGACTCTTTGTAATTTGTCAACATCCTTTCTGTAGTGTGGAGCCCAAAACCAGACACAGTATTCCAGATGCGGCCTCATCAGCGCTAAAGAGAGGGAAATAATTACATCCCTTGACCTGCTGGCAACACTCCTACTGATGCAGTCAAATATGCCATTGGCCTTTCTGGCAACAAGAACACATTGCTGACTCATATCCTGCTTCCCATCCACCATAACCCCCAGGTCCTTTTCTAGAGTGCTGCTACTTAGTCAGTCAGTCCCCAGCCTGTAGCAGTACATGGGATTTTTCTGTTCTAAGTGCAGGACTTTGTATTTGTCCTTGTTGAACTTCATGAGATTTCATTTGGCCCAAAGCTCCAATTTGTCTAGATCTCCCTGAATCCTATCCCTGCCCCCCAGCTTGGTGTTGTCCACAAATTTACTGAGCATGCAGTGTATTCCATCATCCAGATCATTAATGAAGATATTGAACAGAACCAGCCCCAGGACCAACCCCTGGGGCACTCCACTAGTAACTGGTTGCCAGCTAGACATTGAGCCATTGATCCCTACTCACTGAGCCCGATGATCTAGCCAGCTTTCTATCCACCTTAAGTCCATTCATCCAAATCATACTTCCTTAACTTGCTGACAAGGATGCTGTGGGAAACCGTATCAAAAACTTTGCTAAAGTCGACGTATATCACATTGATGGCTATTCTTACATTCGCATATCCAGTCATCTCATCATAGAAGGCAATCAGGTTGGTCAGGCACAGTTTGCCATTGGTGAATTGATGCTCACTGTTCCTGATCACTCTATTTTCCTCCAAGTATTTCAGAATGGATTCTTTGAGGACCTGCTCCATGATATTTCCAGAGACTGAGGTGAGGCTGATTAGTTTTTAGCCCCCTGGATCCTCCTGTTTCCCTTTCTTGAAGATAGGTACTATATTTGCTTTTTTTCCAATCATTTGGGACTGTCCTGCTCACCACAAGTTTTCAAAGATAATGGCCAGCAGTCTACCATCATATCAGCCAACTCCCTCACCACCCGTGGATGCAGTTTCCAGCCCCATAGATTTGTTGTGCACATCCAACTTCTCAAAGTAGTCCCTACCCAGACCTTCCATCACCAATGGCTGCTCTCCTCTCCATTCTGTGTTACCCAGTGTAGTGGCCTGGGAGCTGGCCCTCCCTGTGAAGACTGAAGTAAAAAAAAGCACTGAGTACTTCAGCCTTTCCTGCATCCTCCACCATGAGGATACCTGCCTCATTCAATAAGGGACCTACACCATCCCTGATCCTCTTCTTGTTACTGACATACTTGTAGAATTCCTTCCTGTTCTCCTTCACATCCTTTGCTAGCTGCAACTCCAATCATCCTTCAGCCTTTCTGATTTTATCCCTGCAGGCCCGAGCCATATCTTTAGGTAACCCCCTCCCTTTTCTCCCTGGGTTACTTGGGAGCAGGCAACACCCATGTGTACACAGGTACCTAAGTTTGATGACAAGTAGATCCTGAGTTTCCCAGTGGTGATATCAGGATTGTGGGAATCCTCTAACCACTCCTCTGCTGCAGTCCCTTTGCTTTACAGGAAATTAAACTTGGCAGTGCCTATACCTGGCTGTACCCTGTACACTCTCAGTGGAGTGCCTTGGGAGCCTCCAGAACTAAATCTATGCAGCTAAGAATAATCTTTGGAGTGGGTCTAATATAAACTTACTAATTATATATACAATACATTCAAGGTGCTTAATTTGCAGATGATAAACCTTTACTTAACAAAGAAACTTATCCTAACAGGATGGAATTGAATATTACTACTATTTTAAATACACAGGGGCAAATAAATAAACCAGTGAACAGACACAGAATACAGTTTAAAGGAAACTTATCTAACTGGAGTTTACACAGCCCTTTTACCCCAACTACAGAGGGCACACTCCCCAGAGTTCAGGACCCTGACCCCTTGCTTGCTTGGGTGTGCTTGAAGGGTTAATGAAGGAGACAAGGCAGCACTCTGCTGGTCCAGTGTATCCGCTCAGAACCATGCTGAAGATCCGGAGTGAGCCCAACCAAATATCTTTAGTTCTGGCCCTGGTTCAAAGAGACTGCCACGCTGCCTCCCCTCAGACTCAGTCAGTCTCTCACCAGACTCACTTTCTTTACAAGCCCTGCTCCAAAATGGAAAAGGAGAGACAGACATTTACACTCTCACTGCAGGTCCAGCTCAGTCAGCTCTAGGCTCAGACCCGCTTTGGACTGAGTAAGCCACCAACCTCTGAAGCTCCCAGCTTGAGTGAGCCTCAGGAACTCCAGGAGCAGTCTCGGGCACCACAGTAGCAGTCATCAGCAGCTTCCAGATTCAGGCATGTCTGTCTCCAAAAGGAGACCCCCTTGCCCCTCTGTGCTCCTTGGAGGGGCAGGGAGGGTCTCTCTCCCTTTCCCAAGGGATCATAGGAGTTGTAGTCTCTCAGTGGAACAACTTACAGCACATAGGAACTTAATTTTAAATTCCTACTTGAATTTAAAGGCCCCTAAAGTACAGGGTACCTACATTTATACGTCCCCTAGTCATCTGTTCAAGCTTCCATTTCTTGTAAGCTTCCCTTTTGTGTTTCATCTCACCATCGAGTTCTCTGCTAAGCCACGCTGGGCACCTTCCATATTTGCTTTTCTTTCTGCACATCAGAATATTTTTCTGTGCCCTTAGTAGGGTTTCCTTAAAATACAGCCCGCTGTCTTGGATGTCTTTCCCCTTCAGATTAGCCTCTCAAGGGATCCTTCCCAACAGTTCCCTGAGGGAACCAAAATCTGCTTTTCTGAAGTCCGGGGTCTGTGTTCTGTTTCTTTCTTTTCTTCCTTTGGTCAGGATCCTGAACTTTACCATCTCATGGGCTATCACTATACTTAGAGTTTCAATTCGAATTACTGAATTCAAATTAGTCAATTCGAACTAATAATTATTAATTCAAATTCAGTCAATTTGAATTGACATGGCCACACTAGAAAATCCAATTCGAATTGGCATGTCCATGAACAGGACTTGCTAGTTTGAATTTGGTAGGGGGTGCTATTGTATAGGGAAAAATCAAGCAGTGGCTAATTCAAACTAACAGTGAATTCCAATTGACATTGTCACACTGGGTCAATTCGAATTACTCAGTTCGAATTGACCCTGACTTCAAAGTCAGCTTTCATCAATTCAAACTGAGGAGTTCCTCAATTTGAATTGAGGAAAGCCAGTGTGCCAATGCACTTAATAGAATTCAAATTGATAGCAATCAATTCAAATTCAGCTCTAAGTGTAGACGTACCCACAGTCACTGATGCACAGATTGCCATTCACTTCTACTTCCCCGATCAATTCTTCTCTGTTTGTGAGCAGCAGGTCAAGAGCTGCAAGGCCCCTAGTTGTTTCTTCCAGCATCTGTGTTAAGAAGTTGTCCTCAACACTCTCCAAAAACTTCCTGGATTGTCTGTGCACTGCTGTATTGCCCCCCCCAACCCCAGCAGATGTCAGGGTAATTGAAGTCCCCCATGAGAACCAGGGTCCTCCATCCTCCTCTCCATGCTTCTGAGCCTTTGCCCAGTTCTAGAAATGAACCTGAACTGCAGCTTTCTAGAAATGGGTCTGAACCACAACCTCAGATCCATAAACTTCTACAACTAAGGGAATAAGATATAAATTTCAAGCTCTGCACCATCTAGGTTTTTTGTTTGCCACATTTTCACTATTTCCTGTGTTTCAGAATTTTAGCTGGGTTAAGAAATGCAGTGAACAAAAGAAAATGAAAGGGTATCTTTTTGTCATACCCTCAGTCCTTTCTCATTTTCAGATAAATATTAATGCTTGGACATGAGAGAATTTACAGACAGATGTCACCTGGGATCTGATGTTTAGAGGAGACCAATAGGCACGCTGTGCTAGAAAACAAGAAGGCCTTTTAGAAGCTGGAAAGTATGATAGGTGGGACACAAGCTTGAAGAGCAGAAATGAGAGGAATGGGAGACAGAGGGACTTACCTTGAATCAGGAACTGCAACATGGAGGAGGCAAGCAGCTCATAAAAGAAACACCCCGAACTCCAAGCATTTTTGCAGCTCCCAAGCATGGAACTGGGACATGCTTCTTTTATTTTTGCCTTTGTGCATTGTGTGGTCTTCTTTATAGCCAGCCTTTCCTTGTGCATCGTTTCCAATGTACCATTAAATTTGTAACTGACATTCTGAGGAGATTACACACCACAAAGGCAGTGTTGTGCAGACACAGCCAAAACCCTACATAGAGTATAGTAGTATCATGATCCTGCAAAGACTGGTTCTTTACACAGTCCCACTGAACTCAATGTAAATGTAACTCTTTACAGGACTGGGGACTTAAAAAGAACTTTTTTTTTCCACTTTGGATCTCACCAATCCAATCTGTTTTCTCACCTGAAATTGTTGTTTCATTTGGTTAAATTTTTGTTGTAGTTCTAAAAGAATCTGAAGGTTACATCCAAGGTCAACTGCTGTAGCAGGTCTGAGAGCCTTCTCAAGAATGGTTAAGTCATGAGTAGTCTAAAACAAATAATGACACCACACATGAGCACATTTTTATATGCATTAAATTATTTAAATTCTATTTAAAGGCTGATTTTTATAAATAAAGAAAAAATACATGTCAGTGCTGTCTTTAGAATTTCAGAAAGTGATGAAACACCTATAAAAATGGTTGATCCTTGTAATGTAAATGAAGCTTTCACCTGTCCTAAAATTGTTTTAAAATTATAAATCTCTCTCTGGTGCAAATCTTTTAACCTTCTGGAGGGCTACCAGTGATCTTTAACACAGTGTTACTAGAGTTTTCTCTGCAAGAACTTGGAAAGTGGTTTAGAGATAACTAGTTGGGAGTCCAATGGATTAACAATTAATCAGATGAATTGGCCAAAACATGCATAGAGTGGCCACACCACCACTGTGGTCCTGAGGTAACCTGTCATCTGCAGCCAGGCTAAAGAAAATCCTTTCCTCATTAACTGCTGCTCAGACCATTTACTCTGACATTGTTCACACAAGTAGGAATTGGTTTACTGGAAGTAATTAATACAGATGACTTAACTAATCAGCTCCAGTCATGCCAGTGAAATGTGTGCTGTCTAGCAAGCTAAAATTTTAAATGCTCTTCTTTTCAATTCAAATACATGATTAGAGAATTTTAATGGATTATGAAGGAACCCATAACATTTATAAACATTCCACCTTTTTTCTAACATATTTTCCAACAAAAATTCAGCAGTGATATCAGATCCCTTTTCCACACCCAACATTTTGAATGCTACCCATTGTGTAAAGGGGTGGTTCTCAAAATGCTATCCCTCAGCAGGATTTTATGATGTGCACAAAACAAAAATGTTAGAAAATCAAGCAGGTGAATGCAGCAAACAGAACTGGGCAAAATTATTTCAAAATTTGAAATGACAACCAACTAAATGTTGTTTCCTCATTTTTAAATCTCTTTACCTTTTCAGTGTGTTTCATTCAGAATGAGCCAAAATAGTCTATTGAAGGGATGTACTTCACAGAGTGATCTCTCATAATTCGCAGAATTAAATAGTGGGTGAAATAGTGGCAGATGGCAATTTCAGACTAATAATAATGTAGAAATGTTTGCCAAAAGTAGTAGTTCTCTTACTTTTTTAAATTGCTCTTTAAATTTCCAATATTGTTGTTTGATGGATTTTACTTGATTTATATGAAGCTTCCATGTTGTCCACAGGTCTGTTAGTTCTTCCTTTTCTTTATTCAGTTTGTTAATACTGTCTTCAGTTACTTGGCAAACATTTTCCAACTTTAATACAAGATTCTTATTTTCCTGGTAAATAAATGATTAATGCAACTTCATTTTTCCCAAAGACAATAACATATTTTTAGAAGAATACATAACAAAGTCAGAGTTTTTACCTCAACAAATTTTAAAAAGAGAACAAAAAGCAATCTGTATAATCCAGCATAGTTGTTTTGAGAATTTCTTGTTGTTTTGTATGTGTATAAATACTTAAACTGTAGAGGACTGGACAGACTACAGGAGTGGAAATTGGATGCTAGTTCTTTGATTCAGCAAAATCATCATCTTTTGATCACTATTAATGTCCCATGTGAAATCTGGAGGAGACTTCAAGCCAATTCTTAATGGACAGTATTCAACATCAGAAAACTAACAGAAAGGGCACTAATTTACACAGTTGTTGGAAATTTCAGCAAAGGATTGAATGGTACTACAGGGAGAACTACTTATTCTCATACGTGGTAACCATTGTGCAAGGCTGAAGCACTTGTGTGGGACAACATGAGGCAAATGCATTCAGTATTTCTTTATTGAAGTGCCTCCCCTCACAAAATTTTCAGAGTTGAACTGATTATAGTCAAGGGTTAAAGTAGGCTGGAACACATAGAAGCAGCGTTCCGGGGCCCATTATTTTTAGGGGTTCAGCTTTCCGGGGCCCCTAAAAATAGAAAATGGAGCTGGAATGCTGCATTCCAGGGGCCCACCATTTAAAAATAGTGGACCCCAGAATACAGCATTCCAGCTCCATTTTCTGTTTTTAGGGGCTCCCAACACTGAGCCTCTAAATACGGCAGGCCCCAGAATCCAATCAGTCAAAGCAGGCTCGGTCCAGAGCCTCAGCTTGAGCCAAGGCCACTCTGCAATGCATGGTGGCCAGGTAAGGGGCCCTGGGGGAGTGTTCAGGGCATTATTCTCCCCAGTACTTGAAATTGGAGGGGAGGTAGGGGGATGGTTTGGGGGCATGTAGGGAGTGCTCACTAATTTGGTATAACACTGTTACTAGCTGACAACTGGGGGCAGGACACGGGTGGGGGGGGTCAGCCTAGGGCAGCAGGGGAAGATGGCGGGGCATGGCAGGGGGTTGGCAAAGGGTTGGAGGACCAGCGACGAGACAGGGCAGGAGGTAGTAGCTCGGGTGGAGGGCAGACATTTAGGGGTTAGTAGCTGGGGTGTACGGGGTGCCCACACCAGCATGATTGGGGCCTGCACTGATGCGAGGGGGGCCCACCAACTTAGGAGGGTTCCGGGGCCCGCTGAATTGTGCTTTAACCCCTGATTATAATTTCGCTTCCAACTCATCTAGTGCTTTCTTAGTTTGAAAATATTGTACAAATACTCACCGTCCCTGCCCCCTGTGAGGCGGGGGAGTTTTAATTTCTACATGAAGACAGACAGGGAAAGGCTAAATGATTTGCTCAGATTACAAAGCACAGAACTAAACGTTGCCAGGCACCCAGTCTGGAGTTCACTCCATTAGATTACACTGCTTCACTTAAAGACCAATGGCCTGAAACCCTTCATTTTCTGGACAAACTCATCAGAAGGGGGTTCTGCAGAAAATGTCCATCCTTGCAGAATTCCTCCTCTTTTGTTTCTTTGATTGTGTGTTATATAGGGCCAGCTCATAAAATGACAAGTGCTGATGGCTCTGAAGAAGGCCAAGTTTATCAGCTTGGAGACCCTGTGCTGCCATGACCCCAAATGACACAGGTCCATTAAGGCCATTCTGACATGGACATTGACTGTGGCAGCTTCTAGCATCCTCAGAAGGCAATATAATACCATTCTAAGCTATATAATCTTTGCTGCTTCAACTCCACAGGGCTGGCCTGGAAACTAGGTGAGGCATGAGCTAGCCTTTACATTGTCTACATATATATTTTATCTTCAGCTTCAACTGCACCAGCTGAAGACTTGCTAACAATTCCTACATTGTCTAAAGGGTGTTATATACTCAGACTTGCCCTAGTGCACTGTAGTGGAAGGTTTTCATACAATTCTGCAAACTTTGCAAGTGCAGCCTACACAAATTAGATGGTGAAAAAATGTTTTAAGCTGCCTTAACTTTCTTCGAAATGTCAAATTTAAAAATAATTCTCACCTAAGAACGTCCTTCCAATTTAACCAAATCACTGTTACTAGGCTTGGGGACATCAATATTGTGTTTGCATTATAGTCATGCATGGCCAGCCCAAGGTTTTTTGGTGCCCTAGGCACCTGTGATTTTGGCAGCCCCCCCCCATTTTAGTGCCTCCCCCCCGAGCCTGCACAAGTGGCAGGCGGGTGCCGCACAGGCTGCCGGGCTGAATTAAGGTGGTGGCGCTCCTCAACTGGCTGGGGCTGGATCCTTGTCATGGCAAAATTGTGGCACCAGTGATGGTGCTGTTCCACCCATGGCCCGATGCTGGCAGTGGCACTGCTCCCCTGGTTGGTGGCAGCTTCCCGCCCACAGCCTGATGCTGGCAATGGTGCCACTCCCATGGCCAGGAATGGCTCCCCACCCACAGCCTGATGACAGCAGAGTAGGGCAAGAGGCTTGCTGGCCCCAGTCTCTGCCCAGCCCTTGGCACCCCCTACTGGCTAGTGCCCTAGGCGACCACCTAGGTCACCTCTATGGATGGATGGACCCTGCAGTCATGATAGTATGATTAGACTGTCAGGAATTTTCCACAGGAAAGATTTTTCCATGGCAAAGGCAGTTTCTGCAGAATCAAAATTTTCAAATTCTTCAAAAATTTTAACTTCTCTGATGAGAAAATTAATACAAAAAATTAGAATTTCTGTGCCCTAAAAAAATTATACCATTTGGAAATTGAAATAATTATGTTGAAATGTCAGAATTTCCCAGAGATGAAAATTCCAATTTTTGTTTCTCTCACCCCTCCCCCACACAGTGACACACAACAGAAATAGTGTGCCCTGGGCAAGAACCTTGGGGCATAGGAATAGGATCCATTGATTTACTCTTAATCTGTCATTACTTATTGTAGTTTAGTGTACATTTGAAACTAGGATTGCACATTTAACCATTAATCCTTGCTACAGTGGTAGTATGTGAACTACAGTCTCACCATATTTAATAAATTAATAAAATCACGCCCCATATCCTGAGTGGAAAGAATCTGCTTTAAAACCATCTGCCACTGAGTATCAGCTGACTCCATCACAGTCCTGTTTTCAGTTTCACTCTCTGTATGCACAGCCTGAGAGTTGTAGAATTCCTTCAGTCTTTGAGCGTGCTCATTTGCCTAAAGAAAAATGCAAGAATAAAAATAAAAGCCTCAAACTCTAAAATTAAACTATGGAAATTCAAACATAGTGGTAACATTGAGTAATGCACTAATGAATGTTTACTGTTTTAAACCACATCCTCCTCTACAAAAAATTAGACTATCGTAAAACAAGCAGAAGCATATTGAGTAACTGGAAAACTATTTTAACAGATGGCAAATAGGTTAGGGACTAAAGTGAAAAAGTTCAAGGATAGCTTCTACTAAGCATACGACAATAGGTTTTTAAGTTATTAGCAATTTGTTCAATGTCCGTCATGCAGTGTTATATAACTATTATCAGCTGCTTAGCTCCACTGAATGTGAAGTAACCAAAATCAGCATTAGAGAAATACAACAACACAGATGACATTTAAAAAAATGCTGAAAGTCAGACATTAAGATATGAAGAAGTAAATGGGCTCTTGTTCTTAATTAGCATCAGTAGTAGAGAGCTTGATTGTTACGGCCAAATTTACCTAAAAGATGCATTTTCACCTCTATTCTTATTTTAGTTTAAAACATACATGGAGAATATTAAGGAACAACATTAAACTATTTAAAAACATGCATCCAATAAAACCTAGTAGTTTTATTACTAGCCCAGATTTATGAGCTACCAAAAGCATATTAGAAATTTAAGGACTGATTATGGTCTCAGCGCCGGTTTACATTTGGTTTTTGTACCAGTTTAAATTGTTTTTTTCCTCCTCCTAATTTAGTTAAATTGTTAGAAAAATCAGTTTAGTAAAATTGGTGCAAGACCTTAGTATGGACACATTTATAATAATATGAAAAAATTACATCAGTATAGCTTGTTTTGGTTAATTTACTGAGACGAGCTATACCACATAGGTATCCATGCTGGGGTTTGCACTGATTTAACTACATTAGTTGCTGAAATCAATTAAATCAGTGGAAAACTGTATGCCTGCAAATCCTAATTTTAATGTAAATTCACTGATCAGAACACACAGTTCTTTCATTGGTTTAAAGTGAGTTCCTTTCCAAAGGAAATTACCTCCTTCTGCATGGACTACGCTCACTACAGCCTAGAGGCTATGAAGTTAGAAGCCAGCACAGCTTCCATGACATAGCATTCCTAGACATTCATTTAGGCTAAACAAAAGCTCTTCTTTTCTTTCCTTATTGCAAAACAACACAGTGAAATCCAGTAATTCAAGCAGGGAATCTGTACCTCCTTTACTGACTTTAGAAATGCCACATAAGCTTTTAGAATGTCTAGCTTTGAACTAATATTTCTGCTAAGTATTTTCAGTTCTTCATTTAGATGGTCAGCTTTGCTAGAAAATGCTGCCACCTCCGCAGGTTCAAATTCTTCCACCTCTTTAATAATTCTCACAGCTGCTTCCAGTTCATGTGATGTTTCCTATGAGGGCAAAAGAATAAAATACAACATATGGTGATTGGAAGAGATTGTGAAATTCACATCCCTATGTTAATTGCTAGTGATACTGGTTCTCTTTGTAACCCACCCATATACATAACAAAGGAATAATTCAAAATGGGTATTAAATGCCAAAGCTAAACATCCAGTTTTGAAACTAAACACAAAAGCTTATCACAATAAAAATCAGATTTGCTCATTTTAAATGGACAAATAGTGAGTCTAAACATTTAAAAATTAATTAATGACCCAAAGCAATGGATGTTTTCCATCTGGATATGTGATCGAGGAAGGTGATGTGCCACCCGCAACCAAGGACATGTTCAGTAAGATCCCATGCAATGCAAGCCTGTAAGTCACCAAAATAAGAGTAGGAGCCAAGCAGAACATCATGCCTGCTTACTGCCACCATGCCCCAAATCCAGCAGTATCTTACTATACCCTGATTATACAGATGATCTGGACATTACCCCCACATTGGTAGAATCAGCAAGGATTCTGTTTTTCAGCTCTGTTGTGTTAGCTCACAACTCCAGGCAAGCACAATTCTTTTATTCAAGCTTTGCACCTCCTTTTTCTTGTCAGCACTATAAAATCTGAAAAAACTCTTCCAGAAGTTAGAAGTTGCTTTGATATTATATGGAACCTAGTCAATAAATTACCTGAAAGGACTCTGATCGCAACACGTTGTTCTCAAGAACACACAGGAATGGTCACAAATAAAATCCAACCCTAGTGAAAAGCTTAGCTAGCATATGATGCTCTGATATTGAAAGGATCCAAGGCGTCACTTCAGTGGCAGAAGCTTAGCAAACGTGGTGATAAATCATTTCATGAAACACAGAAGTTTTTGGGTATGCATTTTTCAAATTACTTCTGGATCCCAAATGTTCTCCAGCAAATACATAAATACTTTAATGTGAATTTATGGAATTCTTGCCGCACATGCATAAGGCTATCATCCAAAACTGCATCTGTGAGGATGGCATCAGAACTATGAACTACTGTTGGAAAAGTATTTGATATATATATTTCTATATTTAGCGGCCTAATATAGCTTTAAATACTTCAGTACATCTCTTGGATTCATAGCACATGGTATATTTATCTCTGAGCACTCAGCTATATACCATTGAAATTCCATAGAAGGAATGGGTAGGTGACTAGGATACTGTAGTCACAGCACTTCATACAGTTTCAGAAAGGAGGCAAAGTATAGGACAGGGGTCTGCAATCCAACATGCAGCTCTTCACCTGCCCCTTTGACACTCCAGCACCCCCCCCACACCACTGGGGGACCCTGTGGAGGCCCGCTCCTGGTTCCTGGCTCCCCCTCCACCAAGGGACCCTGTGGGGGGGGCCTGCACCTGGTTCTGGGCTTCCCCAACCCCTGACACGAGACCCTACAGCAGGTGTCCTGGCCCAGCACCCCCCAGTAGGAGGCTATGCCTATTGTGGCTCTCAAAACACTTGGTTATTGAAGGAATTTTAAGAAATAGCTCTTTTTATCTTTTGGGATGCGAACCCCTGGGATAGGATCACAACAGGACTCAGAATAGAGTTATACAAATTGAGCCAAAATGTTGGCAAAAATGGTTTCATGCTCATTTTCAGCAAAGAATGGCTCTTACAAAACTTCTGTTATATTTATATTCTTCCAGAGTGCTCTTTAGAGTTGCTTGTAAGAGAATTTTAGTTTTCATTCTGCTGCACAAATCAAATTCATGGCTTATATAAACTGGTACAAACCTACAAGGAAAAGAACAAAGATACTGGAGTTTTCAGAAATGAACTCAGAAGTGGGAATAGTTCCAAAATGAATATGTACAGCTGCCTTATCAAAGGGCTCCCAGTTTACCCCTGAAACGTGCAAGTGGAGTGAGAAAGCAACAGTTAAGTAGAAAGGGGGCAGAGGGTGCTAAAGCAACTTTAAGCTACTTTTGCATGTTGTGGGGCTGTTTGATTACAACATCCTCTCTCAATGATTCATGCTGCTGGGGTTCTCAGGAGGCTTCCTTACAGCTAACTCTATAATATCTGCACATGGGGAAATCCTCTTCTAGCCACATGTGGTCTTTTATACCATTCCAACCTTTCACCCAGCTTAAAGGAATCTGAGTAGGAAAGATAATCCTATAACTAGACTTTTTGATAAAAACATTTTTGAACATTTAATCCTTGACACCCCAAGAGTTGGTGGATCAGGGATAAACATCAAGAACATGAAGCTTTGGAGGCTATTAGAATCTCCTGACTATGCTTGTGCCTTGAGATTCTAACAAACAATAGGATGATACTAAGAAAGGTAGGGCTCGGATGAGAATGGACAGTATCATAACTATAAGAGTTACCTTCTAGCAGTATTAGTTCTATTGTTATTGATGGATTATAAGATTTAGTAAAAATGAAGACCTATTTTCTTTGTAGGGAACCTTGTCCATTCCCATCTGAACAGCCCAGCTATTCTGGAATTTGCAATGTATACATTTGTGTCTAACAATACTTATAGTAATATCATACAAAAAGTTTCTTTTACCTTAGTTTGAGTAGACAGCGCTAAGTATTTGTTCAAAATTTTCTCCGACTCAGTAAAGCAAGAACCAGGGTCCATACCAACTGCAAGTATCGGACTGATTTTTTTAATGGACAGTGATACCTTTCATTAAAAATATAACATATACATAATTATACTAGGCATTATAAAAACACAGACTTGCATAGAACAAAGTGAGGAAAGAGATTTAGCTCTGGGCATTTCACCATTTTGATTTCCAACCCTTACTATAATAAGGCAACGCAGGAGATGACAAAACAAAACAAAAAAAACAAAACAAAACAAAACAAAACACCAGATTCTTCTATCAAATCAAGCTAAAAAGTTTGGTTTGAACTCAGGATCAAGGCTTACACCTATTCTTTCTTATTTTATCTAAATTGTTTTTTTTCTAACCACAATTAGTCTAGCATTGTTATCATCATAAGTTTGACCCTTTACAGTGTTATGATCTAGAGTTTATTGCATTTAACTTAATACTTTTAAGATACTTCATGCTTTTAAAATGGTTTGTTTTATAGAAAAGGCCATTTAAGAAAAATATATAGCATCTTTAAAACTTCTCTAGCCATCAAAAAAGTCTGTTTTATGTATATATGGGCACATAATTTCTGTCAATGACAACAGGAGTTGTGCATGCATTCTGGCAAAAGCATACATCATGAAGGGCAGCTGCAGATGTGGTCTATATAGCCACTACTAGGCATGTGAATTCATGTTCACCATCCATCTTAAAATATGGCTTCTGAATTTGGTGCAGGATCTGTATGTGTCAATTTGAGCTTAATGCTAGGTGAATTTAACGCCATATCCTTCAGAATGCTTGGCTTTAATGAGAGGTTGCAAAGGGGAGTGTTTAACTTGGTATGATGTGACACTGGGTAGCAATCTGTAAAAAAGCTGAGACATTTGGGCTCAAATGTTCAAAAAGTCCTCAGATTCTGGCTATCTGAAGTTGGGTGCCCAAAACTGAGACACCCAAAATTACAGACAACATATGAAAGTTTGCAGCTAAAAATGATGGAGAGAATACTGTTACATTTAGAGTATAAATCTGATATAGAGTCATATTTTTCTAGTGATGCCTTTTGTGCAGGACCAACAGCAGGTACCAGTGAGTCTTTTGTTCTATGCAATATGCTTATCACATTCTAATATCCTGAAACCTCATTTATTAAAAAAAAAAAAAAGTGTGTAAAGGGATTTATGGTTGGTGAATTGACTTCTTCCCATTTGGTTTAGAATAGTTCACTGTAGGCATCATGTGTGTATTACTAAATGTGCAATTTGACTTTTCATAATTATCAGATAATTAAATATGATTTAATTCTTTTGGTCTGCACTTTGGGATGCCTTCGTTTTGAACCTTGCTAAAAAGATTGCATCGCATTAGAGGAATGGTTCCCAACCTTTTCGAGTATGAAGACCCCTTTTTAATGTCAAAAATTTCATGGAACCCCAAATGACAACAGTTGTTATCGGGGACTGACTGCAGGCAGTGGTGCTGCAGAAGGGCAGTGGAGGACCTGGCCCCTGCCTGATCCCAAGGGGTGGGGACATATCCAGGGTGTGGCTGCTCACAGCAGGCAAATACAATTCATTTGGAGCAGAGGTATCAAACTCATTCAATGTGAGGGGCCACATTAGAAGGCAGGACACCTGTCGCAGGCCATGTGGCCACACAGGCTCCATACCCCTTTCCCCCTCCATATTCAGACTGCCATGGACTCCCCTTCCCCCTCCACAACCCCGCAGGCTCTCCCACACCTTCCCTTTCCACAGCCCTGTGGGCTCCCCTTTGCTGCACTGGTTCCCTGCCACCCTGCCCCCTGCTCTTCCCTTTCTACCTCCTGGTGGCAGGCAAAAAGATCAGTCTCAGTAACAGGCAGCCAGGTTCAGCTCCTGCCTCTTCCCCTCCTGGGCCACTCACTGTCAGTCATTCATATTGCTGGCCTTTGGTTGGCTCAGTTCCATCTGGCCTTTGATTGGCTTGTTCCCATGTATGCCCCAGCCACTTTGTCCTTTTTTATTTGTGATTCGTGCAATGTACTGTCAATCAAATCAGCATGCTGACTGACAGTGAACAGTTGGGGTAAGAGGTGATGCAGTGGCTCTCTGGAGCCAGTCCTGCCTGTTGTGACTAAGACTCTGATTGGTTGGCAGACCACAACAGAACTGAGCCAGGACTGGCTGGAGTGCTTCCTTTGTTCCCCTTTGATGACTCGGATCATGGGAGCGAGTCAGAGGCATACTCTGCTGAGCCAGGAGCCTGTCTTTGGAGTTCACTGCTGCAGACAGCATCCAGACACAGTACAGGCAGCAGCCAGCAGGTCAGATCAGTGCCATTAACAGGCTATATCCTGCCCACAGGCTGTAAGTTTGACACCCCTGATTTAGAACCCTCTCCAACATGGATCGCTATCCGGCAGCAGCTGTGGCTAGATGTATTCACGGACCTCTTGCAATAACTTTACAGACCTGCAGGGGTTCCTGGGCCACAGGTTGGGAACCACTGCATTCGAGGTAGGACAGGGGCATTGGCTTGAAATGAAGCCCTATGTGCCTATTCTACCTGTAATGCAATATAACAGATGTCAGTGAGAGTTAAGAATACTTAGCAGCTTGAAAGAGACTTTCAGTGCCAGTCAGGATCAGTTCCTTAATGAGTAAAAGGAGATGTTATTGTGAATCTGATGCACTCTCCTTTGGCAGTACACTGAAAATCATATCATCCCTGCTGTGGTTCACAGTTACCATCCCTACTGTTTCACAAATTTGCTTCAGTTTCTCTCTCATTGTCAACAAAACAAAATTAGAGAAAAATATAAAGAATGAAAGAAACATACATGTAAGTTCCTGTCTTGATTACTTGCCCAGCTTTGCCAAGGGGGGCAAATAAAGGGCCGCTTATAAAAAGCTCATTATCAAAGCAAACCCATGTTTTAGTAATTAATACACATTGGCATAACATGTTCGTAAAGTCAGTTTCATTTTCAGAGCAAGACTTTTAAGTTCACTGGTGCCCAAGGGTTAAAGTATAATTTGGGGGGGCCCCAGAACACTCCCACACTGTTGGCCTTCCCTACCATGCTGGTGGGCCCCCCTCCTGTTCCAGTGAGCACCCTCCAGACCCCACTTCCTGCTTCCCCATGCCAGTGCCCCACCCCCTGCCCCCAATACCCCCTGCATGAGCCACCTGCCCCCACACTCATTGGCGGCGTGGCTGGGGAGGTAGGGGTGGTAGGCCCCAGGTTCCAGCAGTGTCGTGTCTGGGGCCGATTCTGCAGGCCCCAGGTTGGGGATGAGGAGTGGGAGGGGAGGGGTTTGAGGTGGGGCTTGAGCTCCTAATAACATCCCTGGTTCCCACCCCCTCCTCTCCCTGCCAGAACATGGTGGAATGCCGTTCCTGTGCCTTCTATTTTTAGGGATCCCACATTTGGGCCCCTAAAAATAGAATGTGGACCTGAAACGCTGTGTTCTGGGGCCTGCTATTTTTCAATGGTGGGCCCCAGAACTCAGCATTCCGGCTCCACGTTCTATTTTTAGGGGCCCCAGAACACTGAGACCCTAAAAATAGTGGGCCCTGGAACAGCATTCCAGTGCATTCCCCCTTACTTTAACCCCTGCTGGTGCCTACAGTTGCACTCAGCATTTCATAAGTACAATTCACATACCCTCTCTACCAGCTAAGTACATTCTTTGGTATTATTCAACCACATGCAAAGTCTAATGTTCTGACAGCTGTATCATAGACATTCGATGTCGTCTGCATGAATAGATGAACGAGGATGCCTTTTATACCTACCTTCTTTAGATAATCTTCTAGTGAAGCAGTTAGCCCTTGTTTCTTTAAAGCAAGTTCTTTGTAAGCAGGACACTTCCAGATTAGTTGATCCACTCTCCTCTGAACATGTTCTATCATTCCCTGAATTCCAGTTATCCAGGAGCTAAATTGGAACAATGCAATGTTAATATTTCTCCAGACTGGTGCAGCAGCAAAATGAGAGTAGGTGAATAAAAATAGCTCTTTTGTTTCATATGAGAAATGATTTAGCAAGAGTTTAATGCTCAAGTCTTCAAAAAATCAATAACAACAATAATACAGCTAAAGTTGTTATGGATTAGAGCAGAAAAACTACATTTCCTAACAAATTATTTCACACTCAGTGTGCAAGTAAGTCTCTGATGCAGATACCCTTTCTCACATTGTTAAATACCTTCTTCCACAAATATCCCAAAGACTTTAGCTGCACCAGCTATGGAATATGTTGCGACTCAGTACCAGTAAGGGTATTAGATTCTGGCCCTAGAGGAACTGAACAGAAGGGAGAGAAATAAAACCTGAACAACTGAAAATATCTGATATACCAAGAGATTTAGATTTCTATTTTAAAAGGATATTCCACTTTGCCTCCAAGTGTTTCAATTTTCTTATAGTAAGTGCAAAACAAACATGTCATCTCATTCATTCCACATTCTAAGCAACATTTGTTTAAAGATGTTCTTTGAATAGAAGTATAGAATAAATCAGCTGAGAAGAAACTGATTGTTTTATAATCTGAAACATTTAAACACCAGGGTGCTAATTTGCAATAACATAAATGCTTGAGAATGTTCTCTCCAAATTGTAAACAAGTCACCGCATACAACTAGGATTTGAAAATGGTACATAAAAAGAAGTAATGCCTATATTAATTAATTTACTATTGAAGTTATCTCTGACAAAAGTAAATACATATATAAATATAAAAATCCAAGATTTATAAAACAAATTCTTTTAAAGTGTGAACTTTGTCAATTTAAATTTGCTGTTGACTTCCTAATGTACTTATCTTGATAAAACTACATATGGCCAGTGATTCAGAAGGCCAAGTTCAGCCATCCTGACTAGGGTTACCAGACAACAAGTATAAAAAATGGGGATGGGGACTAGGGCGCAATGTAAGAAAAAGTCCCAAATTTCAGAACTATCCCTATAAAATCAGAACATTTGGTTACCCTATTACTGATTGAAATTGAGCAATACCATATCAGTCATGCCTTTTTAATGCCACAGAGTATGTCGTTAGACTCAATCTGGTGAAAAAAAATATGGCCCATTGAAAATCCAATATGAACATAAGGATGTTATTTATGGAATAAAGTGGTTTAAAAAATTGCAAATTAATCTCTCATCAAGCCTGCAACCTCTTATTTTTCAGTTTAACCTTAAATTTACAAAATGTTGTCCCTCTGTTTCAACATTTCTTAACGAAGATATTCCTATTAATATATTAGTGCAGCTCCTTCAAATATGAATAGAGATGAAGGTTGGTTACACACCTTGGAGATGATTTCTTAGAGCTTAAGAGTACTACTGATTTTATGTGCCTTTAATACAAATAATTAATCTTTGACATGGTGAAATTGAGTTTAGTCAGCAATTAAATAAGGGCAAATCTTAATGATAGGCAAGTGGATTGGTCAGAATAATGAGGGTTTTCTTATTGGGCAAAATATCAATTGATTGAAGAAATTCTGGGTTAATACAAAAGTGATATTCTATACAGCTACTGTATCTTCAAAAGGCTTTACTCATGTGAAATCAGTAACTATGTTATACCAACATTTGAAACAAAAATGTGAACTAAATTTTTTAATCTATTTGAGTATAACAGCAGTGAGAATATATGTTCTCTTACAAAATCTACACCTCTTTTAATATGCATCTTTTTACATTCTTTCATTTGTTGTGACCAACTTTTAGTAGACTAGGAATATTACGTGCTATAAGCAGATCTGGGAACTAAACAGGATTGACCCAGTTACCTGACTAAAGTCTCACTTCTACAAATCTGATGTGAGTAGTCCTTACACATACAGCTAGATCCAGTGAAATTAATAGTACTTCTCATGGAATAAAGTGTTACGCAACATAAGGGTGGCAGAACTGAGCTCTATACTGTAAAATATTTCTAGGCAGGAAACTGTCTTATACATATGTATGTAAAGTGCCTCGCTCATTTTTGACTGATCTATAAATAATGACAAAGCTATTCACTGATATTTTAGTTCTTCCTTTAATGGCTCCTGCCTTCTCTAGCCACAGACATAAACTTAGACCATTTCAACTATCAGTAGCCAGTCACAGCCTTTCTGATATCACATTTCTGGATATGTTTGATATCCTTACTCATGCTGAACGGTACCTTAATTTGGGCTAAGCAAAATTTTTCAGATGAATAATTTGTTGAAATTTTGATTAGTTGAAACAAGTGATTTGACACAATTTTACCAAATAGTTTCAGCCAAGAAAAAAAAAACCCTTAGGTACTAGATTCACCTGAGGATTTAGGCACCATTCACAAAACTGGAGGTACAGGAATATCCCCAAAGCCTTGCTCAAAAGCCTGCTTTAATTCAGGCAAAGTAAGGATTAGAACCCAAGTCTCCCACACTGCAGTTGAGTGTGCTGATTATAGGCCTCCTCTCCTCCACTGTTATGAATGACATTTCTAAATTTTCTTTGACTTTTAATAAAAAACAGTTTAAGAGTCCCAAACTGAAAGGAAATGTTATCAACCCAAAATTTCTTTTTTTGCTTTGTTATTTCACCAAGAAGCAGATTTTTTTTGTTTATTTCTTTTAGGTTGATCAAAAACTAATTTTTAAAGAATTTTCCATTTAGCCACCAAAGCAAAGTATTGATTATTCCCACTGTTCTAATCTTACTCCACAAAAAACCTCACTGAAAGAAGCTAAAGAACTTGCAAAGCAAAGTGCTATCCAACATAAGGGGATCCGGCTCTGTCCCTATTAGAACAGACTCTGTCCCTATTAAAATGTCTTATTCTGAGAAGTCACATATTGTAGAATCTCTTATTTAAAACCATATCAGATTAAGTGAGAAAAGCAGCCATGTTAGCTTCCCCTCTACCACAACAGTGGTTGACTCCCAATACTATATTGTTCCAGTTACTGTCAGGGAGGTGCAAGCTGCTTTCAAATTCCACATAAATTTTTGCTGACTGCTCATCTGGATCAGGAGTCTCACTTGAGATTTCCATGTATGTTTATGTAAAAACACAGTCTCTGTTTCTCCTTTATTGGTTATTCTTTTCTATTCCCCTCACTATCTGGATATTTATTTTTACTGTCTTTCTGTTCGGAGATAAAAAATAGTTCAATCAAGAACAGTTTTCTTCCTCTTTTGCTCTGCCTATCTTAACTCCCAATGTTTTGTTTTAGAAAACCTAGCTTCCTAATATATCCTATTAAATTTTATCTGTCTAGGACTATGAAGGTAAAATCCAGGCCTCATGGACTCTAATGGCAAAATTCCCACTGACTTGCATAAGGCAAGGATTTCACTTTAGGACTTTCATACTGAAGGATCCCAAAATACTTCTAAGATATGTCTTATACAGGGATCATTTTACTTACCACAGTAAAGCAGCCATCTCTGGGTTGAAATGTAGTAGCTGCTATTTAACAGAGAGGACAGACATATTTTACCACAGCCCAGGAGAAGAAATTAAGAAGAATACCGTATCCAGTTGAAGAAGCAGGGTGAATTTAGGAAAGAATATAATTACATAAGTTGAAATTTGGGGCTATCACCCAAGTGCTTACGGAAAGTGCCATGGAACCTTTATAGTCCATACCCTAAAGACAAGTATATTTGTCTTCAAGAGTCTAAAGTAAATGATGGAAGCCAGATGAGTTCAGCTGCTGTGTCTCTCCTGTTCCCTGAAGTTTCCTCACCTCCCCCCAACTCCGATTTTCTCCTTCATCTGTCACATCTATGTTCCTTCCATCTTCAAATCTTTTTCTCTGCTTGTCACAGGATGCACAGCCATGCACTCCTGGGCTATGATCTATATGATTTTTCTGTTCACTTTTGCACTGTGATTATATGATCTGATCCCAATTATGCCATGCAAGGTTCCCTTTTGAATGCTCTACCTTGTTTTTATGGCATCATGTTCCCTCTAGCATCATGGATGTGTACAGATGGTGAAGCATGTTACATAGCACAGACCCTCAGGACTACTTCTAGCACAGAGGCTGGAGAATTACATAACAACGGCAATGCAAATTTAGCTGCTCAGCTCAGGTAGAAGTAAAGAGAATTACACAGCAGCACAGACAGGTGGGGGCAGAGAGGAAACTGAAAACAAAGACAGACATTTGGAGCTGTTTCAGGCTTTTGGCCAGAGAAACTCCATCATGGAAGCAACTAAAAGACTCTAGGCCTATCTACATGGCCAGAGGGCCTAAGCTGGCTATACAGCACCAAGAGTCAGTTTTGTGGGTAAGAATGAGAATAGACTAAAGAGTGACCTTGGAATGGTGTTAGTAAAATAGCATGTGTGTTATATCTTTTATTTGCTAGTTTGACTCCTGACTCCTTTATTAAATGATCATCCATTGATTTGCTACATACTCACTTAAAATCACATTCTGATCAATAAACTAGTGTTTGCTTTCTTGAAAGCTGTGTGGAATTCAGAAGGTGTGAATCAGGAAAGCTAGCTACATCCATTCCTTTGTTGAATGGACATACATAAGTCTATGATGATCGGGGAAGGGTCTCAATCTCTGTACGACAGGCGTTCCCAGTGTAGTGTCTGGGGACTCAGGGTGTTCACTTGGAGACTGTCCCATTGGTGACCAGAGGGCGCACACCCACTCCCTAGAACTGATTGCATGCAGGGAGCTGGTGTGCACTCACTCAGGAGTGAACAGCCACCTGGCAAAGTGGGGTAAGTCAGGGTTCAGGAGTAGAGACTGGGGGGATCACAATGGCACAGCAGACCAGATGCTGGGAGTGGCCTGTCACAGTGCTGAACACTGAGTAACTAAAAGGGATTGCCTTGAGTGGGTGGAGAACATCACTCTTCAGCTATTTTCTCCAAACATAATGCCACAGTCAAGCAGAGACATTTTGGGCACCTGCCAGGCTCTTTGCTTGCTGCCTGGGTTCCCCTGGTGATTAGGAGCATGACAGAAATCAGAGATGTGATGACGCAGCCCGCAGTACAGAAGTGTTGCTCAGCAAAGGAAGGAAAGACCAGTTCTGATTCACTGTAGCTAAAGGCCCTGATCCGTTCTTACTTTTCGGGGGTCAAAAATTGCTCCCTTCTCCTGACACAGCACTCTTATGGGCCCTTGGCTACTCACAGAAACCGTCCTCTCTGAGGTGATCTTAGTACTAGCCAGACTCCTAAGCATAAGTAATCAGAAGTCAGCTTTCTATCTCAGTTGAAGATGAGCACCACCAAGAGCACATTGGTTTCAGAATGACCAAGAGATGAGAAACAACATCTTGGCTGGAGCTCAAAACATTTCTGGGGGAAAAGACTTTGCTTGAATATGATACCTGTCAGCACTGGCTGCCAAGAGCACCATAAAGGTAGCACTTTCTCTGCCCCAGACACCCCTCTCATGTCATCAGGTCCCAACTCTGAGAGCTGTTCTTTGGAGGGTATGTTGGGGAAGATGAAAGAAGTATGTGTATTAGACCAAAATTTCCAAACCTGATGTGACATGGTGCACACCAGGTACACCCTTGTGGTGTGCATCATTCATGTTCTCCCTTGCAGTTAACTGTATTGCCTGATGCAAAGTATATTGTGTAAGCTATTTTTGAAGTGCTGATGACTTACTGAATGTTACTATTATGGTAGCATGTTTCCTGCCATATCATACATATATATAAAACTATGTTATGTTATATCTTCAAACATGCATCTTATGTGGCTTGAATGGATGTAGACAAATATAGAGCTGTGGCTCCCTGTTCTGTAGAGGCATGCATATAGGAACAATCTTACCTAAACACCTGTGAGCACTTTGACTCAAATAGGAGGAATCACAAACACTTCCAGACACGGATGATCACTTGACCATAGAGAGTGTCAAGGAAACTTGGTAAAAGAAAGAGACACCCCTGGCTAGAAGCTCTCCCCTGGAATCTTGCTGCCAAGCAACATCAAGGCACATACCCACAGAGAGGGAAAGGGAGAACAAGACCTGTCATCAGTCAACCTGTGCAGTAAGCTGAAACACAAATTGAAACAATGATCTTAGCTTAGAATAAGGGTTCTCTTTTATTTGATTAACTCCTTGACTTGTTAATTTTTAGATCTATATTATTCTGACCTATAACCACTTAAAACCTTACTGTAGTCAATAAATGTATTTGTTTGTTTTGCCATGTGGATTGAGAGTGACAGAGCTGGTGCACATTAGTTTCTTTGATAAACTGATGAACAAGTATAAATGAGCATTCAGGGTGCATGGACCTCACTGAACCCTGAAAGTCAGTTGTTCCCAGGATGATGTCTGGGACTGGAGTGTTTCCTGGGGTATCTATCCCATGAGTGGCTGTCCAAAAGACTCCTCCACTGGGTGAAGGACCAGTTACATGCAGAAAGCTGAGCATGAGCTGACTCAAGAATGTGGGTTCATACAGCAAAGATGGGGGGAAGTCAGGACCCATGAGTGGAGAACTGGGGTGATGCAGTTGCACACCAATTCAGATTGCAGGAGGAGAACATTGCACCGGAGACCTAAAGTTAGGTTCCCAGACCCATATCTAAGCACCTAAATAAAAGTTGCTCTCTTTTAACAGTTCCAAAGGGATATTAGTCAGTTCAGCAAAACTAACAAGGAGTCTCGTGGTGCTTTTAAAGACTTAACAAATTTATCACGAGTTTTTGTGGGAGAAATCAAACGTCTGACAAAGTGGGATTTTCTCCTCCAAGAGCTTATGCGATAAATAAATTTGTTACTCTTTAAAAGTGCCACAAAACTCCTTGTTTGTTTTGCTCTTTTAAGTCAAGAAACTACAGTATCCAATGACTTCTACATATGCTTCAGGTACCCAACCCTTTAAACCAAACTATTTGATTTAGGAGTCCAAATATGGATTTGGGAGTCTAACTTTGGCACTTGGATTTGATTCTCTGATAATGTGTGATGACAGAAGATGAATAAAGGCTAGCTTAGTACAAGAGAAGGTTAAAACTGAGCAGTGAATAAACTTGTCAGGACTGGAAGGAAATTAGCTGCAGGATGGAACAAAATACAGGATGCATTTTGGGGGTCTTTGGGGAGTGGGGTGGAAATTTTCTGTTTTTATTTATTTAATGCAAATAGTATATGGAAAATTTCAGTATTCAAAATATACATATTTTGTTAAACTATCAAGAAGTGTAGATTTACCTTGAGTGACCTTATGACTCTGCTGTAGCCTATTTAAATCATACTAGGCAGTAACCACATCTGTCTTGTCTGTTTGTCAAATGCCTAGTTCACCTTTGGATGCTCAAAGAATAAAATAATATCGTAATGCAGTGGTCAGCAACCTCTGCTGGCTCCCATGCCAGCCCCACCCCTGACACCCTCAGCAGGTGCCAGGGGCAGGGCAGCAGGGTATAGGAGCCACCGCATATAATAGCTCTTTCTGTCTGCTAGCCCCACCTTTCAGAGGGGCCTGGGACTGCAAGGCGTGTGTGTGTTGCAGCTCCTGATGGCCCCACTCCTCCAGTGGCCCCAAGCCCCACTGGGGGGAGAGACCAGCAGGAACTGCCATGCACACACAGTTCTTGCAGTCCCAGGCCCCACCAGACGGTGGGACCTGCAGGGGAGAGCACCCACGGTGCTGGGAATCTTGAGTGCCTCCCTGAATGGGTCCGTGTGCTATGTTTGGCACTCATGTCCTGTGTTGCTGATGGCTGTTATAAAGGATAGTTAACTTGGATATGGTAAGTTTTTACTAGAAGTCCCTGGCAAAAAGTGTTTCTTTTCTTTCAGCAAGAGTATCTGCCTACAGCAAAGAGAAGAACACATAAGCACAGCTGCTGTCAGTTCTGTCTATACAAAGGGATTTTTATTTAATTTAACCACAAACCTCTAACAATTATTTCATGTCAATTTGTTACTTGATCTGTCCTAGGTTTCAATATCACAGAACTGCAGCGCAGGCTTTTGGCCTGAAGAAGAGTACTTAAATATAGTGAGAATGGTTAAAAATGAAAGAGAAAGTTAATGGCTGCTGTGATTTTCTGGATCCATTTTCACAAGGTCTGCAAATTCCACAACATCAATCAATGATTCTTACACAGACATGGGGCTTGGAATACTTATTTGCATTGCATCTGCTGCTAGTGAAATACTGTCCAACAAAAGGACACCTTGTAAAGAACAGCATGGGGTCTGTGATTGCTGCTAGCTTAAGAAAACCAATTAAAAGGAAAGCAGACAGGAAAACCCTCTCTAGTCTCGCCTATTCTGCTTATCTGTTCAAATCATGCTTGTCCAACCTATGGCACATGGGCTAGACTCTGGCCCACAAACTGCTGTGCTGGCACCTGGGAGCTGGGGCCTGGCCGGACATTTTAAAATCTCCCACCCTGCACATGCTTATGCACGTCGCCCAGAGTGGCAGATCTGGCCAGGGAGCAAAGTCCAGGGGTTAGATCCAGCCCCTTTGAGCAAGGTAAGGTGGGTGGGTGGGTGCATATCTTGTTGGTGGGGTGATTGGGAGCCAGCGCAGGATGGAGGGGAAGAAGGAGTCAGGGACCTGGGGCCAGAGAGGTCGTGCAGGGCTGAGAGTGGGGTGGCAGGAGGCCTGGACTGGGGCAGGTGGGTTGGCGCAAGGCCAGGACTGGGGTTAGGGGATCTGGCGTAGGGTCATGGAGGTGGTGTAAGACTGCAAAATAGGTCGGGAGGGCGCCTTGCAGTTGGGGGGCAGCACAGGTCAGGGAAGGTGCCAGCAAGGTGGTGTAGGGTGGTCTAGGCCAGGATCGGGGTCAGGGGTTGACATGGGGTCAGGATCAGGCCCCAGGAGCAGCACAAGGCCAGAATCAGGCCCAAGGTGCTGTTGCACTGTGTGTGGGGGGGTGATGGAGCTGGCATGGGCTGGAGAGGTGGTGCAGGGCAGAGCGGGCCAGTGAAGGGCCCAGAAAGGTGGCTCAAGGCTGGCATCAGGGCCATGAGGGTGGTGCTGGTCCAGGATCAGGCTGGAGAGGGGAGTGTTGCGGGCCCAGGGTCAGGCCAGGGGGTATGGTATGGTGCCAGGAGCAGGCTGGGAGGGAGGGGCAGTGTGGGCCCATAGGGGTGGTGCTGGGCTGGGATTGGGCCCCAGGGGGTGCAGTGCATGGCCAGAATTAGGGGTAGGAGTGATGCGAGGCCAGGGAAAGGGCCAGAGGAGGCTTGGAACCAGCAGGTGGCATAAAGTCACAGAAGGCTCAGGCAGGGAGTGGTGCGAGCCTAGGAAAGGAGTGGGGGGCATCTTAGGGCAGGGGAGTGATAGGGGCTTGGTGAGGGTAGCGTGAGGCCTGAATTGGGCCAGGGAGGAGTGAAGCAGTGCAGGAGTGTGGAGCTGGGATTGAGTGTGGTGTGGCATGAGAGTAGCACACAGCTGGAAAAGAGTTGGGGGGTGAGGCCAAGGGTGGGATTTGGCCGAGGAAGTGAAGGGCAGATGAAACCAGGATTAGGACAAGAGGTGGCTCACGGCTGGGGAATCAGCATAGGGTGAGGGTTCAGGGAGCTGACCCAATGCAGGGTGGGTACATGGGTGGGGGAACTGGGAGCTGATGTGTGAGAGGGAAAGGAGCAGCTGGTCCTAGTACCCAGGGGCATTGCTCCTCCGCTCTCCTGCCCCACTGCCCTCCCTCCTCAAACTTCCCACCCCACCCCTTCCCATTAACCCTTCCCTGCCTTGCCAGGCTCCCTACCATCCTACCCCTGTCCTCCCTAGCATTCCTAACCTGCCCTGTCCCTTTTCCCTCTGCTCTCCCTTTGCCACCCCTGCATTATCCATCCAAAATTTGCTCACTGGGCCCCAAGTGAGAAAAGTATTGAAATGTGACCCCCTCACCCAAAAAGGTTGGACAGCCCTTTTCATACTTGGGGGACAGTAAGCAACCCACAACTAGTAAGTGTTAAGCCAGCAACAGGAACAATACCAGCTCTGTGTGTTATGGGTAAGGTCACTGAACTTATTATAGGAGTTCTTTGCATGACTCAAAGCTTTAAATAACTTCAGTGGGAGCTAGCATGCAGTGAGACAAGAGGGCCCCCTTTGGATGAAAATCAGTGCAATGTTGCTAGGGATTTTTTATTTGTTTGTAAGTGATAGCACGGGATCTTGATAGGAAGAGAGTTCCTACACAGATTTCAAAGCAAAAGGTTTCTAGTCCTAGAATGACTAATGCCCATTACTTCAATCTCCTACCACATTGTGAAGAATGGAAGACAATTGGCCTGCTTTTGATGTAAGCTACACTGTAAAGCAAAGGTAAATAAATCAGGAGGAAGTCCACTCCAGTCCAGAGTGTTACAATATTCTTGCTAATACCAATAGCTTTTATTCACAAATAAAAGACACTACAAAGCACAGAAACTGTTCATATTTTTACATTTAGCTTAATATATATTATGTTCATCTGTTATATTAAATTATTATGTATTATCCATATTTTGGATCACATTAGTAGAAGATCTGAAACAATTGGAAAATAGGGAGAAACAGACTCTTTACTCACCTGTGGGAATCTCCTTTACTAACTAAGGCTTGTCCCTTCTGCAAAGCATCAGCTGTACAGTCTTTAATTTCTTCCTGTAGTTCCTCATGCTTTGCTGCCAAGACAGGCAAACTTAAACCCTCTAAGTTAAGGAGCTTAAGGTAAGCTTCAATACCTCCAAGAACATCAACTGCCTGTCAAATGAAACACATTTTTTCAGTATTTCTATCTACAATATGCATTTTTGTAAAAATTAAATATAGCAATATTTAATATTTTCTCAAAAATGAACATCGATAATTTAATTCTGGTTCTGATTCTGATCTCCTTTAGATTACACATAGGAAAAACACTAAGTAAGGACCTTGTTGAAGTCTACAGAGTTATGTGGGAGCATGTGAGACAGGAATTAGTCTTTGAATTTAAAAGCAGTCAGCATTATAGAAATAATCAGACCAGTGTGTTCTGAGTCTCAGCCAAAGTGGCTTGAGCAATGCAGATGTAAGTATTTTAGAACCCCATGTATTGCTGGATTTTTGGCTAGCTCAAAAAGTGTATGATATAGACCAGTGGTTTCCAACCTGTGGCCTAGGAACCAAAAGTTGCCGATGAGGGCTTTCAAAGGGGTCTGCAGCTCCCCTCCTGCTGGCTGCAGAAGGAAATCACTGACTAAGGACCCAGACAGACCGCATTTCCATGGAGCTACAAGATTGGTGCAAGCTCCTAGCTGCAGCCAAGGAGATGGAAAATCAGCACTCCCTTCTCTCTGGCTATATCAGAGAGCATAGCAAAGCGCTCCACCTAGGTCTATAGGCACTGAGGTTCTTGCTGGAGCTGGAGGGAGGGGAGCACTGATCTTTCATCTCTGTAACTGCAGAAGAGAGCCACTAGCTAGGGACCCATGTAGAGTATGCAGGGCCATATGATGCGTGCTGTTTCGCTGGTGGAAGCTGGTGGCTCTTTAGGGTTGTAAAAATAGCTTCTGTGGCCCTTGAGCCAAAAAGGTTGAGAACTGCTGGTATAGATGTATATCTATGGTATAGAACCACATTTTCTATGAATTCTATGGCTTTTATGTTTGAAAATCATCCAAACAGCAGTTAACTATACAGCAGTTAAGTCCCACTGAACTGAAAATAAGAGTATCTAGGTAAACAAATTTTCCATCTCAGGAACGTACTCTCTATTTTCCCAATTCACAAAAAGAAGTTTCTCTTACATAAGCAATGGACAAGTGGTATACACAATGACTTAAAAAAGACAACAGAAAAGATCATTGTAATGCCCAAATACCATCAGATATATAGAAATACACCAAGTCTGAACTGTCCATTATTGGCTTTATGGGGTAATATTCTCTGCTGGTATCCAGTTTTAATTTGTACAATCTCAGAAGAGACTCAGTTCACAAAGCAGGAAAGATAGGTAACTGCTACAACATTAGGACTTAAAATATGACCCTGGGATTAATTTGTAGGGACAATTAGGAAGAAAATACTTCAATACGACAAAAAGTGGTCCAAGAGATCTTGTTTTTACCCAAGAAATCTTATTCCACTGCATATAGAAAGTCATAAGGTACCTTTCATAGCAAAACTAAGTTTTTACTACTGTTTACTTACATTAGCACTACAAATCCAAAGTAAGTATGAATCTTCAGATCTAGACTCTGTTCTAGTAAATTCATCACCAACAGACTCATTAACTACCATATTATCATCCACATGTATGACAAAACCTAAAGCAGGTTGGGAAATAGATTTCAGATACTTTCCTGATCCACACTGGGATAAAAGTAAGATAGTTCTTCTTTTTATTGTTGTTAAAAGTGGCTGTGTGTGTGTGTGACTGAGTGAAAACACACCCAACCCTAGAATAACCAAAAGCTCAGTCATTCAGGCACTTAGCTGAGATAGCAGATACCCAGGCTCAAGTCTGTAGTCTCCTAAATCCCCAGCAAGTGTCCTGACCAATTGACTACAAAGTCAATCTTTCTCTCTGTGAATGGATGAATATTTAATTATTTATATAGAGTGAAACAGCTCCAACAGCAAAGGGCAATGACTGATTCCACAGTCTGGTTGCGGTGGGGTCCTCCCCTCGTCAGGGTGAGGCACACAAACAGGTAGGCAGCTCAGGCCTTCAGCCCCAGCAGGGGCAAGGCAAACACACAGGTATCGATATAGAGTTCAGGCCTCGATGCTGGACTGTATAGTTGTATGGTTGGAGGGCTAGATACCATCGCAGTAGACGGGGGTTTGTGTCCTTCAGTTGTTGGAGCCAACGAAGGGCTGCATGATCTGTAATGATGGTGACGGTGTTCCCCAAGAGGTAATAGCGTAGGGCTTCTACTGCCCATTTCACTGCCAACGCCTCCTTCTCTGTGGTGGCATACTTCTGTTCCTGGGGGAAGAGCTTACGGCTGATATACAGGATGGGGTGTTCCTCCCCATCTATCTCTTGGGCCAGGATGGCCCCAAGGCCCACCGTTGAGGCGTCCGTTTGTAGAATAAACGGGCGCTGGAAGTCAGGGTTGTACAAGACTGGCTCTGAACACAGGGCCCTCTTGAGTGCCTGGAAAGCCCTTTTGCAAGCGGGGTCCCAGTGTACTCGCAGTGGCTGAGACTTCTGCAGGAGGTCTGTTAAGGGAGCTTCCAGGGTTGCAAAGTCTGAGACAAACTGATGGTAGTATCCGCCCAGCCCTAGGAACTGCCGAAACTGTCTTTTGGTTGCCGGTTGGGGGTATTCCCGTACAGCTTGGACCTTGTCTACTAGGGGCTGCACTCGGCCCCGACCGATTGTGTAGCTGAGGTACGTTGTTTCTTGCCAGCCCACTCGGCATTTCTTTGGGTTCACTGTTAGTCCAGCCTCCCTAAGTGTGTGCAGGACGGCCCCTACTTGGGGCAGATGGTCTTCCCCGTTTCGACTATGGATTACCACATTGTCAAGGTAAGCAGCAGTGTATGCTTGATGGGGTTGGAGGAGACAGTCCATCAGCCTCTGGAAGGTGGTGGGTGCCCCGTGGAGACCGAAGGGCATCTGGACGAATTGGTACAGGCCATGGGGTGTGGCAAAGGCGGTCTTCTCCCAGGCAGTGGGCTCCATGGGGATCTGCCAATAGCCTTTTGACAGGTCCAAGGTGGTGAAATAACGCGTTTCCCTGAGGCGTTCCAGAAGTTCATCGATCCGTGGCATTGGATAGGCATCGAACTTTGAAATAGCATTCACCTGCTGAAAGTCGATGCAGAAGTGCGTTGAACCATCAGGTTTTGGAACGAGCACAATGGGGCTCTGCCACTCGCTGTTCGAAGGTTCGATCACCTCCAGGTGCAACATGTCTACGACCTCGCGCTCCACCGTAGGCTGTAAGCTCCGGGGAATCGGCCGGGTTCTTGTACGCACAATTGTCCCTGGCGGCATCTGAATGTTATGCTGGGTTTGGTTTGTTTGTCCCGGCATTGCCGTAAATGTGGTCGCGAAGGCTTCAAGTAACCGTTGCGCCTGTTCTCGTTGCTGGGTTGTGAGTTCTGGCCCAAGGTGGGGACTTCCTTCGTCCTCTGGGTGTGGGACCCGGGGCCCCAATTCTGGATTAGGAGGGTAGGGTGCAATAAATAGGTGTTCCCTCTTTCTCCAGGGCTTGAGCAGGTTAAGGTGATAGACCTGCCTCTTCCGACGATGGTCGGGCTGTCGGATTTCGTAGTTGACCGGCTCCACCTGCCAGATCACTTAGTAGGGGCCCTGCCAATGGGCCAGCAGCTTGGACTCTGTAGAGGGCAATAATACTAAGACCTGGTCCTCCGGCGCGAAGCTCCAGAGTCAGGTGTTTCTATTATACGCCTGGGCTTGCTCGTGCTGGGCTTTCTGAAGGTTCTGGTGGGCTAACTGACCGACCTGCTGCAGACTTTCCCTCAGTTTGGTTACGTACTGTAAAAGACCTTGCAAGAGTGAGGGGATTTGCTCCCATGTTTCTTGGACCAGGTCCAGAACTCCATGAGGCCGCCTGCCATAGAGGAGCTTGAACGGAGAGAAGTGTGGGGAAGACTGTGGAACCTCCCATATGGCCATTAGGAGAGGTGGGATGAGTTGGTCCCACCGCCGTAATTCTTCAGGGGAGAACCTCCTCAGCATCCCCTTTAGAGTTCGGTTAAAGCGTTCCACCAAACCATCTGTTTGAGGGTGGTAGACCAAAGTCCGAATCTTCCGGATCCCCAAGATGGCACACACTTCCTGGAGCAGTCTCGATGTAAAATTGGTGCCTTGATTGGTTAAAAGCTCTTGCGGTAGACCTACTCGGGCGAAAATCTTTATCAGTTCCCTTGCTATTGTGCGGGCCGAGGTATTGCGGAGGGGTATCGCCTCGGGAAAGTGAGTTACATAATCTACTAGCACCAATAGGTAGTGATGGCCACAGGTGCTGGGAGGCAGAGGTCCTGCCAAATCCACAGCGATCCACTCAAAGGGTTTTTGTACTAGTGGGAGCGGGACCAGGGGGCTCATGGCACCCCCACGGGGTTAGTCTTCTGGCAGTCCAGGCAGGAAGTACAATACCTGTGCACGTCCTCATGAATGCCCGGCCAATAGAACTGAGCAATAACCCGGGTGAGGGTCTTGTCTTTGCCTAAATGGCCCGCCGCAGGGATGTCATGGGCCAGACGCAGCACGGCCCTCTGGTGTATTTTGGGGACCAGCAACTGTGCACGCTCTTGCTTGGTTTGTGGGTCTAGGTCAACTCTATAGAGGTGGTCCCGCCGGAGCTCAAACCGGGGCCACGTCCGACCTCCTTAGGGGTTAGTTAGGACCCCATCCACGGTGGTCACCTGCTTGTAGGCCCATCGTAGGGTCTTGTCTTCCCGTTGGTCATGGCAAAAGTCGGTATTGGGGTTACCCAGGGGGTCAGGAGGGTCTGCACGAGCAGAGGCGTCTCCCCCCAGTTCCCCTCGTGAGGTCGGAGGGTGGTCTGGTGAGCGTGGTGGGTCCAGCTTCTCCAATTCTCCCAACGTGGTCCCAGGCTCCCCCGGGCATGCAATCTTCTGAAGGAGGAGCCCAAAGTCTGGCCAGTCTCTCCCGAGGATCACAGGGTAGGGTAGGCAATCAGCTAGCCCCACGCTCAGGCAATACACCTTTCCTTCAATCGTCAGTAGGACCGGCATTGTGGGATAGGCCCTCAAGTCCCCATGAATACATCGTAACTTGACTTGTCCACTGCTGCCTGCAGTATCCGGCACCAGTCCTTTTCTAATCAGGGTTTGGCTGCATCCAGAGTCCAGCAGGGCCTCTACCTCCTGGCCCGCAAGGTCAGCCCTCGCTGTTAGTTTGGGCCCCTCTCCAGCCCGGGCCTGACCCTCGCCCGCATACACACTTCCAAAGAGGGACTTGCCACCCGGGCATTGCCACTGGAGGTGCCCATACCGGCCACAAGTAAAACAGGGTCCCACACGGTTGGGCTCCGTTGGTTGAGAGGTCGAAGCCATATCCCAGGGACTTCTCGGCTGCATGGATGGGTTCCCCCTGGGCCATTCGCGCTCCACCCTGGCAGCTTGGAGTCCCGAGCCCTGGGCCCGCTCTCTCAGGGGTTCTGCCCCTCGCAGCCCGGCTTGGTTCGGGTGGGTATTGGCCAGCAGGGCCAGTCTGTCCACGACCAGAAAGCCCTCCATTAACCTCACGGCCTGGTCGAGGGTGGTGGGCTGGTGTCTCCTCACCCAGGCCCGCCCCTGCGAGGGAAGGGCATGTAGGAACTGTTCAAGGGCCACTTGTTCCACTATCTCCGTACTTGACCGGCTCTCCGGTCTTAGCCAACGGGTGGCCGCTTCCTTCAACTGTTGTGCGAAGGCCTGTGGCCGGGTGTCTGATTTGTATGCCGCATCCCACAGCCGGCGTCGAAACGTCTCAGGACTCACATTGAGAGCGTCAAAGACGGCCGCCTTTACATTGTCATAGTCCGGGGCCTTCTCTTCTGGCAAGCCCCGCTAGGCAATCTGGGCCACGCCCGTCAGATTGGGGGCCAGTATCATGGCCCACTGCTCCTGTGGCCAGTTTGCCATCATGGCCACCCTTTCGAAGGTGGCGAGGAAAGCCTCCGGGTCATCCCCCGGACCCATCTTGGTCAAGCGAAGCAGGGCTATCGGAGACCCGGGCGCGGGGTCACTGGGTCAGCCGATGGAGCCGGGGCAGGTTGCAGGCTCCTCAGTTCTCCAGCAGCTCTCACTGTTGCTCCACCTGCTGAGCACCCATCTCCTTAATCATCTGCTGCTGTTGTGCCCCTAGGTCCACCAGCAGCTCCTGCTGTGTCAGCCCACCACGTCATGAATTTTTCGGGATCCATCCCTCTCTATGTTCCCCTTACGTCAGGGGCGGGATCGGGATCCCACCTTCGTCGCCAAGTGTGGTGGGGTCCTCCCCTCGTCAGGGCGTGGCACGCAAACAGGTAGGCAGCTCAGGCCTTCAGCCCCAGCAGGGGCAAGGCAAATACACAGGTATCGATATAGAGTTCAGGCCTTCAGCCCCAGCAGGGGCAAGGCAAACACACAGATATATATAGAGTTCAGGCCTTCAGCCCCAGCAGGGGCAAGGCAAACACACAGTTGTATATAGAGTTCAGGTCTTCAGCCCCAGCAGGGGCAAGGCAGACACATAGTTGTATATAGAGTTCAGGCCTTCAGCCCCAGCAGGGGCAAGGCAAACACACAGGTAGGTAGTTCAGGCTGGTAGCAGGGAAGGGAAGGGGAACGCAGGCCTGCCCACTCCACTGCATTCCAGCCCAAGGCCCTAGCAGTGGCCACGAGGAGTGCCACTGTGTCAGCGGGGCTCCTGCCGAAACACACTGACTCACGGTTGTCCCTGGGCTACTTCCTTCCCTTGCCCGATGAGGCCTCGGGTACGCTGTCCTCGTGGTCCTCCGTGTAGGATCCCCAGGGCATCCCCGTCAGGCCCTCACTATCTTCGGGCGGCAAGGCCGGGAACTCAGCCTCCCGGCCAACAGCAGCTCCTCCAGGTCGCACAGGTCCGGAAGGGCTGGTTCACTGCCCTCCCCAGCAGAGGGGAGCTCTTTTAGGTCCTCTCCAGCGTCTGGCTGGTCTCCAGGGCTCAGGCTCTCTGTGGATGGAAGCTCATCGAGGTCCTCCCCTGGAGGAGTTGTCTCCAGCGGTGCAGTTGACCAAGGTTCCTCGCCCCGGCTCTCCTGGGGTGGGGAGTCTGGTCTCCTGTCAGTCTCCTCTACTCTCTGTGGAGGGAGGTCCACCAGGAGTGGCAGCCGATTCCCTCTAGGCTCCCTCCAGTGGCTGCCTGATCCGCTCCCTTTTATAGTCCTCCTGCTCCCTGTGCCCCTCCCTTTGGTTCCAGCCCCGGCCACTCTGCCAGCCCTCTTCTGGCCAATAGGGGGAGTGCAGGCGCCCAGCTGCCTCTCTGCAGCTGCATAACTGCTCCCCTCTGCTACACTGCTGTTTAGGATATTCACCTAGTTGTCTAACTGCCATGTTATAGTAAGTTTCAGTCTCCTCTGTTGGAACGTGTTGTATAAATAAATATGTAGCGAACTAAACAGAAAGAGACTGATTCTATAGTTCAGTGTTTAGAGCAATTACCTGGGTTATAGGTGATGCACCTTCAAGTCCCTGTTCCAATGAACATTTAGGTTTTGTCTACATCACAAAGTTTTGTCAACAAAAGTCAGCTTTTGTCAACAAAACAGTCTTGGTGTACACCCCCCAGTCACCTCTCTTGCCGACAACACTGCCCTGTTTTGCCAACAAAATAAAATCACCAAACAAGAGGTATATGGCTTTTGCTGGCGGAGCTAAGGTGTCACACACTCTGTTAGAGCAGTGAAATTGACAAAAAGGGGGTTATAGGTGGGGGGAGCTGGAGCCTGCCCTGAAGCCACCAGGCTCCCAGTCCTAGGCAGCTGCCTGATGCAAGATCTGGTCCCTCTGGCTGATAACTGGTACTGTCAAGCTGCAGGGTGCAGGAGGGTGCCTTCCAGTTGTGAGCCCTCAGCCACAGCCACAGCCCAACTTGGAACAGAAGGCTGCAACCAGCTCCTGGCCACGGTGTGGGAAGTTCTTACATCCTGGCTGGAATTGGGGGTGGGGGAGAGGGACACCACAGGGGTGGCTCTCTCAGTGACACTCACACTGTCTTCTAGGTTGGTGGAAGTGATCCTGGTGAGGATGCACTCCACTGATGAAGATAGCAGTATGTATGCCAGCCACCTCTGTAGAACAGTGCCAAAGCAGAACATCTTCAAAAGGACAGGTTGAGAGAGAGCCACTCACTCATTCAGGCTAGGGACTCAAACTTCTGTCTCTTATGTGAGGGCCTTAACCACTGAGCTATTGTCTAGTCTTAGCTGGATCTCTCTCTTTTTGGTTTTGATCAGAAATTCCTAAACGTCAGAAATCTTTCCTGATGAACGTTTGGTTGAAACTGGTATATGCCCCAAAACACCATTTTGTCAGAAAATTTCTAACCAGTCCTAACCAAATCCTTTCCCTTTTTACTTTGCAGCATTCCATGTTTGATATAAAAGTTTACTAAAAAGAAAATGTGTCAATCAGAGACATCTGATTTCTTTTTCTAAGTCAGTCTTGTAAAGTAAGACTGGGATATTAAAGTTCTTTCAGCTCATCCATTATAACCAATAATACAGACTACACAGGCCTAATCCTGTTCTCAGTTACAACACTATGCTCTCAGACTAACACAGAGAGTTTCCTCACTGGATTCCATTTGTGCTTGCAAATTTTGTTTACTGTGCAGTGCCATTATGTCCAAAAAACAATCAAAACACTCTCTAGCTCTATTATGATCTCTTCTATTATGTTTCTTTTGTGGAGAATTTCCAGCAGAATTAGTTTCCCATTTAACACAGAATGTGCACAAAAAGGAAAAAAATAATATAATGGGAATGGAGAGGTATATATCTGTTCAACAGGAAATAAATTAAATTGCATGTTTATATAACACTTACCAGATTTTGGCCCTGATCCTGCAAACATGCACATGTTTAGTTTTACCCTGGACAGTTTCATTGGCTTTGACTGGCTGAGAAATGATACTGATCAATGTTTAGAAAGAACCAAGACAATGCTGGAAGGACTGTTTAATAAAAGAAACTACTTTTCAGAACATTATTTTAAATAACATGGACTAATCAATGGCTATTATCTTTACTGAATTAAGAACAGTTGCTGTGAATAGACAAATCAATAAGCTCTTCTCCCATCTGAAAGAAGTGATGATAGGTACTCAGGAAGCTCATTGTCCTAAAATGTGAAATCCTTTCATGTGTGCTGAACTACAAAGAAGTTAGTTTGCTATTAGCTTAAAACAATAACTAAGTATTGTCTGGACTTTTCAAAGCCATATTCAAGATTCTTCTGCATAGCTGAACACCTGTTGTTGGCCCAGAAACCATATGGGATTGATTTATGTACATCAGGCTTGATATAAGGAATTCTATTCTTGAAGACCACACTGAAGAGATTAAATTTATAAACCAAAAGGGCAGGTGTATCACAATCCAGAACAGACAGATAGTTAAAAGGCAGAAGGAGATGGCCTCTCACAGTCAGCTTTTACGTGAGTATTGAGAGTCTGTATAACTACTCTGCTTATCTATTGGTTTCTTTGTAAAGATCAGTGGGGGAAAACTTAAAGACCAGAGATAACCACTCTCATGTCCTATTTCTCAAGAAGGAATGTGAGCAGAATGGCAGCTGGGCAGGTGACTTTTTTGGGAGAGGACCAACTGAAAAACCAATTGGCCTCTGCAACTTTCTTACAAGCCAGATTTGAGTGCTGTAGGTGTCACTTTGTCTGATTCATCAAGTCTGTCAGATGATCCCATGGGGTTGCACTGTCTGCATTTCCAATCCCACAGGTAATTAGATCAAGTTATAGCTGCTATGTAGAGATTCGTATTTATCCCATGTTCAGTCTCAGATCTTGACTACACTACAAAGAAAAGTCAACCTATGTTAGGTTGACTTACAGCCACTGCATTAATTACTGCAGTGATTTATGTCCACTACCCTCATTGGCTCTGTGGCATGTGTCCTTATGCAGAGTGCTTCCCCTGAGCTAAAATGAGCAAAGTGGGGAGCTAAGAGTCCAGTCTTTCAGCTCCACTGGCAGCTCCCTGCCACGAGGCAAACTGTCCCACAGGTTCTCAGGCCTCTGGTGGGCTGCCCTCCCTCCTCTCCTCTCCATTCACCACCAGGACCAGGAGCCAGAGGAAGCCACAAGGGACTTCTCCCCTCCCCATGTCCTGCTGGGAGCTGAGGGAAGCTACCCAGAGTTTCTCCCCTCTCTACCTCCAGCAAAAAGCAGAGGTTCAGTCACTCAGCTCTCTAGGGTAGCAGGGCAGTTCTAACTGCCCAGCCTTCTTGTCAGTTTCACAAATACTGACAGCCACCAGCCCATGTAAGAAACACAGTGTCTACACTGACACTGCATCACCCTAACTTCCCCGACACAAGCCCCCTGCCTCTTGTAGAGGTGGTTTCATTATGTCAGCATGGCAGGGTTGTTGCACAGGTGGGTGAGCCTTTCAGTGTGTGCTCCTCCACTGTTTTGTTGAGAAACATTGACTTCGATAAAACTCTTTAGTATAGACCAGCCCTCAATCACAACTGGGAAGCCATGGGTCAATAAAATTATTCAGATTGATTTTTCCATGGCATCTGCCATGCTCACTGGCAGTCCCATATCCTTCTGACTCTGCTGTGGTTGTACAAGCTTTGCCAAATCAATTTATATGTGCAGAAGCAACTTCTGGTGTCCACTGCAATCTCTTTTCAAGTATTGTCATTAATGTGAAACAGTTACTCGGTAACAATTCACATATTTCCCCAGCACTTTTAATTAAAGTACTCACTATTTTGTAAACATTAATTAACCCTTGCAAAGCCCAGGAGATGTGTAATATTTTTTCCCTATCTTAGAGATGAGGCAAGTGAGGCACAGTCAGTTTATATATAATGATCATTGCATCCACTCAGCCAGCTCAAGTGGGAAAAGAATAAAAGCTAATACATGCAAAAGCAGTTTTGACCAATGAGGGCTTCTATATTAGCTTTTATTCTTTTCCGACTTGAGCTGGCTGAGTGGATGCAAATATATTGTGCTAAACTGGCCTTGAAAAGTGATGCAGAAAAAATACAAACATGAAATATCCATAGGCCAAATGCACACAATAGACTTCAGGTGCTTTGCAGTATTGCTGTAGCCATGTTGGTCTAGAAATATTCAAGCAACAAGGTGGGTGAAGTCATATCTTTGATTCAACGAACTTCTGTTTGTGAAACACAACTTTTCAAACTACATGGCACTCTCCTTCAAGTCCATGTGATCATTTTAAATATGGACTAGTTTATGATTCCTAGAATATACTTAGATTTGTTGTGTAACACAAATCTGTCTATAGAACAGTTGAAAGATTTTTCAGAGTTAAAAGGGAAATCCTTGACACAAAAAAGCTATCCCTCCGCCAAATCTAACGTCCCTGCTCCAGTGCATGGGGGGCACTACAGCTTTCCAAATAGAATAATTTTTAACACTGGCAAAAGATCATATTTCTTCCTAGCATTGTTCTTGAAACTGGTGGAACTGTTTGGATGAAATTAGAAAAAAAAATCCTGAGGCAAATACCTAGCATGTAAAATTTCAGCCCAAACATGTGATATAAGCAACTGAAAAGATCTTATAATGAGACGTGTCAGATAACAACAGGAGAAACAAACAAGGAGTCTGGTGACAGTAGTTTAGGGTGCTGGAACCAGGAGTAAAGCCATATCCCCTGGCTTTAAGTGAATTCCATTATAAAGAGGGTTTACACTTTGGTTCAATGGTTCTTAACACCCACCCTATACAAATGGTTCTAGCACCTCTGGACACTATAAGCCCTGCCTATAAAACACATGCACAAACAAATGGAGAAAGAAAAGAAGGAGAAAAAACTAAACATTGTCTCTTATTTCTATAAAAATTGAGCTCCCAACAAGTGTTTATAGAAGCAGAGACAATCATGAAAAGGAAAAATGTTTCACTTTATTGAATTTTAACTAAAAGAGACAGAATTAGTAGCCTGCTGTAAGGCCGAATCACAAACTCTATCAACTGTGAAAATGTATAACCACATAGAAAAACCATCCAAGAACTGTCTATACTGCCCTTCATTACTAGAGTAAACTCCAGAGCTTATTTAATCAGCAAACACCACAAATGAGGAGGGAAAATAATCAGCTTATACCACTGTCTGCATGACTGTGATGACTAACATAAGCTTAAGGGTAATATCATCAATAATTCACTGCCCATCAGTGCACTTGAGATAATTACAAAGAAGACATGTATACAAACAATAGGAAGTAAGGTTCCAGTTTTGCTTTGAAACCCACCATTACCGGCCACAGTGCCTGGGAAGTCTCAGTGAACTAAATAGGACTCTGCAGAGGCACAGAAACCCAGTGCAAGACTGAGTCCTAAATTGCTAACTGTGTATAATCCTCTCAATATACCAAGAATGGAATAATCCAATCTATGAATGACCTTCACTTAATTTTAGAAGTTCTTGAGTATCAACAATTGTCAGAGGTTGCTAGCAGCAGATGTTTCTGAAAGATTCTGAACACCTAAGAAGTGTTCAGGTGAGATTTTTCTGGATGGACAGTGCTCATTTCCAGAACCTGTTCTTTCTCATAGGTTTATGCACAGTACAAGATTTCTCAGGTCTATGCCATTGGAGGTTTTTATTCCTTATGGTAAGCAGCAATTATTGACAAGGTTATAACTAAATAAGCAAATGAAGTTTCCACCCTGCCTTTGAAAAGGGTACATGCACATACCGTACATACTCCAAACCTCCCACCTTCCTAAGGTTAGGCTTTATTAGTAACAACAACAGCAGAGTACACACCTCAGCCTGAGCTTTCTCCTCAAAGCTTGACTGTTCCTAGGTTTTTCTTGAAGGACCAACTCTGTCTCAACCATATACGTAAGTGCCTCTTATTCTCTGGTTGGATCCAATGACATCCATCGTTATTATGACCCCTATAATTTCCCTGCTCCATCGTAGAGGGTTCACGCATCAGGCATCAAGGATATCCCAAAACTAAAGAATTGTCATCTCATGATGCACTTTTCCCCTGGAGCAATGCCAATGATTTACTCTCCAGTTTATTTCTTCTGAGTGACCCACTCGTGACTCAGTAGCCAAACACTCATGTTACTTTCAAAGGATCAGGCCTCTTCATTCCCTCCAGCAATTCCTTTTTTCACAGTCCTGGGCAAGTTCCATGCACCTCACATTCCTGTGCAGCCTAGGAGGGAACAGTTTTTTTTCCCATTTCCCACAAGACAACAGAGGGTGGTATGCCGCCCCCCCACCCCCCCCCACACACTTAAAGCAGCACATTTGAACCCAACTTCTCAGGGACTTAAAGACAAGCAGTACTGTTCAGATGTCCCTGAGAATATAGGTGACCTCAATGAATCTATGAAGTAATTCAATTAAGTCTAAGACCTCCTGCAATGATGTCAGGGCACATCCTGAACCCCATCAGTCAGATAATATCCCCACTATCTCTACCTGTCTAGTTAAACTCGTCTGGAGCCCAGGACCTCTGGATCTCTGCACAGTAGCACAGATTTCCCTGTAATCACAGTCTATGGAGGGACAGCATTGTCACATATACTCCTATTGACCACTGAAACAGCAAATGAGATGGGTACATTTTTTTTTCTTTCTGTTAAGAATAGTTGCATGGAAAAATTGATTGCCTTACATAATGCACACAATGGATACCACTCTGTCATTGTATACTTTTGCAGCATCATTTACTTTGCACAAAGGCAAGCTGTTCCACAAACTGCCATCCTTACAACAAGCCACACACCCCAGCTTTCTATTCAGTAGCTATATTTGTTCATTTCATTGTGAAAGATTAATATGAGAAACAATAATAAAACTAGCAAAAATGATAAGAGCTTTACAAGATGTAATTAAAAACAATGTCTGCAAAGAACAACATGAGCATGATTCCCCAAGCACAGATAACTCTCTTGCCTCCAGAGCTATTATTCACATTTTGGACAGCTGAAAAACAAATATGAATAAATCCAAATGTCATATACAAGGAAATCAAAATGTGAGCGCCTGTGTATGTCATCATTCCCCTAACTTCTCTCTACTTCAGTTGTCATTGTTCCTCTAAGTACCTGAGATTCAGAGCCACTGTGAGTCATTCATCTTAAAATCAGTATTTGGTTTTTTGGAATTCTTCAACTACTCTCAGTTCTTCCCTGATCCTGCCCTTTCTTTTGTATCAGCATTGAGATCTTTTGACTTTAAAAGGGAAGATATTCCCTGGACACATCCTCTGCCTCTCTCTACTGCCATCTGGCTCTTCACAGTCTTCTTGCTCTCAGGAAAGCTCCAGGGCTTGTTCCAATTGTTTCTCTGAGTCTGCTTAGTCACAACTAATTACAGTACTAAAATAGGATCTGGGACTTCATTAACTATATTTTTATAATAAAGCAAGACGTATGTATATTTGTTTATTTTTAATTACAGCCATTAGTGTCTCTGGGAGCATGTACAATCAATACTAAGTCATAACTAATAATATGTGTAAAAAAGACAAAGTCAACTAAAATACAAAAATAAACTAATAATAATAATAATGAGCCACCATCCTCAAGTAAAAAGTTGAACTATAATAGCTAAGTTTCACAAGACATCCTGAGGGCTAATAAAACTGGACTTCATTGAACCATAAAGAGGAATCAGTTTCAGAACTCAGCCTCCACAAAGAATATCTGACCTCTGTTCCTCTCCCAGATTTCAAATCTGGAGACTCTTAGCTAAAATGACCTAGATGATTTTAAATGTTGGGATGATACACAGGAAGGGGGATGTTCTCCAGAGTAGATAGAACCATACTGTGTATGGCTTCATTTATAGTGACGTATCTGATGTGCATTAGAAAACAGACTGGTAGCCCAAAGTCTACAAAGTGGATGCATAAAATGCTTCATACCAGAAGCACTGCCAAAGAAGACTATGATTCTGCAAACATTTGCTTGTTTGACCCAATAGGAATATTCATGTTTGTAAAGTTACTCATGTAAGTAAACGTTTGCAGATCTTCACATGAGAGCAACTTCATTATGCCTTATTTGCCCTTTCCTGGTCTTCAGACAGTAGTTCAACATAAAACGCATTATAGAAATTCAAACCAAAGATGATGAAAGCACAGGTGATTGGGGCAAGGTACACATGTATAGGAAAACGCAGCAAGACACACACATGGAGAAATGTTCACCTACTGCCACTTCCTACACATGCCTCTTCCTTGGCATGAGGGTGACTCTGGTGCATATCTATCTTATGTGCACTAAGTTGCAGCCCCTTTTCCAGCTCCTCTATAACCTTCTCTTAAGACTCTGGCTGCATTTCTCTCACACCTCCTGATACATGCATACCCCGTTTGTGACCCATGACGTTTCAAGACCTCCTTGTCAAACTTCTCCTGGTGCCAGCCAAGGTGGCCATCTATATAATCAGGAGGAGGACACCGGATGGGGAGGTGCTACATGACCGTGGGGCCTATTTCCATTCCTTCCTTGCTTCACTTATCTTGTCAGAGTTCCTTTGGACTGTGTCTGTTCTGGCTCCTTACACAACTTCAGAGAGCTATCAGAGCTGTGTGAGATTCTCTGCTTGGTGTCCCCTTCTGAATCCCTCATTTTGAACCTGCAACCTCACACTTGTCCCTGTTTTTCATTTGTTGTCTCCCTAATTATTTGAGCCCTGAGCTCAGCAGCGTTTGCCCATAGGCTGAGGGAGGGGCCTTGAGTCACAAACCAACCCACTTTCTGGGACCCTGGGAATAGCCAAGGATCCAATTGAACCCTGAAGGTTCTAAACATGTAAAATATTATTACTTAGTAGTAATAGTAAAATTATTACTTAGTAGTAATTAAAATATTATTACTTAGTAGTATTTATATATAGCACATCTTATGTGACACAAAGCTAAATTCAAATGCATAAATCTTTTAATTTTAATTTAGAAATTTATGAGGTCTGGATTAAATTATTCTAATGAACTAATTAGAGAAGGAAGCCTGTGAGGAAATGTACAGTATCAGAAAGGAATATTCTTTTTTATTTAGGTTAGTTTGTTCATTTATACTGCTTATGTTAAATATAAATTGACAGCTCTTCAGGGCAGGGACCATGCCTTTGCTTGTGTTTGCAATGCATCTAGCACAGCCAAAATATACAAAATAATAAAAATAGCTTAAGCCAAGCCAAGTTCAAATTTGTTCACATGTGGCCACAAAGACCAAGGGTTTTGATGGGTATGAATATTTTTTTTAATTAGGGTCTGTTCCTACAATCACTTGTGCAAACAGCCTTTACTCATGTGACTAATCCCACTGACTGCAATGAGAATCATAGAATATTACAGCTGGAGGGGACCTCTTGAGGTCAGCTAGTTCAAACCCCTGCTAAAAGCAGGACTACTCCCACTAATTCCATCCCAACCAGGATTTTGTCCAACCAGGTCTTGAAAGTTTCCAAAAGTGATGATTCCACCACCTCGCTAGGCAATCCATTCCAGTGCTTCACCACTCTCCTAGTAAGAAAGTTTTTCCTATCCAACCTAGACCTTCCCAGCTGCAGCCTGAAACTACTGCTCCTTGTTCTGTTCTCCATCACCAGAAAGAATAGCCTAGCTCCCTCCTCTCTGAAGCGTACCTTCAAGTAGTTGACAGCTATCAAATCCCCTCTCAGTCATCTCTTCTGCAGGCTAAATAAGCCTAGTTCCTTCAGTCTCTCCTTTTAAATCACATGCCCCAGCCCCCTAATCATTTTCACTGCCTGCTGCTGGATTTTATCTAATTTTTCCACATCCTACCTGTAGTGGGGAGCCCAAAACTGGACACAGTATTCCAGATGCAGCCTCACCCATGCCAAATAGAGGAGAATAATTACATCAGCTGGCAACGTTCCTCCTGATGCAACCCAACATGCCACTGGCCTTTTTGGCAACAAGGGTACCACGTTGACTCATATCCAGTTTCCCATTCACTATAACCGCCATGTCCTTTTCTACAGAGCTTCTACTTAGCCAGCTGATCCTCAGCCCATAGCAGTACATGGGTTTGTTTTATCCTAAGTGCAGGACTTTGCACTTGTCGTTTTTGATCCACATCAAATTTCAATTGACCTAATGCTCCAATTTGTCTACGTCTCCCTGAATTCTATCCCTACGGTCCAGCGTATCTACCATGCTCTCCAGATTGGTTTCATCTGCAAACTTACTGAGCGTGCAATCTATCCCATCATCCAGAATGATCGTGAACCAGAATTTCGTGCAACAATCATCTACAAACTTAGTGAGTCATTCATAAACTTACTTAGCAACAATCTATCCCATCATCCAGAATGTTTATTAAAAGGATTACTTGCATGAGTAAGAGTTTGCAGGATCAGAATTGTTTTCACTGAAGTCATTGGGACTTTGACTCTTTACTTCAATGGGAGCAGGACTGGATCCACAGTGAGGTCTAGCAGTTTTGGAGGATATTAATAATTTTAATTTTAATTCAATGCCCCATATCAATGGGGTTATAGGTTAAACAGATATGATAATAGCCCCATCTGGTGTTCAAAATATAAATTACAATAGACCAAAGTATCTTAGTTCACTGTGCACCTAGCGAGGTGGATATAAATGTCACGGGAAAATACCATCTTCTAAGGCTTCTGTAAACAATTTGTTAAAAACAAAATGAAACAAAAATGTGTTATCTGTGAGCATTTTTAAAGCACTTTAATTTGTACTCTCTCTCTCTCAAATGACACTGTATTTAAATTTCCAAAGGGGTAGCCGTGTTAAGTCTATTTCAGCAAAACAATCAGAGAGTCCTGTGGCACTTAAAATGCTAACAAATTATAAATTCATTAGTCTTTGAAGTGCCACAGGACTCCTTGCTTGTTTTGCTGAACTAACCCTGTGGCGCTTAATGCTGTGGCACTTAAAGACTAACAAATTTGTAATAAATTTATCACAAATTTGTTAGTCTTTAAGTGCTACAGGACTCCTTGCTTGTTTTGTATTGAAATAGTGCCTTTTAAGAAAAGGTTTAGCAAGGAAACTAAAAGTATGGATGGATGAAGACTCAGTACCCAAGTGAAAAAGTGCTCATTTGTCCATCTGTAAATGGGGCACAGAAAAAGATTTCATTGTTTCAAAAGTGGCACCAAAAATTGCCAAGGATGAAGAATCCATCACAACTCTTGGTAAGTCATTCAATGGCTAATGAACTCTGTTAAAAATTTGCCTCTCATTTTTCAGTCTGATTTTGTCTAGCTTCAGCTTTCAGTCACCAGATCATATTATATATTTGTCTGTGAGACTGAAAAGCCCTCTACTATCTAATTTCAGCTCCCCATGCAAAAACTTATTGACTATGATCAAGTAACTCATAAATCTTCTCTTTGTTAAAATAAACAGACTGAGTTCTGTACACCCGGGGAGGTGTACAGAACTAAGGGGAGGAGGGGGTGATCGGGGCAGTCCCCCTACATGCCAAATCAGTCTCTGAGAGGGTGCAACATCGCTCAGCTGGTTTTTATGTACTTATTTATGTATTTTATTTACATGATCAGCCACTTTACAGGGCAGCCCTCTTTTTTCCTCAGTTGGTCAATGTGTGTGCAATTGTGTGTTTAATGTGGCTGTTAAAACTACTAGGGATGACCAATCTTAAGCCTTTTACTAGAAGATATGTTTTCTAATCCATTAATCATTATCATAACTGTCCTCTGAACCCTCTCCAATTTATCAACATCCTTCTTGAATACACCAGAAGCAGATGCAGTGTCCAGCAATAGTCACACTGGTGCCAAATTCACAGTCATGTAATCTCCCTACTCCCACTTGACATTCCCCTATTTATCCACCCAAAGATTACTTTCACCTTTTTGGCCATTGCATTGGGATGGGGTCTCATATTCAATTTATTATCCACCACATCCCCCACGTCTTTTTCAGAGTCAAGGGCTAATGATTAGGTCACTAACAAGGAACTAAGAGACATAAGTATCCTTCTCTTCCATTCCTGTCTGATTAATCTTCAGCAAGTCATTTAGCCTCTCTGTGCTTCAGTTCTCCTCTGTAAAATGGAGATAATACTTGCCCATCTCACAGACTATTGTGTGGATAAATACATTAAAGACTCTGAAATATTTTGAGAACTAATGATGAAATGTACTGCAAAAGAACCTGGTGATCCTGATTCCCAGAATGGACTTCCATGTCCTTTTAAGTATGGCTAACATTCATTGTTACTAAAATCTGTGACCTTATATTTGGCTATAATAAAACATATTTGTCTGCTTGCATGCAGCTTAGCACGCAATCCAAATCACTCTGGATCCACGACCTAGCTTCTTCATTATTTACCACTCTCCCAAACTTTGTCTCATCTGCAAACTTTATCAGTAGAGACTTAATGTTTTCTTCCAGGTTAGTAATAAAAATACTAAATAGAGCCGTGCCAAAAACTGATCTGTATGGAACATACCCTTTCAATCATGATTCTTCACTTACATTTATATTTTAAGACTAATCAGTTAGCCAGTTTTAATCAATTTAATGTGTGCCATTCTTTTATTTTATTATTCTAGTTTCTTAACCAAAATGTGATGTGGTACTAAGTCAAATACTCTACAAATATTCAAGTATATTACATCAACACTATTATCTTTACCAACCATAACTCATTAAAAAAAAATCAAGTCATTTTGTCAAGATCTATTTTCTATAAACCCATGATGATTGGTACTAATTCTATTTTCCTCCTTTAATTCTTCATTAACTGACTGCCATGTCAGCTGTTCCATTATTTTGTCCATTAATTTGCACAATCCCTTGCACATCAGACTTCAAGAGCAAAATAGCAATCATATGATCAGTTTATAATTATAGACTTAGCCTCTAACTAACCTTGTTAGCAGCATGAAAGAAGTCATTGGCCTCTTGTAACAAGGTTTTCCTTTCCTTCATACGATGGCACAATTCTTCTTGCAACAAATTTATTTTCTGATTTGAAAGCTTCAGATGTTCCTTTTCTGCATAGTCCTCTGAAAACAGAATCTTGAGTGCTTTTGCTTTTAATTGTTCCACAGTGGAATTCCATTCCTAAAAGAAGGAGTGCTGATTTAATTAACTCCACATATCTAAAATGATCTGAAGGAAATTGTTGCATAGTAACATATTAAAGTTATTGGCAAATACAATCATTTAATTCATATGAGGAAGCTTATAGCCAACTAAAACAGAATTTCTCTCATATGGTTTCTCAGCAAAATGACTGCTTTAATGAGTGAGAGTCTACTGACAAAGTTGCCAGAGCATAGTCCCACAAGCAAAAGAAGCATGTACTACTGCACATAAACTGGGTGAATTGGTCTGGATAAAATAAAAAGCAGTTCCACCATATAAGACCCTGACATCTTTTTTCAAGTTTTGATAACAAACACTACTTGTCATGTTTCAGCGACACATGGGAGGGTGAATATTAACTGCTTTTGCTGAGAGCCCCGTGAATTGATGAATGAAAATTTGAGTCAGGATGCTGCCTCTTCATCATGCGCTTCAAAGGGGGACATACAGATTCCTCTCCAATGCCCTCCATTGACTATTGTTCTATGCTTCCTCCAGTTTTATTTCTCAAAGATAAAATGAATGCAACACCTTAAAACAAAGAAGGTCCTTTGCCCATCATGGGTTATAGATCCCAGAAGCATTTGCCCTTGCCTTTCTCAGGGCTGAAAAGAGAAAACCAACTTCCTTTCAAATGCCTAGCTTCAAGGCTAACTGCAAGATCTCACCTCTTTCCTGGCACTCCTCAATAAATTGGTCTATTTGAGGCATTTTATAATCACATTGAGCCCTTCTCCAGATTGGTGTGATAAGTAAACAAGGCTAGCAGACCACCAAAGGGGCAGACCATCCTGTTATAAGTACTTTCCCCCCATCCCTCTCAAAACACTTTGGAGAATAGAATAAGCAGTATCCCTGTTTCACAGATAGGAAATCTTATTCTAAGGCAAAGAGGTGTTCAGTAACTTGTCCAAAGGTGCAGAGCAAGTACACAGCAGCGTCAGGAAGAGGTGTTTATTTGTAGACCTTTCCATTATTACACTATCAGAGTCCTAGAATTGGTTTCAGACTAAACATTTTTTTTGTTATAGAATGCAAATGTATCAGAACTGAAACTGATGCAGATGTGTGTGTGTGGAAACTGCCTATACAAATGTTCCACTCATTTAATTATAGTGGCCTGCCACATCCGCTATAGCTAAGGTCTAAACCAGTTTTCTACTTCAAGTTTGACTCTTATAAGGGCTATACACTCTACACAGTTACTTGGATTGCCTTTAAATTTAAATCAATTTAAAATCCAGTGCAAACACACATTTACACTCTTACATCTATTTAAAAATTTTTAGATTGGCCCAACTTCTGCCTGGAAGGTTACGGATGCCTGCTAGGCATCCGACTTAAAGCGTTATAGAAATGCCCCCACAGGGTTTAAACTAGTGCAATTTTCTCATCTTTTTGCTTAAATTTTTCTGCCTATGGTAAATTCTCTCATTTCCTTTTTCATCCCTAAGGATATTTTTAATTTAAAAAGAGGTATTTTGGTTTTCCTATGCACACTAAATGGAAAGCAACATCATAGTTTAAAATGGTAAGAGAAAAAAATGTTCCTCCATTCTTGATCTCAATGCTTTCAACTTCCTGTTTCAGTATTACTGTTTGGCATTTTTAAATGGGCAATCTAGGAAGAAATTAAAATAAAACCATTTATTTAATCTACTATTATTACTTCCAACATTTGACATTAGAAACCTACTGTGTTAGTCAAAACAAAATATCTATTATTATGCTGCAAACACTCCTTCCCTAATTAGAATCTTTCCACTACTATTTCTGCTAATGAATTACATACATTTGGAAATAAGAGAAGAGAGCATTTTTACATTGCAGTTCCTCCCACTACAAGTCAAGCAAAAGAGAAGAAAAGAAAAGTTTCTGTAGATTGACAAATATTTTAAGTGAGGTTTGACAGAGGAAAAAAAATCTTTTTCATAAAAATGCTGTGATGCATACATATGGCACAATAAAAACAGCATGTGGCTCTGTTTTTTCCAAGTGTTGACCAAAAACACTGGGAATTTGGCTCCCTTTCTAATTTGCAATTTTTTTTATGTGAAATGTGTGTTAGTGAAAGATGCTGTATTGACAGGGTGGATGATAGAAATAATTTGATTGCTTACTGAACAGTTATAGTTAGTACAAGCAGCCCTAGTGTAGGTTTCTTCACATGATCTCAATATTCAGCCCTCAAGATACCATCAGTAGGGATGAAGAGTTTAGTTTGCATACTTCCATTCATTTTGTGACCTCTTTTCTGAAGCTGTCCATTGCTGTGAAATGGTTTTGTTGGAGAGATGAGCAGCTTATTTCACATAGGCCATCGAATGGTAGTAACTTTCACCCATTACTTGATGGGGGCTGGATTTGGAGCAGCAACCAAGTGAAAAGCTCCTTCCAGTCCCCTGAAATATCCAGTCCCCTTCTTGTTTATAGAATGCCAAGCCTACTTAAGATGGATCAGTGTTGAGAAGTGCAAGGTAATTCACTCTGAAAGGACTAATCTGAGCCAGTCAGACACTTTACTGGGCTCTAAATTAACTGCAACAACTTGGGAAACATGACTGTGGACAATTCAATAATGTTTACGATGCAGCTTCAGACAAAGAAGCAAACTAAATGTTCAGAGGCATAAATAATAGGATGGAAAATATTAATGATATTATAACGTCATTGAATGTTCTTCTCTTTGAATACTATATTTTCTTCTGTTTACCCTACCTCAATAAAAGCAAAATGGAGTGGGAGGGGTGCAGAAATGGGTAACATAGAAAAGGGAGGTGGGGAATCCAGATGAAGAGAGAATGAAAAGATTGGGACAGTTTTGTTTACAGAAGAGATTAATAAGAGGAGACATAACAGATATACACAAAATAATCAGTGGCACAGAGGAAGCAAAATGGGTGCATCTATTTATACTCTCATAAAACAAGAACAAGGTAACATTCAATGATGAATGAAATATTTTTACTTGGACAGTTAGGTTTGTGATTCTCACTGCCACATGAGATTATTGAGACCTTGAGTTCAGCAAGATTCAAAAAAGATATCACACTTTAATGGGTACAGAGCTATTAAAAAAAAACTATTTGTGGGAGATTTGCACTGTTGTGCTTAACTAGCCTTTAACGGAAGGGATTAGGAAGAAATTTCCCTTTGAATAGGCTATCCCCTTATTATCCACTTCAGCATTTCTTGCACCTTCTTCTGAAGCAGAAGTAATGGCCCCGGAAACAGAACAGAATTTGCTTCATCCAGTATATCAATTCCTATGTTCCTACAAACCAAAATCAAGATGACACCTCTACATGAAAAAAATATGGGGAACAGGAGAATTTGTAAAAATAAACATTCAGTGTGTGCAATGAATTCTGCAAGTGGGGTGTAATAACCCCTTTCTCTATGGAAGAATCAGTAAGCTCAGCTCCAAGAATTTGTGGATCTCAGAAAAGCTGCTGAAGACATGAGTCCTCTGCATAAAGACTTTGTATCTCTAAAAGGATTTGGGGACCAATGCCACCTACTCATAGGCTACCCCTCCACAGCTTGGAGTAGACCCATGGAAAAGTTCATCTAACCATATGCTGTAGTAGTTTTCCAGCCAAATGTCTGCCATTTTTTGAGGCGGGAAAGAAGGTAATGTACATTTATTATAGTTGACTGAAAATTTTCCAGCAGAACATTTTGCTGCTGGAAAATGCAAGGTCACTGAAAGTAAAATGTTTCTCAGAAACATGTTGATTTTTGATAATTTCATTTAGAACAAAAGCCCACAGAAAGCATTTGATAGAGTCAAAATCTTCTGTTCAGACATTTTCACAATGCCACATTTAATTTTTTTTGTTTCCAAAATTGGAATTACATGCTTTTGAACAACCTCAAATAATTCCCCCTCATGCTCCTCAAATTGTATTTTGCAGGAAATTTTGAATGTTTGTTTTCTTTTTGTTCTGGAACAGAAAAACTTTTCAAACTCAGGGAACATTCACCTTAACAGAAAATCTGATACGTGCCTTGCTGAAACATACATGCACCCTCTCCTGAGGCTTTATGGGTAGGTGAAGCAGGTGGCCACCCAGGGGCATTGCTGGCCACGGGAGGGACCTGGGACACGGGCCCAGGCCCCGCTCCCAGCTGGCAGGCCCCGCCCCCAGCCAGGGCCAGGCGCAGCCACGCCACCGCGGGTGACTAGGCCCCACATCCCTGGCCGGGACTGGGGCCGGAAGTGGCCGCAGGAGGCCAGGCCCCACATCCCTGGCTGGGGTGGGGCCGCTGCGGCTGCCAGCGGCCGGGCCCCGGATCTCCGGTCCGATTGGGCCGGAGATCTGGGGCACTGGAGCTGGGGTTCAGGGCTTGTGCCCTGGGGTGCCCAGCGCCAGCAACACCCCTGCGGCCACCTAGGGCCCATCCTCAATTTGGTGGGCAGAAATGGAAATATAGAAAAACATAGAAATTGTTCCCATATAGCAGGGCCAGTAGTGCTGGAAACTCAGCACTTTTCAGTCTTGGCTCATGAAGGCAAACTATCATTAGGATCTGTGCTTCATCTGAATTGCAGATTTCACCATTATCTGCCCATCACCTTCACACTGACACGCTAAAAACGCAGGCACAAGCACAACAGCAAGAATTTTTCCACGTCTCATCTTTTAGTCCTCAGCATGGCCATTTATTCTGCTATATTTTAATCCCAATTATGAAATTTAGCCTTTTCATTTTTTTTTTTTTTTTTAATCTATCTTTTCCTTTGCCTTTGTGACAATTTTTCCTTCAGCTTTGGTTAGCTAAGGTTACCAGGTAGGTCCCCATAGGCTGCTACCGATAAATACAGTGCTGACCTCAAACAATCATTACAACTGTGTGTGATGTCTATGCTGTATGTCTTTCTTTTGGTGAGTAATTTTTTAGCTTCATTTGTACTTACTATTTAAAATTTTTGAGGTGGCCAGAGTCTTGTAAATTTCAGCACTTCAGAGAATTTCATTGAAATCTGGTGTTTTTCATTTCTAGCTATAGACTAGAAACTTTCTTGTCACTAATTTTTATTTATTATAATTATTTATATTAAACTTCTAGTGCATATAAACCAAACCCTATACGAAAAAATTTTAAGATTTGACAGCCAAAATTTTAGATGTGGCACTTTAGTTATTTTTGAGCCATCATTAATTTTACCACTTTTTATTTGTTAATTAATGCACATACTTTGAAAAATATTTTAAACATTATTTTAACTTTGTAGTTCAGCATTAGCTCATTTATATTAAGTGAAAGATGATCAACTTATAAGCTTCATAATGGAAAGATCTTTAAAAATAACATATCCAGGAACAATTTATGAATTCCAGAGGAATAGTCATTTTAGTCTGGTTCAGCAAAACAAACAAGGAGACCTGAGGTGGGGGAACTGGGGCAGTGGGGCCTATAGGAGGCCCCACAATTGGCCTTCACCTTGGGCCCCCAATTGTCTAAAGCCACCTCTGTCCCAGGTCTCCTTACTTTTGTAAACTTGACCACACAGAAGGAGCTATGAGGGATAACATGACCTAAGGGCAGTCCTCCCATCCATGCAAGGACACTCAGAGAACAAGTCTGGTCCTACATTGTTAGGACCCAGCTCCACCCTATATGAGGACCACACACAAGCTTCCAAGCTCCAAAATGAACTCATTATTTTTAGATACATCCATTCTCTACCCTGAAAAGTATGGCTGTTTTCTGATTATGAATAATGCTTTTCCATTTGCAAATGACACTACAGAACTGCTTAAAATTTGACATCCCCCCCCACCCAACAGTCCCAGAAATACTGAGAAATATCATGGAAATGGCACAGGTCTTTTGACTCTTGAATTGGACATTTTTATGTCCCCCATGTGGGGGGAGGATTACTATCTGGAGACAAAAGAAGCAAGGAGTCCTGTGGCACTTAAAGTCTAACAAATTTATTTATCACATGAGCTTTCATGAGAGAAAATCCCACTTTGTCAGATGCTTTGAAGAACGGGAAACTTACATAATGAGAGGAAAATAAATTCAGAGGAGTGTAAGACATGGGATCAGGTTATACTGTAACAGTCAATCAAAGAAGTTGTTAAGATTCAAACACCAGGAAAGTGCACATAGAGGAAGGTGAAGTCAAATCACCTGTTGTAATGGGAAAAGAATCTATTGTCATGATTTAATCCTGCTTTCACACAATTAAATCTGCATATCATTTCTAGTTCAGCTGTTTCTCTTTGAAGTCTTGATGTCATGACAATGCATTCACTTTATCTGTTGTTAATATTAAACTGTATTGCAAAAATCTATTACTTGCTTTAAAAACAAAGCCCTGTGCAGGAAACAATAACCATTAGTATGTATATTTTATCAGTTGAGGGAACACTGAATTATATTCTTTAAAAAGTAAGACATCTTCTTTCATAAAATCATGTCTTTGTGTCTCTGAATTCCAGTCAGCAAAAAATGAGGATTTCAAGACTGACTATATTCTAATGTACTTCATACATTTCCTCTTTTTTTTTTTTTAACTAAGAGTAATTATTTTTGTTTTACAAAACAGAAGGCACAGTCCCTGCGCAGACAGAGGGCACAGACTCACATATAGTGCACTTTAGTAGGTCTACTCATATGAATAAATGCTGCATGGTTGGCTCCACAGGGCCCAATCCAGTGAGATGCTCAATTCCATCAACTCCCAGCAACTGCACCAGGAGCTGCAGGTACTGACTGCATTTTATGATGAGGCCCTAAATGAGCCTTCACTTACATTTCAAGAGACAGCTATTGGAATAGTCAGTATGAATTAATCTAGGAAAAAACAATGAAAACATTCCTATGAGAGGAGGGTCTGTTATCAATGCCAGTAGCATTAATACAGGTGAAGTACCAAGAAAGTTCAGTAGCAGATGGATTTGCTTATTTTGAAACAGAAGAAATAGTCTTAAAATAAAAATAAAGTGTTATTTTTCCAGAACAACTTATATTTTCCTAATGCAACAGAATAAAATCCATTTTGGATTTACTTAGATAGGCTAAACTCTACAGACAAAGATGTGGAATGAATGTTCTAAATCGTTTCAGTGCCCTGTAATGAGTAAGTTACAACTCCAGTGGGTGAGCCTCTGAGTGTAAGGAAATGACTCCACTTACAGTGAAATGACAGCACTGTAGCTAGCTCCTACTATATATAACAAGTCATAAATCTGCCTTTATTGTAAGTTGCCTAATAATCAACTCTGAGATGACTTTCAAGCAAAGACTGATTTATGTGCAGAATCACCACATTAAATATGTGCCTCTTTTACACGTAACATGGTTTATACTTTAATCTTTCAGTCAAACTGAAAATGGCACTTTATTGCAATAATTAAAAGTTTTTAAAGAATTCTATGGACACTTCAACCCTAGATACTTTTTGAAGCCATTAAATATAGCTAGATCCATTTGATATTCTACATGATCTTGTGATGTTGGCAGATCAGATGCCAGCTCATGTCAAGGTCCTCATGTCTCAACTGAACACTGACAAGTGGAAATCAGTCTGGCTCATCTGTGTGTGAGTATTGTTAAAATTCATACTAGAATTATAAGAATACGCTTAGTGCATGGGCTTTACTGAATGTTTGTGAGTTGTTGCATACATTTCTTTCACTTACAACAACAGTTGCATCCTATATTGTAAGGTAATATTTGAGCACTGCATTGTGAGCCTCTGTGACTGTACAAATCACCACACAGAAAACAGATATTACTCAAAGTGAAGGGAGGCTCTTCAACAGAAGGATTATGCCCTTCCCAAAAGGAAAGGTCCATTCAAAGCAGATGGACTATTATGGAACTTTGCATCTGGAATTTCCCTATGTATTGTCAACAAGAGGACAAAACACTTGTGTTGTTGTGCCTTTCTCCTTGCAAGGATTCATCGTCCAGTATGTGCTTCTCATATCTGGAGTTTGCAGCTCACAGCACATGACATGAGGTAAATATCTCTATGGAGCTTGCACTCCAAGAGGCAAAGTGTTTCTAGGTATAAGCAAGAGACTTTCATCATCTTAGCCTAAAGTAGCTTTAAAGGACACATAGAGCTTGCTGATGATAAAAGGTTCTACTTCCATTTGAAACTTAGGCTTGTGATTCATACATGGACCTTTGTTAACTTTGTAAATAATTTTTGTTTTCTTTTCCTATGTAATAAATCTTTACAAAATTCACAGGATTGGCTAAAAGTGTTGTGTTTGGTGTAAGATTTAAGATACAAATGACCTGAGGCAGGAATAAGCCAGAATAACCTGAAGATAGGTGTAATTTGTGGTGTGAGACTCCATCAATCACAAAGATACAAAAAATACATTCACCTGCATGGTCAGACAGATCAGAGCATTCAAAGTGACTGTCTCTGACTCCATGTTAAGACTGTTATAACGCCTGAGAAGTTTATACTTGATAACTGGTAGACAAAATTTAAGTATAAAAGCTCACAGCCAATATGAAGGTTGTACCCTAGTTCCTAACAGTCTTGCCTGAGGTTGGTACTAATGGTCTTAAGTCACTGCAGGCAGCATTACAGATCTCCCCCAGAAATATGCTGAGTTTTCTTTAGTGTCTACAATTAAAAACTGAAGCATTTATTTACCCTTTTTAGTGTGCAGTTCTGTAGTTTTCTTTTATTAACAAAAGATCTTTATGGTTAAAAAAAACTGTATCCTTCATTACCAAGGGCATGGAAACTAAACAGAAAAAACCCTTGTCAGTTATCTGTTCCTCTGCCTTCTAAGTGTTAATTCTGTAGCAGTCTGTCACTTGGCAATAAAATATTTCTGTTACTTGTCTATACCAGAAAGAACACAAAGCCTGCCATTATCTTGACTTTTCAATTTGACAGCGATACGTGAATATCTCTGGCCCATTAAAGACACATGGTGCTGTATATACCTATGCTCAGTCTCTCTCTACACGTCATGCCATTATTCTTATTCTTCCTTTCACAGTAGTAGCCTTTTAAACTGTAGCTTTCACTTTTCCATTTGGCAAGGAAATTGAGCTCCTTCTAGATCCCTTGATTGATCTGGTACTTTTAAGATGATTAGAACTGATAGACAAGAAAATGAAATTATGTTATTTTTAAAAGAAAAGCTTCAAATTTTCTTCACAAAATGCTGTGGCTTTTCAAAAACTTACCAAGTAACTGCCTCAATTAGACCTACTACTGTAGCTGAAAGCAAGCATAAAACTTGTTATTACTAAACAAATACTAAATAGCAAATGAGTTGTTTTGTCTTAAACCTTGGCTTCTTATAACCTAAAGCTGGTGAACTTATGTAAAACCCAAACCACATGGTTCCTGGAACAATCTGACATGAGAATGAGAAATCTGCAAAAACCGAATATGACATACGTTTTTGATCCATAAAGATACTATAGGTAATAGTTAAAGCTCAAACTTAACATGTGTTTGTCAGGCTATGCAGTGAAGATGTTCCTTCCTAGAACCTGCAGAATATATAGGGACAAATTTTCAAATCCGTGAGTGTTTTTCTAAAGCCAGTTTGTGCCTAAAATTTCTTTCTGTAACTTTACACATCTGTAATTGAAGTCTGGCACCATACTGAATAACTGAGTATTCAGTTTCCAGGTTACAGGTGCAAGTCAGACAGGGGCACAAACATTTGTATGCACACCCACAACAGACTTTGGGAATGATGAGTTTTGTGCCCAGTTTACATGGGCGCAAACTGCATCTGTGTGAGGGAAGTTGAGACTCACTCAGCCTAACTGACAGTTTAAGCCACAATGTTTCCTTTTAAACCTCAAAACAGAGAGATTATTCCTCAGCTGGAATCAACTGGCCTAGCTTCACACACTTCAATGAAGCTACATGGAATTACACAGCTGAAGATCTGGCCCACATGGATTTGTTTATGTCAGCAATGTTTGGCATTCATTCGTGTGGAAATTCTTCACTTGCATATTACCACAGTAACAAGCTTGAGTCAGATTAAGTGACAAGTTTTATGATAGTGGGGGTGGAGAGAGTATTAGTGATGTGTTATCAGTGAATTTTAGTACTTGTGAAAGGTGCCATATAGAAACTATAGTAACCTAAGTCATTTAATTTTGCTACAGATCAGGACTATCATAGGCTGCCCCATATAAACTGTGATGGAATTAGAGCTGTGCTAAAATAATTTGTTACTAGAGCAAGAAGAAAATTTTGGTCAAAATTTTTGTTTGGAGAAAAATGCAGATCTGGTGAAGTCAATATGTTTTGCAAATTTGTGTCTATATCACTTAATTGTTCATGTAGTACCCTGCAAAATATAAAATATATATATCTATTAAAAAGTGAAACATTTTGTTTTCATCTTTGAAAGAAAACATTTTGATTTTTCAGTTTGAAGCAACTTCAGGTTATTTCAGATTAATCAAACTGCTGCATTCTACCCAAAACAATTTGCCAAAAATTTTATTTTCCATTTGACCCAAAATGATTCTGCCATCACCCATCACTTTTTCAGAATTGCCATGAATGAATGAATGAATGAATAAAATGACACAGCTCTATTTATGAATACTGTCTGTTGACCTGGTTGTTGGGATATTTGCTGAATGAATATATTGATGTAGTTTAACAGCAGGATATAGGGCAAAAAACAAACAAGAAGGGGAAGAATGGTTCAAGATAAGCCACTTTCCCACACTTTAAAGTTATTACAATAATCCCTGGAAGAAGTCCAGGAACACATGACTCAAAAAAACTTAGTCAAGTTTAAAAAAAGAACAGTCCCTCAAGAAAAGAGGGTCAATTGTTCAGGGAAACCAGGCTAAGACACAAGTCTCTGCTGTGGTGTCTGAAGTAGATACGGTTGTCTAGTTTACCAATAGGGTATGGAAAGACTTCAGACTTCATAGATATGCATGTAGATTGTTGTTCTCAAATCCTTCCCCTCTAAAGGCTTTGCTCTCAAGGATTTAAAAAACAATAATTTCAAGAAGGCTGTCTGGTCACTATACACCATGAGCCACAGGCACCCAAAGAGAAGAACTGTGAGCGACAAACCAAGCTGGAGTTGTTTGGCAAGACGGGGTGATACATAGGGTACAGTAGCCCAAAGTCTGGTCTAAGAATAAGAGACCTGCAGAATTCCACACCCAGGTAGGTAATAGCATGAGATTTGATACCTGTGGGAGTGCACTAAGAGAGAGACAAAAGAAGAGAGAGGTTCAGTACACCCTATAACCGTGACCTAAGCTTTCTCACATAGCTTTGTCAATGTACACTGGGGAGAAAAGATGGTACTGTAGTTTCAAGATCTTTGATTCTCCTGTGAATCCCAACAACTGTGACAATTAATGCAGTTGTGATATTAAGATACAGACACTTGTTCACAGAGAATCAGCCTGAAAATACCAAATTAATCTCGCATAGTGAACTAAAGAGCTATAAAACGCTTATAGGTTGGACAGTCTGGATTCAAATCCAGCCATAGAAGTGAAATGATTTGCATCTTGTTACTAATCCCCAAGAAAAATGGATTTTGATTTTTTCAACTACTGCTTATTCTGAAGGGAGTGGGAGAAACCAGAAAAATTAATCAAATATGCTTTTTATCTCTATTTCATAGTCATTTGGCCACAGAGTGGAGCTAGCAGTTCAGCTCTTTTTGATGGCACTGAACAGTTCAAATGCACACAGATGTATGAGAGAATCCAGTGCACCAACATTAGAGACAGCACCTCAGAAACAGGATTTCCTAAACATGAATTCAACAAGAAATGGAGGCTCTTTCTTTCCACTGTCATAGTAATTTTGGGAGAATTAGTTAATTCTTCTCCAGTTAAACAGACAGGCAGACACAAGAAAGAAAGAAAGATTGTAATGCAAAGTTTGTTTTCATCTCCAATGTTCAAATGCAAGCTTTAATAACTCCTAATTAAACTTTTTAATGAGGAACATTTAAATTGCTCAGCTGTCACATATTTTTCTGGGTGAACCTAATGGAATTTTTTTTTAATCTTAAAAAAAAAAAAGGTACTTCAAACCACAGATCTTTAAACCATGGGTCTTAAACAGACCAGCTGGAATGCACAGAAAAAATGATCAGCTGATGGCTAGTTCAGATCAGGCCTTTGTACTTCCAAGATACTTTACTGTTTGTCATGAATATCTTCCAGATAAGAGGTCAAACAAATTCATCCTCTTTGTTTTATATGTATAATAAGGGTACCACTGGTACTTTTTAATCGGAGAAATGATTTGTTATTGGGCAACTCACTTTTTCCTCACCCAACAGCAGAATCAGCCAATCACAAATCAAAAAATAATTGAACACTATTTTTTCACAAACACGCAAAAAAATATTGACAGTCTATTGGTGCAGCCGTAACTCAACCTCAATATCTTCCTTCTCCAGGTGCTTTTTCAAATAATTAACCACTTGAACCATCCAAATCCTTCCCCTCCTCTAATCTTCTCACCCACACAAACAACAGCATCAAGTCCTAACAGGAACATAGCAAATCTCCCAGAATACAATAACGAATCCTCAACAAAGAGAGGAAAAAAATCAGCAGAGAGGAGGGAGCTCCAAGAATGTTAAATGATTATTTCTGTATCCTGTTGTAGAAAAGCATGAAGTTTCTTGGAGCTGAGATATTTGTTTGAGAAATTAATTTTTATCTCATCATAACACTGAAACCAGCAAAAGCTAAATCTTGGTTTGAAAGAGATAGCTCCCTCAGGCAGGCAGGCAGCAGTAGCAGATGCTGAAACTTCTCCTACAGTGTCCTTGAAATATGGACAGTGGAATATGAGCCAGATAAGAGGAGAAGGAATTACTAGGCCAGAACACTGAGTGAAATGCCTGGACAACTTATCAGAAAGGCCTTCATTGGGCTCCGGCAGTTCAGACACATGCATTCCAGTCCAATTACTAGCAGACTATTTTAGAGGAAGGTGAAAAATCTGTTTTCAGGAGCAGAATGAAAAGTAATCCATCAGAATAGGAGGAAGACCACCACTAGGTTTCAGAGCAAGATGGTCCGAGCGCCCAGTCTCACACAGAGTGTTCCACCCTCTGGGTACGTCTACACTGAAGTCTTAGGTCAACTTAAGGAAGCTTAAGTCGACCTGTGGAGCCCTGAGGCAACACTGGGTTTTTATTAAGTTGACTTAAGTGCTTTCTTAAGTCAACTTAATAACACCACCTCTTAAGGTCGACCTAACACTTAAGCTGACCTTATTGACTTAAACCAATGTGGATGAGGAGTAGCCCTTAAGTCAACTTAATTGGCCTCCAGACTCCCTCCCAGAGTTCCTGGCCACCAGCAAGAGTCGACCTAGCACCTGGCAGTGTGGACACAGGCAGTTGACAGGAGTTTACAGTGTGGACACTCTTAGTCAACTTGATAAGGTCGACTTTAAGTCAACGTAAAGTCAACCCTCTTAAGTCAACATAACAGAGCTTCCAGTGTAGACATACCCTCTGCTAGCTGTTGTCAGACCAACTTGGTTATCGCAGGATTCGGGCCAGTTTGTGGAGTCTGATCAGAGAATGTGTGAGCTTTCTAAAGAGAAGGGATTATTTGACAGCAGAAGTTTTTAATTACATCTTTGGGCTTATTTTATTATTGACTTTTCTGTTCTCCTTGATTCCCATCTTTTTCCTTTTACCCCTGGTTCTTACCTGTACTGCATCACTAATTTAAACCTGCCTTTTCCCTCAAAAAAGTATTTGCTCCTTCTAAAAACTGTTTGATCCTTGATTCCTGTTCCATATGGTGATAATGTTCCAAATGCCACAGAGCTGTGCATCATTTTTTACCCAGTCACTAAGCAGAGGCACCAGACTAGCAAACTAAGGGTCAAGACTAGACTTTGTCCCCAGCAGCTCCACAAATGCAGAATCTCTGAGTCCTGTTGAGATAATTGAATTTAACCTAACTGTGAGTTCAACTGTGCAAAGTGACTGAAAGTTTATGAAAGGTCAGAATAACTCATAACAACAGACATTGATGGGAAAAAGAACAAAAGTGAGCCAGAAAGACTGAATTGGTCCAATCAAAAAGCCTTATTGATACAATTCCAAGACTGCGTTAAGATCGTGACTGATCTTAAGGCAGCATCACTCCAAAAATCAAGTGAACCAAAATTGATCTGCCAGAAACTAGGTCTAATTAATAGGCAAATAATCGGGGAATTAACACCATACCCATTGTTCCCCTTTTGGGGTCCATTTGAATTTTTGGGAAAAACTGGCTACTAAAGCAAGAGTCAGCAGCATGGGTGCTACCCTTACCATCTCCTGAGACCACAGGACTTCATCAGCTTGATCCCAAGAAATGCTCTGACCAGACTGAGCCAGAAAGAGGGACCCAGATGACATCACCACATCTACCCAACTTCAGCTGAATCCCAAACCCCAACAAGATGTTAAATTTGTCTCTCTTGTCTATGCCCCCCACCATTGCCTTTTCATACCCCATCTTATTTCTGCTCTTTTCCTGTCCCTCTCCTTTTTCCTTCTGTCTAATAAGAGTATGATGCAGCTAGCCAAGAATGTGTATTTTCCAATATTGCTATAAACCTGCCACCAGGAAGACACAACAAAATGTAGTGCCCTAAACAGCTCAACACTGATTCAAGTGTTCCAGGTCTCAGAGTGGTTGACAGACTATGTGCTTTGTCCATTTTTCCAGCAAAGGGGTTGCAAGTGAGAGTCGACAGCAGACACAAAAGCTGCTAATGTTTTCTCTTCTATTCTCTACCCATTTGTCTGTTTTATTTTGCCTTTTAGGAAATGAGATCAGATTTCAACAACAGCAACGATGACAACTCCAGCCCATCTTAACTAATTTCTTCTCTTATCCCCAAAAGCACAATTATTACCTTCTTTAATATCATCTAAGAGACTGTCTGACAGTGGAGTTTTCCTGCTAAAAACTCTGGCTAATGAGAAAGAGAACAAGACATATAGTTAAAATGAAAGTCTTACTCAATACTTTACTTTTCAAAACACTGTAACTGTTTTTCCTCCTCTGTATTTTTAATCAAAGGTAAAAATGATGTTTATTTGTATGTTTGCCATGTCCCTCATCAGGCTGAGGTCTGTGGATGTCAAACACTGAATCTTATTTAACATTGTTTTATGTTCAACAGTGCTATGGCATACACCCTTGTATTCACACCCTACACACTATTGTAATAATCCTTGTATGATGTACACCTTGTGAAGTATCAATTGAAAACTCATAATTTGCTGTTAAGCATTGTTCTAGTAAAATATGTGTAGCAGCACTGCATGTGAAGTTACAAGATTCCCATGTATGGTGTTAACATATGTTCCAAAGCCTACAGCCCTGCCCAAACAGAAGTTGACAGACAATCTGATCTTAAACAAAAGAATGTGTGCTTGTCTGAATTTGCCTTTAAGCAGTAAACAGTCATCAAGCAGGATGGGAAGAAGATAGAGCGGGTTAAAAAAAAAAAAAAAAGCTGGGAATATCCTTCTGCATAGATTCTTTATGCCCTGGATATTTGGGTGGGGGGCCCGGGGAGGGAGGATGTAAGGAAAAAGGGAGAGGTGTCTGAAATGATAAGAAGCAGGACAAACAGCCCAAAACACTCCCTTCTCATCACATTGTTTGAGGTCCCTACCTAAAGCATTTGGTCAGTAAGGCTGATGAAAGCATGTGGTGAGAAAACTGCTTTGAATCTAATGAAATTTAAGTTAGGCACCATTAAATAGTTTTATCTTCTTGTAACCCATTTCTGACTTTTATGGATCATTTCTTGCACTCACTTAAAATCTCTCTCTTGCAGTTCATAAACTTGTTTTATCTTTCCAGTGTGTTCCAGATGAAGAATCTGAGTAAATCAATTTGGAGTAACAAGTTATGTGCATATTATTCCTTAAAGGAACAATGGACTCCGTATACATGTACTGTTTAGGACTGGGTAGTACTGAACTTGTTTCTCAGGAAAAATCCAGGACTGCAGGGTGTTGGTTATACTGGGAGTTATGCAGCAATATAAACAAGGTTGGTAAGGGCCAGCATATGGCTGGCTGGCTGCAGCACACACAGACACATAGCTGAGAGAGACTTGAATGCTGACAGCTGTTTGTGAGCAGTCCAGGCTGGAGGCTACAACAGCAAGGAATTATGAAAGACATCCCAGGATTCATGGCAGGGGTGCCACAAACACCCAGTAGTCTGGGTTGTACTTTGGTATGTCACAGATAGTGCCATGATTTCATCAACACTTTTGACTCTTTGGGACTGTAAATATCGTCTAAATAAAACTATGCTAAGGTGAGTTTGAGATATTTTTAGGTGCAAATGAACTCCACACCACACTTGCAGTGTTCAAGGGTGGGGCTACAGATAGTACTACTATATATGAATCATACATGCATAGCTGAGTGACTGAAAATCTTCTATGAAAGAAGGTCTCTACCACTAGAGCCAACGGAAAATTACCAGTGTGTCCACTGGTAATAAATACCATTATCTTCTCTGTAGGACCAGATATCCCACCCACTTGTCTGTATAAAAAGTCCAACAGTGCCAATAGTTAATAGTTAGCCCATAAATCAGTGTTTCCCAACCAGTGTGCCATGGCACACAGGTTTGCCATCAGACCTCAGCAAGTGGAAGGAGGTTTATGTAATAGAATTGGAAATCAACATGACAAAATAGGGCAATCGGCCGGATATCTTAGGTGCCTATACACTAATGCGAGGAGCCTGGGAAATAAGCAAGAAGAATTGGTAATATTAGCGCAGACAGGGAACTATGATATTATAGGAATAACAGAGACGTGGTGGGATAGTCTGCACGACTGGAGTTCTGCCATGGATGGTTATAAACTGTTCAGGAAGGACAGGCAGGGAAGAAGAGGGGGAGGAGTAGCGTTATATGTAAAAGAGCTCTATGACTGCTCAGAGCTCCATTATGGAAGTGGAAGCGTGCCTGTAGAAAGTCTGTGGGTTACACTGAGAGGGGAAAGCAACAAGGGGGATGTTGTGGTGGGTGTTTACTATAGACCACCAGACCAGAAGCAGGAGGTGGATGAGGTGTTCTATGGACAACTAGCGGAAGCTTCTAGATCACAGGCCCTGGTGCTGATGGGGGACTTCAATTACCCTGACATCTGCTGGGAGTCCAATACAGCAGTGCATGGGCAAGCCAGGAAGTTTTTAGAGAGTGTTGGGGACAACTTTCTAGTACAAATGCTAGAGGAACCAACTAGGGGCCTTGCACTGCTCGGCTTGCTGCTCACAAACAGGGAAGAATTGATCAGGGACGTAGAGGTAAATGGCAAGCTAGGCAGTAGTGACCATGACATGGTTGAGTTCAGGATGCTGATTAAAGGAAGGAAGGAAAGAAGCAAAACAAAAACCCTGGACTTCAAAAAAGCAGATTTTGGCTCCCTCAGGGAACTGATGGGCAGGATCCCTTGGGAAGCTAATCTGAAGGGGAAAGGAGTCCAAGAGAGTTGGCTATATTTTAAAAAAACTCTGCTAAGGGCACAGGAAGTTGCCATTCCAATTAGGAGAAAGAACAAACATGTGAGGCAGCCAGAATGGCTTAGCAGAGAACTCTGCTCTGAGCTTAAACATAAAAAGGAAGCTTATAGGAAGTGGAAGCTTGGTCAGATGTCCAAAAAGGCATATAAAGATATTGCTAGGGACTGCAGGGATAAAATCAGAAAGGCCAAAGGACAAATGGAGTTGTGGCTAGCGAGGGATGTAAAAGATAACAAGAAGGGGTTCTACAAGTATATTAGTAACAAAAAGAGGATCAGGGATGGTGTAGGCCCCTTGCTGAATAGGGCAGGCATCCTTGTGACAGAGGATGAGGAAAAAGCTGAAGTGCTCAATGCATTTTTTTCTTCAGTTTTCACAGGCAGGGTCAGCTCCCAGCCCACTACCATGGGTGTGGCAGATGGGAGAGAAGAAGACAGGCCCTTGGTGACGGAAGGTCAGGTTAGGGACTGCTTAAAGAAGCTGTAAATGCACAAGTCCATGGGGCCGGACGAACTGCATCCAAGGGTGCTAAGGGAATTGGCTGACGAAATAGCCGCACCGCTGGCCATTTTCTTTCAAAACTCATGGAGAATGTGGGAGGTGCCAGAGGACTGGAAAAAAGCAAATATAGTACCTATTTTCAAGAAAGGGAAAAAGGAGGATCCAGGGAATTACAGACCAGTCAGCCTCACCTCAATCCCTGGAAAAATTATGGAGCAGATTCTCAAAGAATCCATCCTCACACACTTAGAGGAAAATAAAGTGATCAGGAACAGTCAGCATGGATTTACCAAGGGTAAATCATGCCTGACCAATCTCATCTCCTTCTATGAGCAGATGACTGGTTTTCTGGATGCGGGAAGCACCGTTGATGTGATATACCTTGATTTTAGCAAGGCTTTTGATACAGTTTCCCACAGCTTTCTCACTGGCAAATTAAGGAATTATGGTTTGGATAGGTGGACTATTAAGGTGGATAGAGAACTGGCTAGATCAACGGTTTCAGCGTGTAGGAATCAATGGTTCCATGTCTAGCTGGCAACCGGTCACGAGTGGTGTGCCCCAGGGGTCGGTCCTGGGGCCGGTTCTGTTCAACATTTTCATCAATGATCTGGATGATGGAATAGACTGCATTCTCAGTAAGTTTGCGGATGACACCAAGCTGGGAGGACCAGTAGACACGTTGGAGGGCAAGGACAGGATTCAGGGAGACCTAGATAAATTGGAACAGTGGGCCAATAGAAACCTTATGAGATTCAATAAGGATAAGTGTAAAATCCTGCATTTGGGACCAAAAAACCCTATGCACTGCTACAGGCTGGGAAACATTCAGCTAAGTAGCAGCAGTGTAGAAAAGGACCTGGGGGTCATGGTGGATGGGAAGCTGGATATGAGTCAGCAGTGTGCTCTTGCTGCCAAAAAGGCCAATGGCATACTGGGCTGCATCAAAAGAAGTATTACCAGCAGATCAAGGGATGTGATCCTTCCCCTCTATTCTGCACTGGTGAGGCCACATCTAGAATAGTGTGTTCAGTTTTGGGCTCTCCACTACAAAAAGGACAGGGACATGCTAGAGAGAGTTCAGAGGAGGGCAACCAAAATGATTAAAGGGCTAGAGCACAAGCCCTATGAGGAAAGACTGAAAGCATTAGGCTTATTTAGTCTGCAGAAGAGAAGATTGAGGGGGGATTTGATAGCAACCTTCAACTACTTGAAGGGATGCTCTAAGGAAGATGGAGCTCGACTGTTCTCGGTAGTAACGGAGGACAGAACGAGGAGCAATGGTCTCAAGTTGCGGTTAGGGAGGTCGAGGCTGGATATTAGGAAAAACTTTTTTACCAGGAGAGTGGTGAAGTCTTGGAATGAGCTGCCGAGGGACATGGTGGAGTCTCCATCTTTAGAGGTGTTTAAGGCCCGGCTGGACAAAACCCTGACTGGGATGGTTTAAGTGGGAGTGGTCCTGCCTCTGGCAGGGGGTTGGACTAGATGACCTATGAGGTCCCTTCCAACCCTAGGATTCTATGATTCTAAGTGTGCCACAGAATTGTTTGAAAAACTTCTCAGGCTGATGGATTGGCTCATGAATATTCATGAGTTCATTTAGAGACTCTATGGCAGTGTGCCTCAAAATAATTCACGGCGTCAAGGTGTGCCATGGCAGACAAAAGATTGGAACCCACTGCCATAAGTAACTCTCTCTTTGTGCCTATTACAGGGGACACTTTATAAAGGCCAGATAATCAGAGAAATTCCAGCCACATAGAAGGATGCACTGAACACACTGTTATTGAGCTGAAGGAATGCAAAAATATTTTCCAGGAAGGTAACTTAGACAGTTGAAGTTACTGGTGCCTTTTACGAGCTATTCATAATTTTGGCATCAGGAACCTAAGGATGGTGATACCGGGCACCAGACTGATGCCTGTTAACCACAAAGCTACAGAAATACAGATGTTATCTGAGTAGAATATAAAGTGCCCCTTAACAGTATTTCTCAAACATGAACTGAAAAGAATTCCTTGCACCTTCCTCATTTTATCTAATAGGAACTGGCATTTATGACAATTTATATGCCAACTTCTGCAGCATTTTTATGTGATAGAAACTACATTCTGAAGTTAATGAAGAGCATTCACCATTTTTTAAATTAGAACACAAGTTGGACACTAAAGAGAGCTCACGAGGGGGGGAGTTGTGGTAATTCTAACTGTCATCATGATGCTTCCAGAAAAATTCAATATTATATTTTTCCTATTACTAATGAGACTGCTTCCAATTTATATGCTGCAAAAAGTGGTAACTCCTTTTAACTGGACAGAACATTAAAGAATCAGATACTTAAAACAAATTAACTGAAAGAAAGAAGAAGATTTTTAAAGCATTAATATAGTTGCTTTAATATTTGAAAACTTGGACTTAATTTTTGTTTTCAGACTTTTCAGCTTTAGCTATAATCTTTTTATTTAAATAGATGATATTCAGTATTGCCTTATACAGGAGTGCCTTAGTCTTACATAGTTCCAAAGCCACTGCCATGTTAGTCTAGTCCAGCAAAAGTGCCATAGGACTCCATGTTTCTTTTAGTCTTATATAGTATTTTATAAGGGTATGTCCACACGAGTCTTTTATTTCGAAACAACAATGGTTGTTTTGAAATAAAAAACTGAATGTCCACATGACATTTTCTTATTTCAAAATGACAGGCTCTGTCATTTTGAAATAAGAACCGTCATTTCAAAACAGCTTAAACCCCATTCATTTCGAAACAGCTGTTGTTTCAAAATGGTTATTTTGAAATAACGCCGTTTGGAAATGTTGTTTCGAAACAACACCGTTGTTTCAAAACAACTGTTTCGAAACAACATGTCCAAATGGCCTTATTTTGAAATTACCATTTTAAAATAACAGCTGTTTTGAAAGCAGGCTTTCCCTTAATTCGAATTAACATTTTCTTAATTCGAATTAACTTATTTCGAAATAAGGACTTTATTTCAAAATCATTCATTTCAAAATAACTCATTTTGAAATAATGATGGACGTGTGGACATAGCCTAACTTTCCTTGTTCATCTAGTAATCATCTCAGATGTAAGCTTGATTTACTAAAGCAATACTTTTCATGGGTGTTTTACAGTTCCATCATGTGTCATTGGGAAAGCAGTCATGATATACAATGAATGTTCAGTTCAACCGCAGACTGGTCAAAGACCAGGAAAAGAACGAGATGTAGCAATAAATGTATCAGTTTGAAAACAATCCATGTATCTCCAAAATACAAGGTTCCCAGCAAAGACCTAAATGTGGGGTGATCACATTTTTTACATCATTTCTAAACACATGCTCCCAGCTGGAATTTATAACAACAGAGTTCAAAACTGCCCTTCAAAAAAAGCAGATTAACCTCTGTTTGAGCATCTTGTAGCTGGCTGTATTGCAAAACAGTGCTCCTCAGAGATACGGCCATCCTCTCAAAAATGCATAAGGCTGGATAGCCATAGCACTTAAAGGTGATGTTGTACACTGTAATATTATTTCAATATGAATATAGACTTTTTTAAGAGAAAAAATTTCTACAGAAAATGGGGCAAAATGCTATTGTTCTGTTTTTCCATTTCTCTGTTACCTGTCCCAATGCTATTCATAACTATATCAATGATCTGGAAGGAAATACAGAATCATTGCTCGACAAAATTTGTGGATGATATAAAAATTAGTGGAATGATAAATAACAACAGATTGACTAGAGCAGTGTGGTTGTCAAACTTTTTTCCTCAGGACCCAGCTCCGGACCCCTCTGCCATGTGGCGACCCTCCACTGAAAAAAGCAGCCGCTGCCAGAAAACTGAACAGTGACCATGGCTGCGGGGGTAGGGTGGGGTGAGGATGGGAATCACTCATGGCTTTTATCCTTTCTTTTGAGGCTTCTATTGCTTTTGTCTACACATCTGTAACCCTTCTGCCAGGGCAGGCTGGCAAAACAAGGACCGGGTTCTATACCTAGGGGTCTCCCAATAATGTAACACCACCAACTGGCACTAGTCCCCAACCCAATTTTTGAGAAATCCTGCACTGTTCCCTGGGCACCCCAAAGACTCACAAGTATGAGTCTGAATGTAGTAAACAAAACTTTTAATAGTAATAAAACAGAGTGTAAAAGGCCAAATAACAGAAATCAGTGCTGATCTAGCAAATCAGTACAGAGCACATTTCCCAACAACCCACACCACAATAACAGAATATACAAGACAATGTCAAAATTGGCACTGATCTGGGGAATCAGTGCTAATCAGGCCTCCAACATGATCCCACATATCATAACAGCAAAGGTAAACTCACTAGCAAAATCAGCACTGATCTAGGGAATCAGTGCTAACTAGGCTCCCAACCAACCCTAGGGTACATAGGGAGTGTCTTTCATGCCAGCTGTCTGCTGGTGCCATCTACTGGCCAGTTACTCCATCCAATAGCACCATCCTTTGGCTCTGCCAGCCAGTCACTCACACCACCCAGCTCACCACTTGCTGCTCTCACTGTCCATTGGCTCCCTCATCTGCTGCTCCTCTTCAGTAATTTCAGCTCAGAGAGATAGTTTTCTCTCTCTCTAGTAATTTTAGCTCAGAGCAGGAGCATTGCTGCCCTGGGGAGGGACCCGGGGCACCGTCCCAGGCCCAGCCCCTGGCCCGCAGGCCCCGCCCCCAGCCTGCAGGCCCCACCCCCTGGCTGAGGACAGGTCTGGATGCCACCACATGCCACCGTGGGCGGCTGGGCCCCGAATCCCTGGCTGGGGATAGGTCAGAAGCGGCCATGGGCAGCTGGGCCCCAGATCCCCAGCCGGGGACGGGGACAGTGCAGCTGCCACTACTGCAGGTAGCTGAGCCCCGGATCTCTGGCTTGATCGGGCCGGAGACCCGGAGAGGTAGGGCCCCACCTGACCCAGGGCACTGGCGCCAGGATTCGGGGCATGGGCCCTGTGAGGCCGGCACCAGCAATGCCCCTGACTCAGAGAGAGTTTGCTTCTCTCTCTAGTGATTCCAGCTCTTAACTTTGAGTAGCTGCAAACAGTTACCTCCATTTAAATGACAAAGGCCTCAGAAGAAGCCTAGCCAGAGCTATCATTAGACAGGGCAGGCAATAGGAGGTGAGGCAGAGATAGCCTCAAACCTCCACCCCTGTCTTCAACTTCTTTCAGGCTGAAACATGCAGTCACCTTTCCTACAAGCCTCTTCTTAACTAAGGGTAGTTTTTACCCTATGTAGGAGAAAGTAAAAGATTAAGTAAGATAAGTGGAAGTGCCTAGGTATTGGCTCGAGGCCTAGTGAAGCAATCTAAGAAAGTGGGCCTGAATGGCATCCACGTAGGGCATGGGACCATGATAACCTCATCGAAACTGGCACAAGCTAAATATGAGAAAGTACTAAGACAAAGATGAGAATGTACTTGAATAAAGAATTGGAGAAAGGGGGTTCTAGTCCGGGCTCATGCCAAAAGAGATAAGGAGGCATGCTCGGTTGAAGTGACCTGTACAAAGGAGAGGTTTGGCCAAGTCATGACACCTTGATGGATGGTGATGGCCAGGGACCTATCAAATTAAGGGGTGACATCACAGGAGGGATGTACAAGTCAATTCAGATAAGGTATAAAAGTAGGAGCCCCAGAGCCCAAACTTTGTGCAGCCAAGAGGGCGACAGCCAGTCCTGCTGTCAGTTGAGCTGTTCCATTGCATTGAGAGCACCAATGCTGCCAACAAATCTGTCGATATGGATTGTTTGCCATAGTGCTACATTGCAATAAAGCCTAGCCCGGCACCTTAGTTTCTACAAAGATCTATGGTCATATTGGTTTCCTCGATCGTGAGTGTTGTCTCAGTTTACTCATGCACGCATTCACACACGCAGCCAAACTGATATCAGTGCCGGACACAGAACAACACTGATAAGAACAGATGTTGCCTGATGTGCCTGACTGCACTCTGCCCAGCGTACCACACTGGTGACCCTGACCTCTGATCTAGTAAATAAACTAGCTGTCCTCTGTAGGAATCGCGATCTAACATGACAGAAAACCCAGAGCTAGGAAACCCTCTTTCCCTTCAGATACCTGTAGAATTTGATGAATTATGGACTCACTGGGTAGCAAGTAAAGGTGGTCCATATGAGTTTAAAAAAAAAAAGTGGGGACACTTGGACAGGTATCTGTAAAGCCATGGCTGAAACTGTTGCTTTGAAAGATAATAATAAGAGTAAAAGATGTATGGCCACGGCAGTGAGATGGTTAAAGCACCATGTTCTTAAAGTGTCCAAAGTAGCTACAGAAGTGATAAATGAGTTGGAAGAGGCAACTCAGACGGCCGAACCCTGTAAAAATAAGGCTTTGCTGGCAGGCCAGCCAGCAGTTCAGATACAAGATATGATCGAGCAGTTAAAGCAGGAAAATAAAGCGCTAGAGACAGCTGTTGAAAACTTACAAAAAAGAGAAATGCCATCCCCAGTAATTAATCCAGCTGGACAACAGTTAACTCCAGATACTTTCATAGCACCTGGTACATGGGGACAGAAATGGAAGAAAGTGGCCCTTGCAAAACTAAAGGACAGAACTTGGGAAGACTGGGATGGAGATGTATGGAATGATCTTGACCATTGCCACCTGGGGAGCTGTACATACGGGCCACTGCACTGCAACCACCACCTTACTTTGAGAGCCAGGTTTCAGTGACACCTACACTTAAACCTATATCTGTTCCTGTCAGGACTGGGGAGGTAGGTGACTCACCTAGCCCTGATCGGATTATGGGAGGATGTAAAGACAGAGATAACAAGAAAAAGAAACTGGAAACACCTGTAGTTTTTGTCTCAGGATTATACAAACCTATAGACACAATTTAGGGCTTAGAAATGCCCTCCCTAGGCCTCGGAGTGTATTTTCCAGCAACCCGTGACCTTAGGTGTCTGGGAATGCCCCCATTTAAACATCCAAGTCGGGGATGGGCTTGTAAATTTTTTGTGAGACACGGGGTCAGAAATGACCATAGTAAAAAAAAAAAAAAAAAAAAAAGTATAATAAACATACAGCAGTAAAAATTAATATGCTTATTGGAAATCTCAGGAAATCTCAAAATTAGTAGGCTAAAATATTACCCTTTAAGTTGGTAAACATATAATTCAGAAAAAAAATGTGCTATTAAAGAAAATAAAAATCTAATAAGAGCAAACACAGTTAGTAAACTAAAAAAAAAATCATAATTTTTCTAAATATGTGTACCTGGCAAACCCACACTATACAAAAAAGGAAAAGATACTAACAATTTCATTCCCATGGGGGTTAGCCACTAAAACTCTAAAATCAATCCAACCTTAAACACCCACTGCCAGCACCAGTAGGCTAGGGAAGCTGGTGGAGGAAACTGACAAATGTCTGGGCTAAAGATTCCCTGGATACAGGAAAAATAAACAGGGAAGTCACTTTAGAGGGAGAGACCCCCGCCCCTTTTATTAAACAATACCCAATACCACAAGATGCAAGGCAATCACTAAGACAAGTTATAGATGAATTGGAACAGAGAGGACTTATTAGGCAGTGTTCAGCACCTAATGCCACACCAATCTGGCCAGTAAAAAAAAATGCCAGATGGAACTTGGAGGCTCATTATTTATTACAGGGGGTTAAACAAAACTGCCAAAAGGGGAGCTCCTGTAGTGGCCACTTATCTGGAATTGCTGGAGGTGGTTCCCCCAGAGATGGAAGTACATTCTCATCTTTGTCTTAGTACTTTCTCATATTTAGCTTGTGCCAGTTTCGATGAGGTTATCATGGTCCCATGCCCTACATGCATGCCATTCAGGCCCACTTTCTTAGATTGCTTCGCTAGGCCTCGAGCCAATACCTAGGCACTTCTACTTATCTTACTTAACCTTTTACTTTCTCCTACTCCCTTCAACTAACCCAGACAGATTTGAAACAGAGTAGAAATTCACAAAAAGACAGTGTTTCTTATTTCCCCTCAGTAGAATTACAGATATTGACAGATTTGTGATCAGATTAACCCTAAATACCATTACCCACTATGTACTGCACCCTGTATGCTAATACCTCATTGTGCTCTTTGTCTTCATGTTAATACAGGACCCATGCAGATTAGATGCCCCCCCTCAGAAGCTGATAGGCACAGCTGCTAAGCCTACCTTACACATCTAATTTGAGATCACCTACATGGAATATGTTCCATGATCTTGTCTCAAATCAGGAAGTATGTCAACTCTCTAAAATTGCATGTAGTAGCCTGGAGTGTGTGTGTAGGAGCTCCTGGCAAATGGGGGGTGACTGGGTGGAAAAATGAGATGGAAGTGCTGAGACAGGGGAAGGAGAAGAGAGCTAATGCCAGGCTGGAAAGGAAGGTCCTGGAAGAGCTTGTCTGCTGCTGAGCCTGTCCAAGTCTCTCCACGTCAGCTCCCTTCTCCACTGCCAAATCCCAGGAACTGAAGCAGCCCCTCTGGGTTCCACTTTCACCTCAGCTCTTCATCTCTTCCCTGAGTCTGCATGAGTTACCATGAACACAATATTTGATTGAAGGCGTGCTAGCCTTCCCTGCTTGGTCTGCTGAGCCCTGTCACTGTCACTATGTATGCATAAGGCAACAACACAACAGGGCTATCCACTCCCCTTCAGATTGGGACCTTGTTATAACTCCTCCTTCTTCTTTGAGCACTGCTCAGATACATTCAGTATCAGGTGTGTCCGTGCTGCAGCGCACGATTGGCCGGAAACTTTTTAGCCTTAGCCTGTCAGGACAGGGCTGGTGGCCACCGCCCCCTGGCCACCCTGTGGCTATATGTATGGCCGTAGCCCCACTCCTCCCCAGTTCCCTTTTTTCTGCCCTCAGCAACAGTTACAGAACAGCCTGTTTCTTGCTTTTTGTAAGTGCCTGTCTGTCCACTCTGTTTTACAAGTATTTTCATTGGAAGATCTGTTTGCGGACATCGCCAGTGCTCCTACTGAGTCCTTCCAACCGAAACCAAAGCCGAAGGACAACCCCAGTAGGAAGTATCTTAAATGCCTGGGTGAGCTTCACAGGGTGGATTATGCTCCATTTGCAGATCTTTTAAACAAAGGACTCAGGAAGACAAGGAGTGAAGGCAGCTTAATATTGCCCAAGAACGGGCCCTGCAGCCGATGCTGGGTATGTCCATCGCACCCAAGGATTCACCAGCACCGTGTGCTGAGCTGGCACCGGAGCCCTCTTGGTGCCACTCTCGGGCTATGAATAAAAGGCACAATTGACCTCTAACCCAGCACTGCGTGCTCGGTCAGCACCGGAGCCCCCTCATTGCTGCTCTCTAGCCAAGAATAAAAGCTGTGATGGACCTCTAATGCAACACAGCATGCTAGATGGCCATTGAAGCCCTCTCAGCACCGCTCTCCAGCTATGAATAAGGCTGCGATAGGCCTCTAACTTGGCACAGCATGCTCATTCAGCACCGTAGCCCTCTCAGTGCCACTCTCTGGTTATGAATAAAAGCTGCGATCAGCCTCTAACTCGGCACTGCATGTTAGGCTGGCACTGGAGCCCTCTCAACGCCGCTCTCCAGCTATGCATAAAAAGCCCCAATCGGCCTCTAACTTGGCACCGTGTGCTGGATTGGCACCAGAACCCTCTTGGCACCGCTCTCCAGCTGTGAATAAACAGCTGCAATTGGCGTTTGGCTCGGCACCATCTTGGTGCCGTGTGACCTAACCTCCAGCACCTCCTCTCCAAAGAAAAGGGCCGGAGCATTTGAGCACCATGCTTTGGCGGCAGCACCTCATGCCAGTTGGCACCAAGGCTCTTTTGGCGCCGCTCTCCAGCAGAGCACAGGTAAGCGCACTCTGCGTCAGCTTGGACACTGAAGTGCAAGTGCCGTTCTGGCTCTCCCCTCCGGGGGATGAGGGCCCAGAGCCTATCATGGTGCCATCCACACTGGAGGACTTTGAAGCGGCGGAGGTCTTCGGTTCCTGAAATCGCTGCCAGGCCACCAAAGCAAATGGTAAGTCTGCCTTCCTTTCATTTTACTCAGCACTGGGGGAGCCGCTCACTCGTTGGCCCTGCGTCACTGTAGAACTGAGGGCTCCAACCCCTACAGTGCCAACACCTTGCCTCAGCACTGCAAGGAAGTCCAAGAGTGCATGCCTCGGGCCCGGTCTCCTACTGAAAGGTCCCCAGCACCGGGTTCTTCTCAATACTGCACTTGTAACTGGTTACCTCCCATTGAGGCCTTGGAAGGAGAATTCCAACTCGGTATCATGGCCCTGGGAGAGAGCACCCTGGTACTGGGGTTGTCCCTTCTCTCAGCTAGAGTCATGAACCCAGGGCGAGGGTCTTACAGAGAAGACCCCATCACACTTCAACCCCCTTCACTGGGTCACTGCCTCCCTCGTGGGTTAGGGTCACATTCCTTGAGGGGAACCAAGAATCCTTATTCGACCTGGGGTTTGCATTCTCTGCAGTTGCTGTTATGATCCCTCTTCCTGATCGTGTCCTTGACGTCACTGGGACACACTGGCCCAAGCCATCCTGATTTACCTCCGGGCTCCCTATTCAACTTCAGCCTTTCAGCTGAGGATTGCTAACCATCATGCCTTGTTTAACAGATATTCCCTAAATCCGTGTAATGCTATGAAGGGTTTTAGCAGCTTCCTCCCACAAGAACTCTTGGAGCATTAGGATGCCTTCGTTGAGGATGGTGTCTTGGTTTCACGTGAAGCCCCTACAGTGGCGTGGGATGGCTCGGACATGGCCAGCTGTGGCATTGCTACATCCATGGTTATGCACCGAGTGGCCTCTCCAGGACTTACAGCAGTCCATATTGGACCTTTCCTTTTGAAGGACAGTCTCTCTTCACCCTGGCCACTGACTCCCTGATTTACAGCAACTGTGACCCTAGGTCAGCCCTCTGAGCCCCAGGTATGCTTACTCCCCAGGGGCTTCAACGTTCTCCCAGCCCACCACAACCCCATGAATGCTTGGGGTGAGGAGCCCTCATGGTAGTCTCCCCCCCATAAGAGAAAGGGCTATATTTAGGGGCCCTTGGACCGTGGGTTGATGGCCACCTTTCTCCTGTTGAAGGTGATCAGCTCCAATATGGTTGCCTCTCCCTCCATCAAACCCAACTTCAGGGTGGCACCCTAAATCGCTTATGTTAAATACCCCCTCACAATCAGCCTCACCTCCTCCTCCTCTCCGGTAATGATGCATCTCCCTCTTCCGTTACTGCACCCTTTGGGTCAAGTAAGGGCCTGGCAACCGGAGAACTCTCCTCACGTACACTCGGTTCTAGTTGCAGGTGCCCTTGGAGCCTTGGTGGAAATCTAGGGGTGACAGAGGTATGAGAAGGGGGCACATGATGCCCCCTACACCACAACATCTGCTCTGTGGCCCTTACCCCAGGCTACAGCCTGCTGAGACATGTAGAGGAGGATACCCACTCCCCATCCTCATACCCAGAGGCCCCTCCTCCCCCCCCCACCTCATCCAACCCTTTCCCAGTGGGGTGCACTGGGACGGGAACACTCCCACTTCACTGATCCCAGAAGCATTTCTTATTCATGTTGGCCTGCTACGGATCTTGGAAGAAATTCCTGCAGTATGGTGTACCCTGCCTCCTACGTGGTAGGTAAGAGGGTAAGCTTGTACCCTCTTGTCCTCTACCTTTTCCCTCCTCACCTCCCCAGGTGGTCCCCTTTTTATTCTCAGAGCCATGGTCTTCAGACCTGTATTAGGCCTTTCGCTCGAGGCATCTTTGAGCTCCACCGTAGCGGTTTTGCCTCTTTAGCTCTCACTGCCTCTCCACAAGGATGTTCACCACATCTCATTGGTCCATTCACCCACAGGCAAACCTCACGTTTAGCCCTCTATTGGAAATCCCTTTGCTCTGGTGCCTCCTTCCAACCAGGCAAGGGACACTTTCCACCGAAAACCCCAGACAGCCATCTAGGAGCTGCGTTGATCTTTCTATGGCATTCCCCTCCTCCCTAGAATCGCAATGAAGGCAAATAGTAGGGGATAGAACTCTTAACCCCCATCAGTATTCATAGACCTGAGTGAGCCTGCTTGAGGACCTGTGGTCCTTAGTTCACGGTTAGTTCCCCTGCAGAACTCTGGTTCCCAAGGGAATTTGCAAAACCCTTAGCAGGCTGGAAAGCCTGATGCCATATGGTGACACTTTCATGACGTTCCCCCATGCCCTCATGTTCCTTAGAGGACACAGTGGCTTTCCCTGGTTTTTCCCTAACTAGAAGTTGCCTTATCCCCTCCTCCCCTCTCTCCTGGGTCTCTCTCTCTCTTCCTTTCTTCCACCCGGGACCTTGCCAATCCTTACCCCTTCCAATATGTGGGGAGGTGCACCAATAACATCCCTCCCCTCTCAGAGCAGGCATTATAGACCACGCGTGCCTTGCATCTTGGCTAAGTCATCATCTTCTATCCTCATCAGAAACTATGCAATATCCATTGTAGTTGGCCCGTTGCAGCCGGAACCCAGCACCTACACTCACCACTAGAGATGAGTCAACCAACCGTGATATGAAGGTTGACTGCCTCACCATAGAAGTGAGAGTGAGAATATCAGGCAAGAGGAGAAGTGAGAATATCATGGGAGACATGTGCCCTCCCCCAAACACTCCGATTCTGGAGCTTGGGGGGCACGACCCTTGGGGGAGGGACCTGACCTGTCTATAGAGACAGCCGGACACCCTTCCCCTCAATTCAGCACACCTCTTCCTACATGAGTCTATGTATCAGGAGAGCAGAGTAGAGGGGTAACGCGGAGAAATGTACACCTAGCCCTGAAGTTGCGTAAGCCCCTCCCAAAACCCTGCAATGGTTTCTCACCGCCCCTTTCTCAGGTCATTCCCCTGCCCCTTTCTTCATGGATGACTGAATATGGGAATTCAGTCACCTTTCCTCCAGTTTCTCTGTTTTCACTTCCTGATCATTCAACATTCAAGACCTCTGCCGTTTGGCTTATCTTCTGATGCTAGATTGGGTGTACCTAAAGGTCCCCCTTTTTCCTACTATAACCCATTGAAGGGTCATCTCTAAAGAAGGGCCCTTCTGGGATGCCCACTTCTCTCATGACGACCTCCTTGACGAAGCATCTCTGACAATTTGGGCCCCAGAGATGGGCCTACCCCGCATCTAGGACTTCTTCCAGGGCCTTTCCTCCAGGCCCTCCATTCCCATGTGTCAATGGATGGAGGGGCAGGGGTCCCCCAGCTACTCCTTTCTTGTTATTTTTCTTCCTACATTATCTTCCATATGGAGGCGGCATGCCTTAGTTTAGGGTGCCCCTTATCAATCTTGCCCTTGGCATCTTCTGCCAGTATGTAAATGGGGAAAGGCCTTTTGCCTACCCCCCGTTTGGTCAAAGGCAATGTGTTCTCTGCCCCCAGTTGACCCCCCTTTGGGGTTAAGGCTGCAAGGGCA
>ML681984.1:45842820-46109301 GCA_007922195.1 Podocnemis expansa
ATACAGCAATTTCCCCAGTAATGAACCGGGGACTGCCCCGTTGGAGTTCTAGTCTCCTGACAGAGTGGCAAATAACCCCTCAGCACTCTCATGCACTTCTTCTCTCAAAGATCTTGCACTTGGTGGCATATCCGTAGGTGTTTGGCTGGTGGCCCACTGCTGCTTCGCCCAATTTTGGGTGCTGTTCCATTTGTGGGTAGCCGTGCTGACAGCAGATAAGGTCCTAACTCCACCCACCTTCCACAGTACAGTTAGCAGTCACCTGATACTGAATGTATCTGAGCAGTGCTCAAAGAAGAACGGTGGGTTACTTACCAGTAACTGTCCTTCTTTGAAATGGGCTGCTTGGATTCATTCAGACCCTTCCCACCATCCCCACTACTCAGAGTTAGCAATTAGTAGGGACTGGGGAGGAGAAAGGCTGTGGCCATATATATAGCCACAGGGTGGCCAGGGGGCGATGGCCACCAGCCCTGTCCTGACAGGCTAAGGTTAAAAAGTTTCCGGCCAATCGTGCGCTGTGGCACGGACACACCTGATACTGAATGAATCCAAGCAACCCATCTTGAAGGAGGACAGTTACTGGTAACTAGCCCACCATTCCAGAAGATACATCCCTGAGCTGGATTTTATTCTGTTACTCAGGCTTTCTAATTGTAGAAAAAATACTTTCTAACACAGACTCCTACTAGAACAGTTTGCTTTTCTCTTCTCTTTTTTAATTATCTGTCAAAAAAATCTCTGGGAAAGAGTTTTTATTGAAGTCTACAAGTTGTAATTTTTGTTGCAAGCAAGGGAATTCTCAATCCACTGAAAAAAAGAGGCAAGCCCTAATTTGCAAAAATAACTGCAAAGAGTTTTTTTCTTTTCTTGATTAGGTCTCTTGATAAGAAAACACAAAGTTTGCTTGCCAGTGACCTCAATCCTTTTCATATGAATGAGGAAAACCCAAAGAGATACTGACTCAGAGAGGATTCAAAATTGTTTGAACAACAATTAGCAACTCATTGTTACTCTTAATGACTCACATTCCTGTTTCTCTCAGGGCTCTTTACTGAAGGCTGATACTATGTTACAACAGAAAGGCAAGTTTCAAAGGGGTAGCAGCCACCTTCCTCCCTCCCCTTGCCCCACATCTCCCCGGCCGCCAACCTAGTTCCTGATGGTTGGCAACCCACTCATGGATTGTGACCCAAACTTTGATGAACACTGGACTAGAGGCTGATCAGGATTCCTGCATAAACTGGACTCATTTGAACAACATGCACTTCCACACAGACAATGACTACTTCATATATCTAGGAACAAATTACCATTCTTAGAAGATAGAGGACTGAATCCTGTGAAGCAGTAACTCTGGACGTAGGGGATCATTATGTCTATAGCACCAGCGAGACCCTTAGTGGAAAAATGGGTCCTGTTCTGGTGTTCACACTTCAGAAAGGATGCTGAAAAATCAGAAATGGTTCAGAAAATTGCTGTAAGAATTACCTGAGGTAGGGAAAGCCTGCCTTAAAGTGAATGAGTTTCCAAAGTCTAGCTGAGCAAATAGAAGATTAAAGGTGTCTTGATCATGGTGGACAAGTTCCTACACTGCGAGATTTCTGACAGGAAGAGTTCTTCTGTTTACCAAACAAAGGCATTATAAAGATCTAATGTGCTGAAAGAGGAAAAGGTATAAACTCGGGCTAGAAATATCCAGAGAGGGAGCCATGTTAGTCTGTGTACAGCAAAAACAATGAGAGTCCTTTGGCACCTTATAGACTAACAGATTTCTTCAGGCATAAGCTTTCATGGGCTGCAACCCACTTCACCAGATTCATCTGAGAAAATTAGTTGGAGTCCATGAAAGTTCATGCCTGAAGAAATCTGAAACTCAGGCTAGAAATAAGACAAAAAAATTGTAAGGATAATTAAGCATTAGAACAACTGACCATGGATATGGTAGATTCTCCATTGCCTGAAGTTTAAAAATCAAGAATGAGTATCTTTTTGAGAAATAAACTGTAGCACAACCATGAGATAAGGGACTGATGTTGAAATTACTTGGTGAAATTCTTCAGTCGGTAGTATGCAGCATGTCAAGTCAAACTGGATGACCATAATGATCCTTTACAGTCTAAAAATCTATGAATATATGTAATTTTGCTTTTAGCTCAATTCTAGGAAGCAGTACATGTTTTTATAAAGATATTTGAGCACCCTGTACCTCTTCCATAGTGAGATATTATATAAATACATTTTTAATGATAAATGTGTTAATAAAATATACCTGATTAGACAATAGCCTGAATCCAGGAATGTAACATCTGGCAAGCCACGCAGGAGAGACTGAATTGTAATGATGATGGAACTTATCACAACATTTGTTGTAAACTATACCAGAAAAGATTATCAGATGTACATCTGGAGGTGCTATAATGTAATGACAACCAGAAAGCCTTCTCCAGTAACAAATACATTCAAAGCAGGATTGCGTGCAGAAGTTTAAGATGTAGTGATCACATCAGGACAGATCAGCAGATTTTGGAGGTCATTCTAAGAGCTGCAAAATTCTGCAGATTTGAAATCCTCTAATTCAATGCTGAAGCTATTGCCAGGGCCGTATCTAGAGTATCTGGTGCCTGGGGCAAGCAGCCCCAAAGGTGCCCCCACACACATACCTGGGCCCCGATCCATTCTAGGCCTGATCTGTCCCGGTAGCAGGCAGTCAGATTGGGCCCCAGTACCCTGGCTAGGCAGGTCAGGTGCCTTCCCCCACTGGCCAGACGATCACAGCCATGGCCGGGCAGGGGGTTTGTCTTCCCCCACCGCAGCCAGAGAGCCAGGTGTGGGGGGGGTCCCTTTCCCCCACTGCAGCCAGAGAGCTGGGCCGGGGGTTCACTTTCCCCTGCTGCAGTAAGAGGGCCGGGTAGTGCATTCCCTTTCCCCACCGTGGCCAGAGAGCCAGGCTGGGGGTTCCCTTTCCCCTGCTGTGGCCAGAGAGGCAGCCAGGACTGGGAAGGGGGTGCCCTGGCCACTCTGAACTGAGTGATGGGGTTAGGCACCTCCGACGCCAGCCGTGCTGAGCTGAGCAGCAGGGAAAGCACCCCCCCACTGCCCAGCTCATCATGGCCAGAGCCAGGGAGGGAGCACATTCTCCAGCTCCCAGAGGAATGTGCTTTTAAGGCACATTCCTATTTGGGGCCAGGAAGGATCTGGCGTGACACCCTCTTTAACTGGCATCTGGGGCTTTGTCCCTTTCACCCCGCTGTAGTTATGACCCTGGCTATCACTCTTTGGGAGCCTTTAAATAAGGGTTTAAAAAGTGGTAAAAATGTTTATGTTCATATTACTCAACCAAAGGTTTGCTTCGGTAAGTCCATTAGAGTAGATCTTCCTCAAACTAATGTGTTTGTGTGATTGGTTGATCCTGAGATACAGAAATGAGCCTGCTGCATCATCATAGAGGTATCACTGCAGTTTGGAGACAAGAGATAACTTTTTCTTATACAGAAGGTTTCACAAAGACTAAGGAAGAGAGACTTAGAGATGCAAGGAAACATTCCACTGTGCGGTTACCAGTAGGGAGGTGCAGTAGAAGAAATATGGCTATTGAATATCTTTGCTCTGATATTATTTAGTCTCTGAACAGGGAGGACCTCTGCATGTAGTATCAGCTTATGTTTCAACATGCTCCAGCTGTCAAGGCAAAAATGCCAGTGTGTCTAATGATGGCATTCACTATAAGCTTCTACCATTCTAACGAATTTTACAGAACTATTCATTTGTATACTCAAGCTGGAAATAATGCAGCAAAGTGTCAAATTTCTCTTTTCTACTGCTCTTAACATCATCAGCTTAATACAATAAAAAGGTAACAGACACACAGACCTGTAGCTCATCTGTAGCTCATACTTTTGCTGCATGCAACTCAAAACTCACTTCTGTGTCCACATTTCACATCAAAAGCATATTATATATTTTCAGTAAGATCAACTTAGTGAACTTGATTTCCTGAGCTAGAACATGCTGCTGCTGCTAACGATAACAACAGAAGGATACAAGCAAGCTGCACTAAGTTATGCCTTTGTATGGAAAGCCTCCAAAGCTAATCAACATTCTAAAACAACAATATAAGAAGAATGGGATAGCATGAAATCATTCAAACAATCTGATTAGCTAATATGGGGGAGGAGGAGTTATTTAGATAAGCAATAAATTAAATAAAATTATTTTATTGTTGTTCCTAGAGGCCCCAGCCATGGATCAGGGTCCATTGCTGCACAAACTAAAAATGCATACTTATTTTTTAAAACATGGGTTTATGGTATTTCTTCAGCTGACACAGGAAATTTCAATAACAACTTTAGAGCAGTGAATTCATTGTGGATTAATGATTAGCTGGATTTAGTGGGTCTTCATGATACTCCTGACCACCAACTTCTCCAGAAGTTCATTATTCTTTTGGAATGCCCTATGACTCAACTGTTATTGTTTAACCCCATCATTGCTAGTGTTCACAGTACTGTGCATCCAAGAGCAGAATGTGGTGACATGCTGAAAAACCTGTGACTTCAAAAAGGATGTGTGATGTATTTGGGATGGCATTATGAGTGCCATTAGGAGGTTTTTCCTGCTTACCTTGTAGCACTAAAGCAGTTAACTATGAATTATGGAACCAAATTGATGGACTATAAACTATTTAAGTTTAAAGAAAATATAACTCCAGCCAATGAGAAACCTGTTCTAGGCTTGTAAGTTCAGTCACATATCAAAAACTTAAATTTATTGCACAAAACAGGTTTGCCCTGTTAGCCAAGTACTCTGAACGCAACCAGTCAAAAAGACGGTACAGTGAGCACTTGTCACTGTACCAGCACTTAATAAAACTAAAATTTACATCAAAATCAAGTAACTGCAAAAGAGTTCTAATGTTTATGCTGTTACGTAAATACATTTTTTCATCTCAACATAATTTTTAACCCTACCTCATCATTCATGCAGCAGACGAATAAAATTACCCTGTCATATTTTTTTAAAATATCTTGCTAAAATTTTCTGTTGAGACCTGTGCTATGCTATCTTTCTTACCAAGTGATCTAGAGATTTTAGTGAAAAGCATTACAGTAACAGTGATTTGCCACCTATTCTTACTGTTATCGAAACTCTCCCAAATTGTTTAACTACTTCACTTCAGCACTTGCAACATTATCTTTTATTTCCAGATTACAAGTCTGGTTATTTGGTCACTATATTGAAAAGTTCTAGTGAAACAAAATGTACAATTACTTTGTCATTGCTTTATATTATCAGTCATATAGGTAAGGTTAGGATGAGAAAAAACAGTAACAAGGTAACGCTAGCTATAGTGTAAAAACTTCCCTTCCACATATATTACATGTATGGCAATATATATAATATAGATTACTGTGTAAAATTGTGATTTTGTGATGCAGTTCTTCCTTTAGTATTTTCATATTTCTTACCTTAACTTTGAATTCCATTTCCTTGTGCTCATGGAGGAGCTCTTCATTTTCTGTTAAAGATGAGCCCAAATTTTGCTTATGTAGATAGTCTCTGATGTTTTTCCTGTACCAAGATGTTACCTGTAGAAAAACAAAAATTAGATTTTTCAATCACTCTTGAAAAGTTGTGAAATAATTGCAGAACCTTTCAGATATACTGAATGAACCAATTTAGTCAAATTCAGTCCCAATTTTTAGATATGTAATACTGTGTTTTCCTTTTTAATTAAAAAAATCATTTATCCTCATGAAATAGATCACAGGTCAAAGTGCACATATATGGGAATATATGTAACGAACCACAATTTGTTTTTCATGAACACTGTCAAGTGATTTTTCAACCCATAAATGGGTGATACTGAAGGAAAAGATAAATCAGGTAGCAGTAACATGTGGATGAAGATATACAGTCTAAAGATGGTAAAGAAATCACATTTTTCCTAAGAAACAAAGCTCTTTCTTGTATAGTAGGCAATTATAAATCTGAGGTTATTTACAATGATGCATAAAAAGCAATGACTAGATGACCTAATAGGTCTCTTCTAATTCTACCTTCAATAATTCAGTGAACATACTGAATTGCATTATATAATCTTTTCTATTCCAAAAAACAATTACAGCTTGCTAGATTGACAGTAACAAGAATATTTAGCAAACAAATGTGGTAGTTAATGTATGTTATAAACTGTACAGAATGACTTGCATCTTTTTCTACTTGACTCACAGTAGGTGCCTCACACATGCCTTGTAAACAACACAAGGCAACGATCCCTGAGTGAAACTGCATTTTAAAATAGTATTGGAAATGAATTAGTACCTCCAAGACTCAGTCTTTGACAACCCTTGAAAAGCCACCATCGTATTTTACGTATCACAGTTGAAACTACTTTGTACAGTATGAAAACTATAGACTTGAAAACATGCCATTAAGAATTTCCTGAGCTCTGCTTCTGTGTAGGTTACTTTTTTATTCTGATTTTTCTAAAAACCAAAAGAACCTTTATAATCAAAAATGCTTTCAACACATCTGAAATATCACAACGGGCAGGTTACCTGAGGAATTCAAGGAACCTAAGGAGCCAGGAGAGTAAATAGATTATTTATGTAATTGAATTTTAATTTGATGACAGTCTCAAAACTGCTTTATAGAATACCTCTAAGTTATTTATTTGTTTATACCCTGGACCCTTATTTTTCTGAACATTACCCTAGTGATACAATTTATTTAAAAACAAAAGAACGCCTAAAAATCACATGGGAGTTTTGTATGTGTCCTGCTTCAAAAAATATAATTCATAAAAGAAGCATCTTTTTGAACAGAACCAAAACACTGAAGTGAGAATTACTGTCACAAAAGCCATTCACAACTGTGACTACAGATACTATTTTTATTTGCAAGAAAGGGTCATGTTGAACTGATTCTCATTCTCAAAGCAAGGTTCACAGTATGTGTGGACCCAAGACATTAAGTTCAAATTATCACTTTGACCAGTGTTAGAGGCATTTGGAGCATGCCTATCTCTGAAATACAACATGACTATAGTTATTCTGTCCTCCCATAAATGAGGCTAGAGCTGTACAAATCACTTTTTGATGGAGGAAAACCTGTAAGGAAGAATGTCAGTAATGTAGAATGAAGGGATGAGTGGAACCATACTTGAGTACTGGAGTAAAGTTTATAAAGCTGTCCGAATCAAATGAAATTTAAAACCTAGGGATCAGACCAAAATTTTGAACCATGAAGCCTTTTCTTTGCTCTTGCTTCATCGTTCAAACCTACGCATAACAATGTGAAATTATGCAAACATTTATTGTGGAAGAAGATGTACAAAATATTTACTTTGCATCTATGAAAATAAAAATGAAAGTGTGTGCTACAGGGGAAAGAAGAATTTTCCTGTAAATTGAGGCAATAGTCTTCTCTGTGGAAGCTATGGTTGCCAAGACAAAGTCATGCTTCTCTAGCCTTGAGCAGAGATATAGGGAAAGGAATAATAAAATCTTTAACTCTGTTACAGCAGAAACTCACCCCTTAACCACTTGGCAATGTCTATTTTAATGATCAAGGATTTGAGCACTGCAGATGTCAACGAGCAGTATTAGCAGCACACGGCTAACTCTCATGCAACAGATAGCTTTGGTGAGGTGTTTTTCTATTTGCTGTAAATTACATACAGAAAGAAAAGTTAAAAGCATTCCTATGGATACTTGGAAACTGTTAAAATATGGTAATTGCAGACTTATCTTAAATTTTTACATGAGCACTGCCCCTATTCCCCTCCCATCCACGCACAAAAATCTCTCATCCAAATTTAGTGGTGCTTTAAATCTATGGTGGCTCGTTTGGCTAGACTAAAAGCCAAAGGAGGCTTCTGTTTGGGATTAGAACCCACCGACTTTACAGTGAGAACATATGCACAAGTGTAGACAGTCCTACAGTGCCTGCAGACAATTCCCCCTTTGTGCCTAAAAAGACTGAGAAATGCTCTCACATTTCACAGGGAAGGAATTACAGAGAGGCTCCATTTGCTGCAGCTTAAAGAACCATGAGACTTGCTTTCAGAAGTCCTGTGATGTAGATGAGTGCAGCACTAGTGAGGACACAGTAATTCAGGTAAGGCTTTTTTTGTGAGGCTGCTCAAAAGTGGGTTAGGCTAACCCAGTTGTTCAGTCATAGGTACCAATCACCTGAGTTAATCCTGAGCAGATAAAGCTGAGATACAACTAGAAAAGATATATACAGGGAGGAGACTAGCTATTTTTCTGTAACTGTCTGAAGTAAAACATAAAAGAGTGCTACTGTTGAACAGTAAGGGCTTAATCTGCAGAGACACTGACCAAATATGTTGTTAGAATTATACCACTGGAGTTATATCAATATAACTACAGCGCTCTAATCATAGCAGTACAACTCGGCCAGTAAATCTTGCCAGGTAATAGGCCCTAAAATTGTGCTGGCTAACACAGGCATTGTCAAACTGTACAGAAAAAGGATCCAAAAGAGTTGTGAGAAGATCACAAGGGGCCTGGACTATTCCTGATACAGGTGTAAATACACCAGGGGTAGGAGGAGGCAGCAGAAAGTTTGAAAAGTGAGTAAACTAGAACAGTATTGATTTTCACTTCATGGGAGTTTCACAACAGGAAGATTATTCCACTTCTGCGAAATGCCCTCCCCTCCAATTACATAAAGAGCAAACTTGTAAAAATTAAAAGGAAAATTATTTTCAGTGGGTCCTACCTATTTAATTTCAAATAGATTTGGGAATCCAGTAGAGGACTACATGAGACCTAAATGTCTTAGCCAAGAAATTCTGAGTCCAGTCCTGACTCTTCTGGCATTCCACCTTTGGCTTGACTTCCCTTTCTCTAAATGGAAGGTGGTCATCTCATTCTGTCTCTCACAAGACAGTTGTGGGGTTTTCAAGTTAATGTCTGTAAAGCACTTGAAGATGAAAAGTCCTGTGTATTATTACTATTGATCCCAGTTTGATGATGATTTGCAAAAACTAAAAATGGGCCCAAAATACAAACTTAATTTTAACCAAAGATGGATCTGTGAAAGGGGTGTTATTGCATTAAATGTATTATCTCAACATTTGTATGTGCATGAGTATCATTTCCTATAGCAGGGCTGGGCAAAGGTTTTGGTATAAGAGCCTCATCTGTCTCTAGGCAGGCCAAAGAGAGGCAGGACTGGGTGAGGAAGTAGCTGCTGCACTCCTGTACTATGTGGGCCCATGTGGTGGGGAATGAGCAGTGCCAAGAGGAGGGAGCAGCTTCTGCTCTCTGGCCAAGGCACTGCCATTAGGCCCACATGTGGTGGAAGAGGGCAGCTGCTCTGACCAGGGCACTGGTGTTTTATGCAGTAGGAGGAGGGTGAGGCTGAGGGGTGGACTGGAGAGAGCAGCTATTATGATCCAGCAATGCGCTGCTGGGTCCATTAGGTGGAAGAGGGGTGGGACAAGGGGTAGGGCTGAAAGAGGGGAGTGACTTGCCATGCTCCAGCCAGACCCAGCTGAAGGACCTGATGAAAGGCTCCTGTGAGTTGCATCCAGCCAGTGGGCTGTTGTTTGCCCACCCCATCCTACAATTTAGCACAATTCTTGGGAAATCTGCCATTTGTGGTGAATGGGAGAGAGGAAGGGGGAAACTAGCAGAGACAGGAAGTTAGCAAGACACAGATATACCTTCCCTTCAGTTTTTGGAAATAGAAGACAAACTTGCTCTACATATATACTATAAATTAAAGCCATCCTTCTCTCAGACAGCTCTAACTTGAGCAATCTGCAACACACAAGTTTAACTAACCTTTAGGCTGCATTACAGGAATCTTATTTTCACACAGGTGAACTGTTCTCAAGTAAAACAAATGTAAAAACTAATACATTTATTTATCATATGAGCTTTCGTGGGAGAAAATCCCACTTTGTCAGACACTATGAAGTGGGATTTTCTCCCATGAAAGCTTATGCAATAAATAAGTGTAGGCACCCTGTATTTTAGGGGCCTCTGAAATCAAGTAAGAGGTTAACATTTAAGCAGCTTCTATGTGCTGTGAGTTTTCCACTGAGGGACTACAACTGCCATGATCCCTTGGAAGAGGGAGACCCTGGCTACCCTCCAGGAAGCAGGGGAGAACAAAGGGGTCTGGGGGAGAGAGAGGGAGACATGCCTGACTCTGGAAGTTGCTGGGAGTGCTCCTGGGGCTCCTGAGACTGCTGGAGGCTCACTCAAGCAGGGAGCTTCAGAGGTTGGTGGCTTACTCAGCCCAAAAGCAGGGTCTGAGCCTAGAGCTGGCAGAGCTAGGTCTGCAGTGAGGGTGTGAGTGTCTGTCTCCCTCCTCCAATTTGGAGCAGAGCTTGTAAAGCCAGGGAGTCTGCTGAGAGACTGACTGGGCCTGAAGGGAGGCAGTGTGGCTGTCTCTTTGAACCAGGGCCAGGACAAAAGACCATTGGTTGGGCTCACTGCGGATCTGCAGCGTGGTTCTGAGCGGATACACTGGACCATCAGCTGCCTTGTCTCCTTCATTGAGCCTCCAAGCGTGCTCACGCAAGCAAGTGGTTGGGGTTCTGAACTCTGGGAGGTGTGCCCTCTGAGTTGGAAAAAGGGCTGTGAACATGCCAGTTAGAGAAGTTTCTATGTATTCTGTGTCTGCTCACTGATTTATTTACTTGCCTCTGTGTATTCAAATTAATAGTAATATTCAATTGCATCCTGTTAGGATAAGTTTCTGTGTTAAGTAAAGGTTTGTTACATGCAATTGAGCACTATGAGTGTATTATATATATAAGTAGTAAGTTTGGATTAGACCCATCCCACAGGTTATTCTTATCCACATGGATTTAGTCCTGGAGGTTCCCAAGGCACGCCACTAAACGTGTACCGGACCCAGCCAGGTGGAGGCACTGCCAAGCTTAATTTCCTGTAAAGCAAGGGGACTGCAGCAGAAGAGTGGATACAGGATTCCCACAATCCCAACATCACCACTGGGAAACTCAGGATCTCTTTGTCATCAAACTTAGGCACCTGTGCATACGAGAGTGTTGCCTGCCCCCAACTAACCCAGGGAGAAAAGGGAGAGGGTTACATAAATTTGTTAGTTTTTAAGTGCCACGGGACTCCTTGCTTGATTTGCTGAACTAGACTAACATGGCTACCCCTTTGGAACTTGCTCTCAAAATAGTTTTTTCAGCGCTTTAGGTAGATATTGGCTTTTTTATATCATTAGCTCAGAGTGTTTTTTCTCTCTGCCTACTCCATGGATTTCCCCTAATCCTGTGTGTGACTTTTCCTGGCCATTTTATCTCTTTGTGTTTTCATAAAATGGCTGTAAGCACATTATCAGGAGCAGCTAGTGGCTTTCCCTTGCCCTAGTTCACACTTGGGCAAAATTTGGTGGCAATCAACTGCAGTTTATGCAAGGAACCTAAAATCCCTTGCATAAATGGCAGTGACTTTTTAAGCCACCTTTTAAGCCTTTTACACACTAGGGGAATGCTGACCACAAATGGCTTGTGGTCAGCTTTCCCCTATGCTCCTTGACCCCCAGGACTTCCAGGGTCAGCTTCTGGGAGCAGTATGGTGACTTCACACTCTCCGCAATCCACTCCTGGAAGCCCAAACTGATGGTGGTGAATTTGCCGCCATCAAAGACATACACTTTATCTTAGATCGTGTACACCATTATATGGAGTAGTTTTGTCATCCTTATGTGAACTTATTTTGGCAACACACTTCTACCTAAATATCTTAGGTGCACTTATCTGGCTTGCATTAGGTAGCATCTAAATACTCCATAATCCTTAATGGAGTTATCCTCACAATGCCGATAGGGAAGTACCATTATCCCCACCTTATAGATGGGGATCAGAAACAGAGTTTAAGTGACTTGCCCTTGATCACAAAGAGTATCTGTGATTGAGCCCAAGTTTTCTAATCTGTAGGCCAGCACCTTAGCCCCTGAAACAGCCTCCCCTTCTGAATTTGGATAGGATATCTGGTCATTGACTGGTTGGCTGGCTCTGCAGCTGCAAATCAAAAGCAGTCTACAGTAGCTATTTTTTTCCATACAAATATAAAGTGATTTTTGACACAGGTAGCAACGGAAGATACTTGACCTTACCCTGTTCATGGAAGTTTTGCTATTAGAATAGAATAGAATTTTTATTTCAGTGGAGGGGGAAGAAGGTCTGTTGTTGCCAAACCATATGTTTTCTACAACTCTAAGATGGAGTCCAGAAAAACTCGGCCTACTAACTGACACCAAGAAACAGTAAAGAAAGAGAGAAGGAGAAATGGAGACCCCTCTACTGACTCAACTAAGGGAAAGGGTTACAAGGTGGTACAGGAGGAATCAAACAACCACCTGGCAGGAATAGTTTGCACACAGCAACAAAGATACCAAATGACTCTTCAGAGGCCCACAGATAGGTATGGCCACTGGTAGCTGCAGGGACAGGGAGAACGCAGGGCCAAGGAATGTTTGTATGAGCCCACTGGGTTAAGGGGTCAAACTATCACCTTCAAAGTTGTCAAAGAAAAAGCAAGGCCCTATGGCTGGAATGTAGGAGGAACCGACCTCACTCAGTTGATTATGGGGTTGGAAGGTGGGGGAAGGCACAGTGTTAGGCAGTGCCTCCGTGTATAAGCTATATTGCTTCCATAACTGACCACCTCCCATCGCTAGCAGACAGGTGAGTAGATAAGGGCCCTAAGTGGACTGAGGCCATACACCTTCCCCACAGAACATACAAAGGGGAAGGAGGAGGAGAGAAGGGAGGTGAGATTCCAAAGACCTCCAAAGCACTGGGTAGAAGGATTCTTGAAGGAGATAGTAGCGTTTAAAATGGGAATGGTTATTCCCTCTGCTAATTACCCCAGAGCCAAAGGGGTGCAGAAGGATAATCCTCCCGAGCCAGGGATATGATAGGAAAAGGGGCGCCACCCTATGGGAAGAGGGGGATAGCAAGACCGAAAGGCAGCTGACTGCCCTGGGCCTGAACTGGGCAAAGTTGGGAGGAAAACACATGGATCCTGGATTTGGGGTACAGGATGGAGGGTGCCTACGACTATCTGTCGAAGCATGTGGAGGAAAGGAAAGAACTGCCATTGGTCAGCAGCACTAACTAATAGTCCTTGTGGGATTGGTGAGTAAAAAGCCTGGCACCAAAGGTTAGACCCAAGGACCCCTCCACAACACTTTGGTGGAAACCTTTGTGATTGGGAGAAAGCTGTCCTCCCCACCGGGTAAATATTGCCCCTAACTGGAATGGGGCAAGGAAGGCAACATAAGGGGTTTGCCCCGATAAGAATCCCTGTCCCCAACGACAAAGCCCCAGGAGTTATTGGATCTCCCTCCTCTAGATGTATGGGGAGGTAAGCGGTACTGTGAGGGGTGAGGTGCCCTCGGAGTGTGTGAGCACAGAGGACTGAGAATGACATGACCAACCAAAAGAGTGCACATGGCCCTGAGAGTACAGTGCTGGGTATTGACTGGGGGGACAGGAATGAGACTTCACCAATCTCCAGTAAACTGGAATGTGAAAGAGATGTTTCTGCACTGGAGGGATTGGCAGAGTCAAAGGACCCTATTCTGGAACATGGAAGGGAACGTGGACACACGAGGTGGAAAAACAACCAAAAAGGGTGCGCCCACCAGCTACTGACCAGGCACCTGATAAGGAAAACAGCTAATTAAATGTCCACCGATATAAATCCCAAAGGACAGGACATTAACGGGATGGATAAAGGCATGAGACAACCTGGGGCCGATGATCATTATCGGCCAAAGGATAAGGGGAAAGGAGCCATGGGCCTACCCCAGCAGCAAGCCCATTGTTGCTGTTTTACTGTCAATTCTAGGGAGACAGTAGTCACCAAAACACCATGAAAATGGGATGCTGGCATTTGGCACTGGGATCCCCCCCATGTCATTTTGGGAAAGTACCCCCTCCCAAGGTTTGGAATTTAGTGGCCGTTGGGTGAAGGATCCCAGGCTGAGCATCCTAACCTATATGGAAGAGCAGGGTATGGTGCCTTACAACCCCTGCAGAAATGCCCCACTGTACTGCCTGCTGCTTACTCAATTATGGAGGCAGAAGGAAAAAAAGAGGGGGGGGACGACCCTCCAATACCATGACCCAAGGGGTACTTGGTATTTGCACTTGCGGCCTGAAGGGGCAGCGGGCCTTGAAGATAGGGAAGGGTGGTTCATCAAAACCTTGTTCCAGGCATGTCCTAGTAACCTAATGAGGGTATGGACTGCCCAGAGGGTTGCATGGGGCATCCTTAGTGGAAATGCCACACAGGAAAAGGAATCCCTGAAGGTTATTCCAAAGAATCACCGGAAATATTGTGCTAGGGGGGCGATTTGTAATGTGCTTAATGCCCTGTGGTCGAATTCTGCTCCCCCTTGAACGCAAGGGATATATGTTTGGCTCCTGTCACCCAATGTGGGCTCAACTAACGTTATCCTGAAGGGCACAAACCCCAGCGTAACGCTAGCCCAATTTACCTTCAGGGGTGAGGGATGGGAGGCCCGGGGGGAGATAGGGGTGTCCTTCGCAATCCTAGCTGGGGAGTTGGACCCTGAGGAAAAACAAACATGCAAGGCATGAGAGGATTGTTTATTGCCCATTACGGGCTGGGAGGGCAGCTCCTGGGCCAAGAGGATAACATGCACAAATATTTTGAGTCCCCTCGGGGTCCTGGGCACCACGGAAGGTACTGTCCGACCCTTCTGCAAAGAGGTACCAGCCTTTGAAAGGGAGGTCCAGTATAACCTGTTGGGAGGAGGGGGGCACCCTTGCCTCCCGAAGCCATGCTGCCTGGCTCAGGACCACGACGGAAGCAAAGCTGCAGCTTGCCGTGTCTGAAGCGTCCCAGGCAGATAACAGCAGGTCCAGGGATGCCAGCCTACCCTCTTCAACAAAGGCATCACAGTCTGCCTTGTTCTCTTGAGGGAGTAGATGTTTAAACTTATTCATGGACTCCCATACGTCCATGATGTACCTGGCTACCAGAGCCTGGTGGTTGGTTATTTGGAGCTGGAAGGCAGAGGGGGAGTAAGCCTTCTGCCCTAACAGGTCTAACTCCCTTGCCCCTCTAGACCTCAGGAATGGGTTGTGGGGGAATTGTCCAGGGCGTAGGGCTGCTTCCACCACCCCTGGAGATGGTACCAGGTGGTAGGAGAGAAAAGGAAAATCTTCCACAGGGACCTTGTACTTTTGTCCCACTATATCCGAGAAAGGAGTGATGGACCCAGGGGTTTGCTATGGTGCCATGGCAATCTCCTGCACGCTATGGTGCAGGGGAACTGTTACAGGCTCAGAAGGTAAAGTGGTAAAGCCAAATAAAGTGTCACTGCGCTCCATGGGCAAATGAGCCTCCAACCCCACGTGAGCACACACACAGTGGAGGAAATCAAAATGCGCCATGAGGTCCCCTGTATAGGAGCAGAGCTTGGGATTCAGGGCTCTGTCGGGTGCTGGAAGACACGGGGCCGAGCTAGGCCGATCAGTACCATGGGACAGTGGGGGGTCAGCTGAGGAGACCACTCATGGGGTCGGTACCTGTAAAGCATTGGTACCAAGGACCACAGGCAGGGCCGTTTACTCCTCCTTGAGGCCCCTTCCTTAGGACTCGGGGATCGAGATTGTTCCCGGAGCCGTGTTGGGCTCGGCTTCAGCACCATGGAGCGAACTTTAGTCGGCAGTGCCAGCAGGGACAAAGCAGTATAGCCCTGAGGGGAGGCTATTGGGCTCTGTCCCCTAATGATACTGGGGACCTCTTCCTGGGCACCCAGATCTGGTGCTGGGGAGTTCAGTACCAAAACGGGAGAAGGACTCTGGTACCTTTTTAGGGGTGACCAGGCACCTGAAAGGAAGGCCAGTTTACCTCTTTCTGGGAGGTACCAGGGTGGGAGGCATTGGCAGGAGGAGAAGTGCCTTTGCTGCTTCAAAGGCCTCCGGAGTGGAGGGAACCGGTACCGACTCCTGCCAGTTCTGGGGATGCCCCTTTTGGGGAGACATAGAAGAGCACCAACGCTTCAGTACTGAAGCTGGTACTGAATGCACCTTCTGCTCTCTGGGAGAGTGGCGCCAGGACAGCTCTGGTGCCGAACTGGCACGTGGTGCTGAATGTAGCCCCGAAGCTTCAGGGATAGGCTGCCATATTTGCTCGGAGGCCAATGCACAGTGCCTTTGCTCTCTGTCTTTTATGGTCCTAGGTTTACAGGATCGACAGAGCATTCAGTGACCAGATGGGCCTCGCCCAGGCACCAGAGGCACTTCTCATGGGGATCATCCTGCGGGAAGGCCTTGCCGCAGGCAGCACAAGGTTTGAACCCCAGCATGACAGGTGGCTCCATAGCCAAGCGCTCAGTGGGAGTAGCGCTTTCTGGTGGAATGACGTCCACGAAGAGGTTCTCCCAATCAGGCAAGTGGCTCATAAACGAGGCAATGACAGGCTGCTTGCGCGATCGCAAGGAGTGGCTGTTCTGATACCGTCACTGAGGGCAGAAAAACAGAACTGAGGAGGTGCAGGGCTGCAGCCATATTTATAGCCATGGGGTGGCCGGGGGCGTTGGCTGCCAGCCCTGTTCTGACAGGCTAGGGCTAAAAAGAACGCAGGAGACAGTTGTGTTATAACAAACTCACAGCAGTTCATGCGCTAAGGCACATACACATCTATTACTGAATGTATCTGAGCAGCACTCGAAGAATACAATGAGATTTCACCTTGGGCAGCTAGCAGAGGATCACAAAGCTGATCTGACTAAACAGAATTTAATAATTTAATTATGTTCAAATCTACATATTTCTGCACTCCAAGTAAAATGTAATCAATGTTTCATTTTTATGAAAACCATTTACAGAAAGCATTGGGAGCATAACTGAAGACCTATGAAGGTCCACTCAAGAATTTTATTCAAACTTTTTATTGCTTATGAATTAGGTGAAAATATCTAGGCTTGTCCCAAAGTTGAAACTCTGAGATTTTCCCTTCATCACACTGGGGAGAAGGCGCAGCAGAGACCATATGGAGACAGCTTTTGGAAAGTCAGAAAGGAGCCTATCAAAAATGTAAGGAGATTGTTTAAATAGTTCTTCCATAAATCCAAGCAGTGTAGGTGTCTTAATCACTGGTGGAGTTTTAGTATTAGTGTATTTAGTATTAGGGCATATTAATATTTAGTAGTAGTATTTAGTGTTATTATGAGTACTATTATTTAGTATTTATTATATTATTAAATTAAATTAGTATTTAGTATTATTTAGTGCCAGTATTTAGTATTAGTACAGTTCAGGGTTTCCTCAGCTCCCTACTGTGCTGGATATTAAAAATGGAAACTCCTATGCCTGTGCTTGAAATCAACTTCCAAAGACAGTTATGGCCCCAAATTGCATCCCGTGGACACCAATGGCTAAATCACTCCCCTGCCCCACCTCCTCATCTTGCGTACTGAATGTCTTTCAGTAAGCCAGAATACATAGCTATCAACCCAGCTCACTGTGCAAGGATTAGCAAGAACAAAGAGTGAGTTACATTCATTTACGCAACGATGCCATAACAGAGCCTTTAAATGACTGCACTACAACAGCTATATTTTAAATCAGTTAAATTGCTATTAATGAAATCCAGAACCCACCGGTGACAGAGCGGTTAGTTATGCCTTCTTAAGGACACAAGGACTGAAAACTAACAGTAGTTAATATTTGTCCTTTAACAAAAGAATGATTTCCTTTCTGTCTGGGTGCATAGACTGCAGATAAGGGTGTGCTATGCTGTACCACAAATCATCTTTAGCTCTTATCTCTGCCCTTGACACAACCTTTTATCCAGGGACCATGAATAGCTAAAGTTTAATTTATTTGCATATATGCATGATTGGCACAATAGAGAAAAATTACATTTATAAATCTTCTTGTCAAGAAAAATTAATTATGGACAAAATAGCCCAATCTGCCTCTGATTTTCATTAATGAGGGATATTATCAGCAAAATAAGGTGTTGCTGTATGTGAAAAAGAAGGTCAGCTCTTTTTTAAATGTAAAACAAGGTACATTTTTACATAGTGCAAAATAATGATAATGAAAAGCAGGTTATGATTGCACTTATCAGACCATTGCATTCCAATTAGAGGGAGAAAGAAGGTGTGGCATTTTTAGTTCTTTGGAACAAAAAATTTTGTTATGATCTTTATAGGCGTTTATCTTCTCTTTTTAAAGAGCAAACAAAGAAACAAACACAACCCCCCCCCCCCACTGATTCTCCAGACTTCTGTCTTTATACATATCCTTAGAAAAACACAGGCAGCATTAAGGGCAAAAATCAACTCTCATCTTCACAGCACAGCTTGATGCCAGTATCCTGCTGACCCCATATTCCCAGAACTACTATTAGCATCAATGAAGGTTCAAAAGGCTGCTCTCCTTGCGTGTAGAACTCCACTTAACATTAGGGGGAATGCAGCACACCCAGAAGAGCAAGATATTAGGCTTCAGATCTGCCAAGAGGCTATTAGGATAGGTACTTAAAATATTCGCATGCATACGTCTAAAAAAAATACTTTGGCAAAGTTTCTACCAGTTAATTTTCCAGAGTATTTATTTTTCCCTAATTCTGCATGAATGTTATGCTCATGTAATGCGGCAGACTGACAGTCCCCTATTCAGGTACAGAACAGGTCCATAGCAACAGCAGTATTGCAGGGACCTGACTCTGCAAGTTTGCATCAAGCACCTCAGGAGATCAGACAACTATAAATACACCACAGCTAGGCACCAGAAAGCAGTTAGTTAGAAGGCATTTCATTTGAGCTAGCACCCCTACCCTCAAGGGCTATCACCCAGGCTGCCCGTAGCTGTGAGCTGTAATGGGGGTGTTGGTGATGTCAGTTCCTACTCAGTAGAAAATGGACGGACACATACAAGCCATTAAACAACCAGAGAATAAAGATTTTTTTCAGTGCTCCCAAACAGGGATGAATTCAACCTGGTGCCCCATAAGTGAAAGATTATTATCCATTCATGGTTAATGCAACTAGAAAGCAGTAAGTTTTACCAAACTGGCAGCTTTTCCCCACTGGATTTTGGGGACATTTGAGGCAATTCTGCAGTATGTTCCTAAAGCAAATTCATTAAAAGTATTTTCTCCTTCTTTACCCAGTGTAAGATAATGAAGTATTTTGCAGGTTCTTCTGGTTTGTGCCCCTTTTCCTGTTTGTAAGTTATTGCAATGTGTTGAATACAGTTGGGATGAACATGTAGTTGATGAAAATGTCACAGCTAGGAATAATAATCCTTTGTATTTGCAAACTTTGAAGAAGGATTTAGAGCATGAACCTCTTCTTTGTAAAGTACACTTTCCAGTAAGATACATTTCCAACCTAGTTTACTAAACTTGTTTTGAAAGTTCAGTTGTAGTCAGTGAGACTTTATCACAGGATACTGAGAACTGAAATAACATTACTTTTGAAGGCCTATTCTTTTGCTGGACAGTTTCATACGTGACAAAGCAGTTGACAAAGCATTATCAGGCAGTGTCATGGCCTTTCTAAACAAGTGTAGACGACATTCCATGATTTTCATGGTAATGACTATGGCCTTTCATTTAATAGTTTCTCTTTTACAGTATCTTAGCTGAAAAAGGGAATTTGTTCCAAGCTATTAGTCTATAGCCACAGGCTCGGAAAGTAATGCTTCCATAAGAACACAGGATTTTTCATACTGGCTAGTGATCCATCCAGTCATGATGATACCAATAAACCTAGTTTTGCCTCTGGCGATTACTAATATTTCATGCTTCAGAATAAGATTAGCAGCACCCTAGAGTATCTAAGTTACTTGTAAATTGTTTTACTCGGGAGATCAGGTGCACTCTATACAAAAAAAGATAAGAACTGTTTTTGATGCATAAGGTGCATAAACCTGCAGAATCAAAATTGTAGGCTGATTTGGAGCTCACAGCACCACCTACATTTAAGGATGCCCAACACTTTACATTAACTTATTATTAACATTCACACTGAAGTTTTTCTAAGATGAGCACCAACCTCAGCTGAATTTTTAGGAAACTTTCAGTTGAAAGGAGTTTAGCCATTTCTGAGGGGTTGTGTATATGGTTTTTGTTTTGTCTTGGCAGATTACATTTGTGTGGAATAACTTTTGAAGAATAATTATTCCAAACTAATTGCATCTGTATGGCTGCTTTTACCTACTTCCCACTGAATCAGTTTGTAATTCTGGTACTCACCTTTTTGGATTCAGGACCAGGCATTCTGTGCTGGGATCCCATGGTGCTTTGTTCCACTACTGGACTCTATGCATGTTGGAATTTTATTTTATTTTTTACACTGCATTGTGAGATACCTACTGCAAGCAGCTCGAAATTCTCTGACATGGGGTCACAGTAACAAATTCACATGATTGTCTTTTTCTAAACACCTGTCAGCCAACATGGGGGAAACTCTACTGTGTGTCTTGGTCCAGTGACTTGTTAATACACAAAACAAACAAGGAGTCCTGATGCACTTTTAAAGACTAAGGCTACCTCTATACTAGCAAAATAGTTCGAATTAAGGAGCCTTAATTTGAACTAATTTGAACCCTGTCTACACTAGCCTTAGTTTGAACAAGTTAGTTTGGCTGGTTAGTCTGAACTAATTGCTTAGTTTGAACTAATTTGCATATTTAGTTTGAAATAGCACAATATAGACATGCTAGCTCAAACTCGTGGTTAGTTCGAACCAAGCACATTTTTTAGTTCAAACTAACTTTTACTTCAAACTAACCATGCTTTTTTAGTTCAAACTTAAAAGGTAGTTCAAACTAAAAAAAAGTGCAGCTAGTTCAAACTAACTTTTGAACTACTTAGTTCACACTAGCCAAGTCCAAACTAAGATTTTAGGTATAAACATAGGCTAACAGAGTTGCTCACTGCATTTACATAATATAAGCTTTCCTTTTACATTTTAAGTGTCTGACGAAGAAGGATTCTACCCATGCAAGTTCATATGATAAATAAATTTGTTAGTCTTTAAAAGTGCCACAGGAATCCTTGTTTGTTTACTGAACTAGATTAACACAGTTACCCCTCTGGAACTTGTTAATACACAGAGGCTACTGCACATGTCTTTGACTTGTAGAAAAGGATAGTGGTATAGTTTTGCAGTTGAGCAGAATTCCCAGAAGACAACTTGCACTTTCTTGGAGATCTATGCTAAACTCACTCTGGAGGTTCAGTAACAGGACACCAACAAAAGACAGCCCTTCAGCATGGAGAAGCTTGTGACCATCACCATTTGGAAGCTTGCCAAACCCAACTGCTACTGGTAAGTAGTCAAGTAATTTGTTGCTGGTAAATCAGTTGTCCAGGCTGATCTTCTAGAGCAGTGTGCTGCTATAAAGAAGGGGGGATGAAATAGCGTAGTGGCTAGCACATCTGCTTTACATGCGGTCCCTTCCAACCCTATGATTCTACTCTATTCCTAAGAACTGCCCTAAGGTGCTGATGGCAAGGGTCATAAAGTTTTGCCAAGCACAGGAGACTTGGTGGATTTGCATAGCTGGGATTTCCAAATTGTATTGGAGCCACCAGGAACCCATATGCCTATTTTTTATCCACACCTCAGGTCTTCAGAATTCATCAGCAGAAAGGGTTACATCTCTATGGAGCTCTAAGGCCTAGAAGATTCATCAGTGTTAATGTAGGGTGAGCTTTTAAAAGTCCATGCTGCCAGGGTCTTTTGAAATGCACATCTGTTTTCTTTCATGAAATATGGAAAATGTGCTTCCATGGCTACTGGGTTACTAACTGTCATTCCGCCTGTCATTCTAGGAGAACCAGGTTACTGTCTGCTTCCCTAGCTTATGAAGCCTTTTACTGGACACTTCGACAAGAGAAAGGACCTGTTCAACTCTATACCATAAGTACCTGTAGAATGACAATGCAGCATGTATTTGGAAGACTGAAAAGGGAGATGAAGGTGTCTCATTGTGAGACTGGAGACTTCTCATTAAGATCTCCTTATGGGATAACTTTTTGCTGTATTTTGCACTACTTCTGTGAGAGCAAGGGAGAGCACCTCTTCAGTGAGTAGAAGGCAGGGATGCAAGGACTTTCTGAATGCTGTAATCAGCCAAAGGGCTTGCTCTGAAAACTGTAGCAAATCATAATGGACAGAGGATCAGGGAAACCCCATGCTCCTACTTTGAAGCTAGAGCTGAAATGTGGCAATCTGATTTTATTACACATTGTAACACAGGGTTTCTTTACTCTGTGTATATAAATAGAGACTGAAGTGTAATTCGGTTTCTAAAAACTGCTTTGTGAAATGATTTTTAGAGAAGACATTTTATTTTGTCTATAGGACATGTATTTCATGAAACTCTACTGAGCTTTGTCAAAAATAATCTTTATTGAACATCAGATCATGCAAACATAAAATCATGGATTAAACAAAACTGTGAAAACTTTTATCCATAGTTTTATACACACAACAAACTGGAACAAACTTCAGAGAAGATTACAGTGAAGATATGGGCCACATGCCATGCAGCAGTGGTTCCTAAACTCTCCTCTTCTGTCGTACATTTTGATACCATTAATTATTTGAGGCACACCACCATGTAGTTTCCAAATGAACTCATGAATATTCATGAGGCAATTCAAAACTCTTCAAATAGTTGTTCAAAAAAAAATTGTGGAACCCCTGTTCAGGCCTGACAGCACACCAGTGTGCCATGGCACACCAGTTGGGAAACACTGCCATATGGTACATCCTGCCAATGTTTGTGTTGTACTGGTCACAAGCATGTGTACGTGAAGGATTTTTGACTATTGCTTCTTTACAGGTATGTAGAAGGTATCAGAAGAAACTATCATTTGTCATTGTAAGAATGGAGGAGGGATCCCAGAATTCACAGTTCTCAGAGAAATGCCTGTAGATGGAGTTTGGGAATGTCTTCTGTTCCTCACATGCGTTGCTCCCTAATGGCTACAGAACGTGGCTGAATTGGACATAAGAATGCCCACACTGCATCAAAACAATGGTACATCTAGCCCAGTATCCTGTCTTCTGAGGGTGGCTGGGGCCAGGTGCTTCAAATGGAATGAACAGAAAAGGGCAACTGGGATTGTGGTGTGTGGCATAAAATTGTGCCAAAATTTTCTCCATTAGGACAGGTTGGGTTTCCATGTCCATGTCGTTCTTGATGGGGTCTCTTGCTAGTTTTTGCCTCCTCTTTTCTCTCCACAAGAAGAACTTTCCTCCATTCCTCTCTGCTGTCACAAGGCTCTCACACATTTCATCTTTGTTCTTCCTCTTCCTGCCCTGAAGATTAGTCAGGCCTTCTGTGGGGCCACATCTTTGGTGGCCACAGAGTGTCAGTTAGAGAAGCCAGAGGACCTGAGAAAGAGAAAAAGCAGTAATTGAGGTAATTGATTCAGGTCTCCCAGGCAGCAATGATGAAATTGCTTTTTTTCAGTTTTGGAAAGCCATTCCCATAACCTCTTCCCAATCTGGTGACAAATAGCAAATGTTAAGGCATTTTCCACATTACTTCCCCTTTGCCTAGGAGCCCCTGTCATAAGCCAAGGCTTTTGGTACAATGCATGGCTGGAGGTAAACAGCACAGTTTGGAGGTTTGGGCTTGGGCTTTGCCTGGGCAGGCAGCAGAATTTGGGGGACTGGATGGACTGAAGGGTTTGGGAGGGAAGGGGGGTGCTTGAGGCTTCACAGGGGACAGGTTACTTCACGGGCCATAAAACCTCTGCATACAATCCTTACAATGAAGATGTTACCCTGATGCGAGTGACCAAGCAACAGTGAAGGGCTTATTCAAAAGGGTAGTGGGCAGACAAGGACGATATATAGTGAATTTATTCTGCAGAAGGGTCCATCCTGCAGCACTTCTGGAGGTGAAGAGTTACTCTGCCTATCAAGGTATCCTTGAGAAGGCTGCTGTGTGTTGCAATATTTGTGCCAAAATAGAGCCTTATCTTTGCCTTAAATTCTGTTTTCTGTCACCTGCACTCTGTGCACAAAATGTACTGCAAAATAAAGATAGATCTGCTGTATTTGTTCTGAACCTGAGGGCTTAATGATTCTGAGACACTGATAACTAGCCAAATGCCATACAATCCCTATATGAATAGTGTCTCTGTCTTTGGGAAATATACTTCACAAAATGCTAAGTTAATGGAAAGCTCAGGGCATTGTGAAGCAAAGTATTTTTATATTATTTTTCAGTAACTGGTGTTTCAGTAAATATGGCTGTATTAAAAGGCTGTTTTACACAGCCACTGTGACATTATGAGCTTAACCAGGCACTGAGGGCAATGGGCAATCCCTCCTGTGGTGGCTGATGGGCAGTGAAAGGAGTTTGAGAGGGGTATTGTAGCATGGTAGGGAGCTGTGGGAAATGAAAATATCAGAGAAATAATTCCTGCAGGGCTGTGTAGCTGCCATCTTGAGCATGCTGGGAGCAGGGTGTAGGGATGCTGTTGCCCTATTATGGTAAAGAAAGGGTTAACTGGGCCTAAAGAGTAGCACCCTATCAGGTGAGAGGGACTTGAACACCAGAAGGGGTGTACTCCGATGGACTTGTCCAGAAGGCTAAGGACCAATAATCAAACTGAATGAGAGTTTTGTATGGAACAGGGGGAACACAGACCCAATTCCTCAGAAACACCACCAGGAGGCACCCTCCAGGTAAGGCATGGGCTGCTGACCTCCTACAGGGGCTAAAACTGAGGAAGCTTGGAAAAACTTGTAGCTCACATCTGCCCAAAATGGCTGTGTCGTTCAGGCACTTGGAACAAACTTTTGCTAAAACCACTTATACAATTTTGCAGTGACATAGCACATAACACTTACTGGCACAGGTTGCCTCCTCAGCATTATCATGCTGGAAATCCACCTGGTTTTCAGAAGCTGTCTGTTCCTCTGGGTCTGTCTCCAGCTCTTGCATGAGAAAGAAATCCTGGCCTTCAAGGGAAATCTCCTCCTCCTCCGAGTCCCAGTCACAGTCCTCCCTTGGTGCCTCCTGCATTCTGGGGCTGAGTGTTGGCCATCCTGGCAAAAATGAAATCTAGCTCCTTAAAGTAAAGGAGCACTGCCAGAGCTCTTGTTTCTAAACTTGGTCTTTTTATAAGCCTGCCAGAGTTCCTTTCCTTTCTTGTGGCATTGAGTTGTGCCCTGAGAATGATCCCTTCTGGTCATATACTTTACTATTTGCTCACACATTTTTGCATTATGGCAACTACTGTTAAGACATGACTGGACCATCTCTTCTCTCCAGATTGCAAGAATACCCACAACCTCTGCACAGCACCATAAAGAAGCACTAGGCATAATTACACTGAACAGGCTATGTAGCTCCACTACTCTGTTGTAATTGCAAATACAGTGCTTCTGATTGTGTGCCAGCATTTAAACAGGGAAGTGACATCAAGCCAACATGACCCCAAAGCACTAAAACAGACAGAGTAGTCCTGGTGTGAAGCAATGCAATGTGGGAGATCTGAAAAATTAATCTGTCATACAGATTTGAACTCATTCTGAAATGCACTTAGTCCATTTTCAGAGTTGATTATCCCATTTGCACTAATTGGCCAGGTGATTCAGAAAAGAGTTGCATTGTGTGGATGTGGACCCATTTTAACTGCAAAAAAATAAAGTGTCGTTAGTGTGAAATAAATCCCTCTGTGTAGAGAAAGCCAGGGAACAAAATTCAGGAGAAATAAGTTTTTTGCTCTCTTTTGTAAAAGAAAAAAAATCTTACAGCTGTTTCATTGAGAAGCTCTGTCTTCTCTGTGGTTTGGAGAAAAAGGAGTTTTATCTGGCAGAGGGCTTGCCCAGGTATCAAGGATGTGCTGTTTGCTTTTCCTGTGAAAATTCACCCAAATTTGACCAAGTTCTGAGTTTTTAAAAACAATCGAGTTGCACACACTCAGTACTGACTTGTTAGAGTTCAGCAGCTAAGCTATCTGAAGATTCAATCCTCAGTGAATGCACTTCATCCCAGGCAGGACTTGCCCCTGCAGGTGGTCCTATGTACAAGGGGCAGCATTCACAATGGAGTTGAGGGTTGGCAGTTTGTTTTCCTTTGCTGAAAATGCTGCTCTGATGAGATCCTAGTAGTGTGAAGGAAGAAGAGGAAGCTGCCTGTTTTGAATGCAGAGTGTGCAAAATGGATTGATGGAGGGGGAGTATAGAAACAGGAGCAGGGAGGAAGCTAAGGAGGCATGGGAAGCAGAAATGAAAGAGGCTTGGGTGTATACAGACGTGGGAGAGAGGGTGGGCAAGAGCTAGGGTGTGTGGGAGAGGAAGGTGAACAAGAGCAGAAGATCATGGGAATAGGAGCTGGGGGTTGGTTGATAGCAAGAGAAGGGAAGGGGACAGGCAGGTGCACAGAGGCAGAACATCTATTACCACTACAGCACATTCTCCTCCAGAAGCTGGCCCTGAACAGAGGAGTTCTCAATCTCTGTATTCCTCTGCTGTTTACAAATAGCTATGAAATCCAATGACAAAGTGTCTCTCTTTCAACTGACTAGTCCACAAATAGGATGAGATCCTACTGCTGTCACCAGTTGCTCCATTAACTTGTAAGACAGAGGTTAGTACAGTGAAGATAGAGGTCTGAACCTCACTGATAACCCACGTGTATAGGCAGCAATAGGATTCCACATGACAGAATTTTTGGTTTTTTGGGGGGAGGGGGAAGTTGAGGGTGGTAAACTTAGAAAATTACATTAAAAAAACCTACATTAAAAGAACATCAAGGTTGCAAAGTCAAACATTCAGAAGTTAGGAAATGCCAGAAATAAGGTTGCGTAGGGAGAGATGCCAAAAATATAAAGCAAAGCAAACAGATCAGCATGCCAAACTATCACCCAAAAACAATGGAACTCTTCCCCTGTCATTCTCCCCACCACATGTAACAGTTTCCTGATCTTACTGTGGATCACCTAAGTGTTATGTATCATACCTGGTTTTCTTGGTGATGCCAATGACAAATTTGCAGAACCTGCTCGAGTCCTTGGCGTTGCTGCTTCAGATATTTGTCCAGTTGCCTTCTCCTGTCTTGTAGCAGTTCAAGGAGACTATCAATTTTCAAGCAGCTGCTGTGGGCCCCTTGAATCAACTGAGGGTTTACATTAGACCCATCCAATTTGAATTCTTCTATGAATTCAGTCAGCTCACGGCTTTTGTTTAACAGGGCCCAAGATTTTTCTAAGAGCTCTGTAAGAATAAGATTACACATGAAAAAGATGATACTTTATTAATATACAATGCATTCTTTTAGCACATACATAGCAGCACAGCTATGGTGCTGCAGCTACACTGTGTTAGCACTGGTGTAGATGCTTTCTACGTTGATGGAAGGGCTTTTCCACCAGTGTAGGTAATCCACCCTTCCTACATGAAGTTGCAAAGTAAGTGGAAATATTCTTCTGTCCGCCTAGCTGTGTCTACAGTGAGGGCTAGGTTTACCTAACTACATTGCAAACAATGTGACATTTTTCACAACCCTGAGTGATATAGCTGGGTCAACATAAATTGCAGGGATAGACCAGGCCTCTGGTTACGGGCTTCTATACAGATGATGGTGATCAGTTGTTCTTTTGTCCATGGAAGGTAGAATGAAAAGTGATCAGCTTGAGCTGCAGCAATGGAGATTTAAGTTATATATTAGGAAAAACTTTCTAACTGTAAGGTAGTTAACTACTAGAACAGGCTTCAAGGAAATTTGTAGAATCCCCAACTTTGGAGCTTTTGAACAACAAGTTGGACAAAACACCTGTCAAGATGATCAAAATGTACTTTGTCCTGCCTCAGGAAGCTGAGCTAGATGATTTTTTTGAGGTCTTTCTAAGTCTACATAGCTCTCTCTCTCTCTGCACTTTCTGGAGGTCACTGCCTTTTTTTGCATTCATATAGAGGGGATGGGAGGGATACACATGCACACTCTGTCACACTCTTGGTTTAATCCATTTTCTGTCATTTCACAAAGGCCTTCTCTACACTAGAAAGTTTTGTCATCAACAGTCAATGTTTGGTGACCAAACAAGTCCACTGTACACACTTCCATGCTCATTTTGTTGGCAAAACTGCTCTATTTTGCCAACAAAATAATACCACCTGTGAGAGAGGCATAGCCCTTTTTTCCCCACAAATGTTTTGTTGCAAAAGATTCAGTGTGTACACTGATTCATATTTCTGTCATGTTAAGCAGCCTCTGGAAATGTCCCCCAATACCAATACTGACAACACACATTTTCTACTTGCACTCAGCTGCCATATAAACACTTCCAGCATGCTTGGAGTCTCCCAAAGGCACACTCAACAGTCATTCTGCATCAGCTCAGCCTGTTATTGAACTGCTTCTTGCTGGTATCCACATTCCCTGTGTAAGGCATCATGAGCCGTGGCATCAGAAGGTAGGCTGGGTCTCCTAGGGTCACTATGGGCATCTCCACACCTACTACTATAATTTTTTTCATCTGGAAGGAAGGTCCCTTCTTGTAACTTCCTTGTGCTGCCGAAGATATGAGCATCATGCACTGTTCCTGACCAATCAGCATTGATACCTGTGAAATGGCTCCAGTGATCCAAAGGTGCCTGCAGCACTATGGAGAAGTAGCCCTTCCTATTTATGTACTCAGTTGCGAGATGCTCTGGAGCCAGAATTGAGATATATGCGCCATCTATTGCCCTACCACAGCAAAGGAATCCCATGGCTGCAAATCCATCCAGTATCTCATGCACATTTTCCCAAGCCACAGTCCTTGTGATAGTGTGGCTCCAATGGTGGACCTCCTGACTCAATAAGATTCAATAAGGATAAGTGTAAAATCCTGCATTTGGGACCAAAAAACCCCATGCACTGCTACAGGCTGGGAAACATTCAGCTAAGTAGCAGCACTGTTGAAAAGGACCTGGGGGTCATGGTGGATGGGAAGCTGGATATGAGTCAGCAGTGTGCTCTTGCTGCCAAAAAGGCCAATGGCATACTGGGCTGCATCAAAAGAAGTATTACCAGCAGATCAGGGGATGTGATCATTCCCCTCCATTCTGCACTGGTGAGGCCACATCTAGAATACTGTGTTCAGTTTTGGGCTCCCCACTACAAAAAGGACAGGGACATGCTAGAGAGAGTTCAGAGGAGGGCAACCAAAATGATTAAAGGGCTAGAGCACAAGCCCTATGAGGAAAGACTGGAAGCATTAGGCTTATTTAGTCTGCAGAAGAGAAGATTGAGGGGGGATTTGATAGCAACCTTCAACTACTTGAAGGGATGCTCTAAGGAAGATGGAGCACGACTGTTCTCGGTAGTAACGGAGGACAGAACGAGGAGCAATGGTCTCAAGTTGCGGTTAGGGAGGTCGAGGCTGGATATTAGAAAAAACTTTTTTACTAGGCGAGTGGTGAAGTCTTGGAAAGAGCTGCCGAGGGAGGTGGTGGAGTCTCCATCTTTGGAGGTGTTTAAGGCCTGGCTAGACAAAACCCTGAATGGGATGGTTTAAGTGGGAGTGGTCCTGCCTCTGGCAGGGGGTTGGACTAGATGACCTATGAGGTCCCTTCCAACCCTATGATTCTATGACTCCAAACTGATTAGTGACTGACCAGTAGCAGCCTTGAGTTGCTAGTGACCACACAGCAATTGCAACACACCTCTCCAGGGGGAGGGAAGGTCTCATTCAGGTGTCCTTGCACCACAGGACATGGGCCAGTTCCATGAACATTGGCTTTATGCATTCAAAAGTTCTGTAGCCACTGCTCATCACCCCAGATCTGCATACCAATGGAGTCCCACCACTCTGTTCTTGTCTCTCACGTCCAGAGGCAGTGCTATTTGTCTGCAAGTCACTCAGGAGATCCAGCTTTTTGGATTCCTGTTCTGATTCAGAGCTCATGACATACTACATGGCCAGCCATGATGTGTTTGTAATGTTGCAAGTGACCCTGAAGAGTAGCGCAGGATCCATGTTTTCAGATTTGGAATGAGGACGCACAGAAAATAATGGGGAAATGCTGAAAAAGGGGCACAAATAGCTAAGAGCAACACTTAACAAGGGTAGCAAAACACACTACCTCATGGGACATTGAAAATTTTACCCAAGTGCTCTGTGCTCCTCTCCTTCATCCCAGAATTCCTGGAGTTGGATGCTGATGAGTGGCATGGTGAGATAGGCGTCCACAATGCACTGCTCTTACAGGCAAAAATGCAAAGTACTTTGTGGATGCCCCTTTGCAGTACAAGGCATGCTATATGGACATGCACAAGCGCTATACATATAGCAGTCTTCTTTTACCACCAAAACTATTTTAATAAAAATTCTCTAGTATAGACATGGCCAAAGAGGTTTGTGCAGACCACTGAAAAGTGGAACAGTAACTGCCTACTTTGCTTTCCCTTCTGTGGACCAGTAGCTTCTGGAAGTTCTGTTTCTCTGAACAAAACCCAAGTAAAAGGCTTTGTACGCAATAACTGTACAGCTGTTGGGGAAGGACAGAATTCTTCCCCTGCTTGGGAGCACCTCCACCTTTTGGCAACAGCTGCTGAAGCCACTGCTCATCCATGCTCTCCACCAACAAACATGAAAGGATAAAGACCAGTGGATCCGCATGCTTCCTTGACCCACTGGGAAGTCTCTGCTATTTTCCGGCCCCACAAGAAGCCTTAGCAGACATTTCAATGAGGACAGGACTAGGGTTTTAGGTTTTTTGGAATACAGGTATTTCTTGAAGGGATTTTGAGGGAAAGAATGGTGTGGTGGATTTAAGAAGTGAGGGAGGGCGTATCAAGCATGGTTTAAAGGTATAGATGAGCATTGGGAAAGTATCTGCAGGGGCAATTATGCACACAGCTTGGGAAAAGCAGAGAAGGCAATTTAGGAGCATGAAAGGAGACAAGAACAGAGAGACAGATGGAAGCCGCAATAAGGCCTCATTGTCCAGGACCAAAAGCTTGAATTTGATGTAGTGCATCAGGGAATGTCAGCACAGGTGTTTGGAATATGTTTGAACATGGTCAAAATGACAGTATAAGTACTGTATAAATGATTTTGTCATCAGTGATATGGACGTATTTAAGGGAAAGTAGGTGAGAGTTCAGTTCTCCAAAGTAGCAGAGGGGAGAGAAACAGTCAGGTACTCCCAAAGCCAAACAGCTATGAAGCAGCTCCTCTCTCTAACTGAGTGCAAAGAACCTACAATATACACACTAGAACTGTCTGGAAATAAAATTCCCATTCCATGGGATAATACAAAATTAAAAAACCAAAATTCTCTGTTGAATGAAAATTCCAAAATTTTCTTTTGAAAACTGTTGTAAGGATATTTTGGCTTTTCAAAAAAAATTTTTTGAAGCTCTGTGAGCTGTCTAGAGCTACAACAATCCACCAGAAGGGCTGTCCCAGTGTCTGGGGTCTCATTATTCAGGCATGTGACAGACTACCAAGGCTCTGGGAGCAGCAAGCCCAAACTGCCAGGAAATCTATCATTTCTATCTGTTTTGAAATGAAATCAACACATTCCCATGGAACATTTTGATTTAGACTAATCAGCATCTCCAGACAGAAAAACATTCCATTGGAAAATTTCCTACCAGCTCTGATAAGCATATGAACAGGCCTAAAACAATCCATCTAGCAAAAGCCAGTGGTAGACAAGCCATTTATTACAAGATGACATTCTGCACAAGGTATCCTGGGCCTGCTACTGTGCTTTTGAGGGATGTGACCACCCCTTTGATTCTTGGGAGGTTTCTCCATAAATGCCAGAATACAAACTTGGAATTTAACAGGGACAATTCCAAAGCAAAGTCACTTACTTCCACCTCCCCAATCAGGTGTGGTCTCACTGTAAAACTAAATTCACTTTTTAAGCTATGGAACTCATCACCAAATCCTGCTAGCTCCAACATTTTGTAAAGAAGGACATTCTTTCGAGCAACTTTCCTGCTGAGTAAGTAAGATATAAACTTTCTTAAAGAGACCAGTACAAACATGATTTCCATTAGCTATATGACCATCCATCCTCCAAATTCTTAGCACTTTGGAAAGCTATAAACAGAGAAGAAGGGGGAGCATTTACTACCTCTTATATCCCTCTAGGTAAGGGTCATCATTCTCAAGCCTATCTTCCCTCTAGCAAACAATTTCATTTGATTGTTTCAATTATGGATCCTCTTTTCAGCAATGACAATCAATCACTGCCAGGTATTCCAAGCTAAAATTGCTGTGTGATGAGCACTTCAGTCCAATAAAGATTGAATTGAGACCACCAAGCCCATATTAAAGTTACCTGAGCTCAATTCACTACTGGCTCTTGAGTAGAATTGCATTTGATTCAGAATGACAGCATTTGAAGCTTCTAGATTTCTGATACAATGCAAAACGTTCAAGCTGCTACTCTACTACTAACAATCAACTGCAGTTTATATTTTCTTGCAGTTGTTACATTTCCTATAACAGGTTTCTTTTAACATTTGGTTAAAATTACAATGGTGAAATGCCTGGATATGTGGAAAAAAGAGATACTTATATGGGATTACAGTCTTTTAAAATAGACTGCAATTCTTTTTAGCTGTACAAAGAGATTGATTCTGAGATGATGTGAAGGCAACTGCCCCCCCCCCTTTTAAAAGATTAGTATGTTGGCATGGCATGAAATGCTTCATACAAAGATCTTGATTTTAAGACTAATAACCAAACTGCTGAATTTCTTGTAACATAGGAGAAATTTTCTAGTCGCTAGAGGAAAACACAGATTAGCAAGCAAGAGATACCCGAGGTGGTGTGGTGGATAAAGTGGGGTAGCATTCAAAGACTTTATTTCTTGTCTGTCATCTGGCTGCACTCCACTTTAGGCTGTTAATGGAACCTCACTGCACACAGGGCTAAGACAATTCAAGCAGGGGAGTTATACATAGTACAGAAGTACAAAACTATAAACACACATCAGAGAATTCAGTACAGACAGCTAGAATCTGATATTATCTAGACCAGAATCAGCTCATTTCCTAGCCCATTTTACTCCTGTTGCCCCAATACAGTTCCAAAAGCTCAACCGTGCATGAAACTACATAAGTTGCACAGTTTTCCCCTGTCTGCAGTCCCAAGAAGCTGTGGATTGCTGCAGGAGACTGGTACCAATGCAAATTTCATCCCCACCCCAAAAAAGAGCTCTACCCCCAGAAAAACTCAACCCTGCTATACAGAATTATATAGCAAGCAGACTGGCAGTCTCCCAGAATTCTCCCTATCTCCACCTTCACCACAAGAAAAGGCAGATGGATTAAGAAACAGTGTGGGGAAACCATCAGGGAGAAGAGTTAGAGGATGCCAGAGAAGTAAGGAAAACAGTAGGGAGGCAGCAAAGGAGGCGGCACAGGGGAGGGAAAGAGTTGTTTAGGGAACCATTATTAATTAACAGTGTATGTCAGATCAGCATTTACCAGGTAAGAGGTTACCGAGCATGGAGCAATTCTCATTTTCCGGGCTTTCATTGCACTGACAGAAATTACCATGACAAACATGATTTCATAAAAGAAGAATTTATATGGAAAAATGAAAAATGTCTTTAAAAGCCTAGTAATTCAAACAACTAAATATTGTGACTGTGTGCTATTTGCCAGAGAAAAGATTCCTTTCTCTTACCTTTAGTGTGATGTTCATGCTGATGTAGGAGTTCTTTCAAAGATTCAGTATTCTCAAATTCCTGGGCATTCTGAAGGAAATCCTCCACTTGGTCAATTTTAATAGCAAACTGAATTAGGAATACAAAGAAAATAAAGCTCAAAAGTGACCATAGAATATGGTATGTCACAGTATATCTTCTAAACTTTGGGGACAAAACCTCAGACTAGGGAAAAAAGATGTCAAACATTAATGCTGACTATCAATTACAACTTCACAGTACAAACTTTTCGGGGGAAGCTCTATGTCCCCTGCTTTTATATGGTTCTGATATGAATGAATCCCTTGTCTTTGCTGGATGTTTTCTGATATAATTGTGATTGATTTGTCTTTTTATGAGGCTTGTCTTCGTACCTATGGTTTTGCTGTCCTCAGTACACTCAGCACACCCTTTCTCCTTGACTGTGAACACTCATAACTACTCTCTGGGCATATGTCTACACTGGAGACTGTTAAGTTGACCTAACAAGCTCAACTTTAAGTCGACTTAAAGTCAACCTTGTTAAGCTGACTTAGAGAGTCCACATTGAAAACTCCTGTTGGCTGCCTGCATCCACACAGGTAGATGCTAGGTTAACAGAGGAGTGGTGCATTGTGGGTAGGTGGAGGCCAATTAGGTTAACTTAAGAGCTTTCCCCACCTACATTGGCTTAAGTAGACTTAATAATGTCAACTTAAGTCAACTTTAAGAGGTGGTGTTATTAAGTCAACTTAAAGAAGCGCTTAAGTTGACTTAATAAAAGTCCAGTGTCACCACAGAAGTCTGTAGGTCGACTTAAGCTTCCTTAAGTTGACCTAAGGCTCCAGCGTAGACGTACCCTGGGAAAATAAAAACGGAGTCCTGTGGCACTTTTAAAGACTAACAAATTTATTTTTCACATAAGCTTTTGTGAACAAAGTCCCACTTCATCAGCTACCAGAGTGGAGAAAACTTACACTGAAAAGAAACTTACAGTATGGGAAGGAAAGATAAATCCTATGATTATATTTCACTGTGTCAGGACAGATAACTTCATCATATCAAACAAGTTGCATAGATTCAAACGCAACATATCAGAAAGTGGCAGGGTTGAAAGAGGTAAGAGTCATTGTTAGTAATGAAAAACAAAAGAGAAGTCTGGTGGCCCACTGGGTTTTCCAACTACTCAAATGGTTTAAACAGGCAACTGACTTATTTGCAAGAACAACTATGATAACTACATACAAATTTTAACATGCACGCTTGAGTCTTGGGTTTAAGACTTTGTCAGATAACTTGAATCATAGAAGATGTATAAGATCTATTGGGTAATGTCAATGCCAGTGCAGTGTAAAGTCCAGACTAATTTTTAATTATTATTGCTTTTTTTAAAGTAAAACATTTCACTTTCATGTCACTTCAAAGACATTTTTCCAGATATTCATTCTAAATGTTCTGCTCATTTTCATCCTGGAATATCCAGAAACAGAAAAATAGTAATGCAGTTGGGGATTTTTTTTTTAATTAATTGGCCCCTTGCAGAGGTAGAATACAAGACTCTTGGAAGATTTGGGATTTGTTTCAAATTAAGCAGCACTTGATTTTAAATACAAACCTCCAGAGCATTTTCAAAAAATACTGCAGTAAGTTTCAGAAGTGCTCTTCGCTTCTCCAGCATAATGATGAGGGCATCCCAGGCATCCCCCAGAGTCTGTGCCATAGCATTGTACACCTGGCTTTGCTCTTTGTTTTCCTCTGAAGTCTTGTCCGCTTCACGTAACAGGTCCCATACTTGATCTTCCAAAGACTGAACAGGGGGAAGGGCAAAAAGATACAAACAGAAGTGGTACTTCTAAGCAGGATTCCAAATAGTGCAATATTACTTGGGGATACATTTTCAGTATGATATCTTCTCACTTACCCAAAACTCTTCTATTATTGATATATTTTCAACATAAAGTATTAATAATCATGGGAGTGAGGCAATTCTTATCTATTGTATAAAAAAATACCCCTTTGAATTCAGTTCTCTACTTTGACACACACTCTCAGACAACTTCATGGTGAAAAACAGTGCTAAGGGGATCTCTCATTCCATATTTAAAATTTGCTTTCAAATATGTTCAGCTACTTGAATGTCAAGCTCCCCATAAGCTAGTGCATGATCATGTATTTTGGATATTCATTTGTTAGAACATCATACATCCTCCTGCAATGCTGGAAGGAAGTAAAACAAACAAGGCCAAATTAAAGCCCAGAAGATATGGCATATTACTCGAATATAACTGACAGCTCATCTAAAATCCAGGGGCTAATTAGATTAAAATATATATGTATTGTCTAAGGAAGGCCAGAGGTTACATATAGCATTTCCAGCTCTGCTTGCTGCACCATTCAAGATGGACCACAAAATTACAATGTTCAGGTTAACTCAAGAATGAGTCCAGGGTTTTTTATGCCATTTACTATAAGAAAAGATAATTACTGGGCCATTTCTTGCTCTTGTTAAAATCTTCACGGTGTCTAGAGAGCTGACTAATGTTTGTACTATACATGCTTTTCATCCTGCATCTTTATCATGAGAATAAATTAATAAAGTGCCAATTTCTGCTGTTATTACAGGAGGATCAGAAGAATGTATAATGAGAAAAAAAAATCCATACAAGATGAATTAAAATCTATGGTAACTCATCCTCATGACACAGACTAATAAGAAAAGAAAATAGGAAAACTTGAAATTTTCATGGCAGAGATTAAACTAAGAATTGGAAATAATAGGAAACTAATTCATTATTGAGCTAAGCACAGGATCATAAGCTTCCACGTCCTCCCAAGATGCCACCCATATATTCTCTGTGAATGTGACAGTCTGAAGCTGAATCAGTTGTTAATCTGTCATCTCTGAAAGCAGGGCTTTGGGCAACATTTAAATACACAATGGAATCATTATTATGGAATTTTATATACGTGTGTGCGCGTGTATATATATCTTAGCACAAGTCAGAATAAAGAAAATGCCAGGAATTTTTTACTCAGTATCAAAGTAGGAATTACGTTTAGTCTGATATTACAAAAATAAAATTATCAGACATAGGAATAGATCCAATATTTGAAACAAATATTTTGCAATACATAGACATGCCTGGTAATTAGCTTGATGTACTCGACCACAATCTGTACTGGCCTCATAGTGACAAACCATCTCAAAGGGCACCAAAAAAAGTCAATATGTTAAAGAATTATTTACATTACCTGTTTTATCTCCTGAATGATAGCATGATCCTAAGAACTGATGCATTCTAATCTTGGCCCTGAAAATGACTCCTTATGTGCTATTGAACAAATCCTTATCTTGTTCTTTTCCTCATCTAATGATGGTAAAAGATGAAACCTTGAAGCTCATATTTACTCTTTGTTTAGGAAGAATCCCCAATGACTTCAACTAGACTTTTGCCTGTACAAGAACTGAGGTCCTGAACCTGATCTCAATTACACATGTATAACTCCACCGCTAACAAAGAAATGGCTCCTTAATGACATAGGCATGAGATCACAATCAAGCCTGTAGTAAAAACTGATAAGCCCTTGAAGCTTTAACCTAATCAAACTAATAATTCTTTTATCTTCATTTCAGTAATGCTACCTACTGCATTGGACTGTTATGAGGAGTAATTTGTTAACATTTGCCAAGTTCCATATTCAGTAAGTGTTAAGTATCATTATTATTAATTGTAATAAGGAGAAGTACTGGCTCATGATAACTTCTACACCACAGAGATTTTACGGCTGTATGTGTAAATGAAATTTAGAAACTAGCTTCATCGAAATAATGTTAATGGTCAGACTTAATGAGCCATTGCCAAGTTCATGCAAATTTTAGAAGAAAATTCATCTTGCAAGACAATCTTTAGACTGTTTTTTAAACTGTTTTCTTTGGTTTCCTTTGATTGGCTTGCATCATTATTTCCTACATTAGCTTTTTATAGCAGCATGGCTATATAAATAATGTTGTCTATGCAGTATTCAATTTGCCTAGACATATGCATAATCTGAACAAAGTCAAGGAGATGCTCTAATGCCTAAGTGATTTATTCAGTGTAGAATACAAGCTACCTTCTGAGTATTAACAACTCCAGACAGACATGTATGCTGAACAAGTCCTAGAAAAATGTATTTAAAAGAAAAGCTGGCTTGGTTCTTCAAGTCAAAAGGAAGAATAGCTCCATGCTAGAAGTGTGTAGAACTGATTAGAACAGTGGAGAAGAGAGGATGACAAGACACGTGAATGGTAGGAGTCGTAATTCCATATTATTTCTCAATTTTCAAGCCTGTGATCTGAATGCTTTAATTATCTGAGAACAAAATGATTTCATTCTGTTCTCCCACAGGAGATTGGATGCTGTAGAACACCCTCCTGTAAGGTCTGGTGATAGGCATAAAAGGAATTGTTCCATCTGCTCCTGCTGGTGGAGCTTTGAGAGTTCTCATGATTGAGCACTGAAGAAAAGCACCATGCTGCCATACCCCACACCATGATACCAGCATGTGGAAGCACAGAATCAAGAAGTGATTTACATCAGGATATATGGTACAACAGATTTAAAATTTTCTGTCAAAATATTTTTATGAAAAAATGGGTTTTTGATAAAATGAAATTTTTCATGAGAAATGCCTGCTTGCCACTGAATTCTGACCTTTTTTTGTTGAAAAAATTAACACTCAAAATCAAAGATATTTTGATTTGGAAATGCTGCCAGGCTGCCTCTTGATACTTGTAGCTTGAGTGCCTCATTCTCCTCTATTTATCAGGCTCCCTAGCCTTCACTTCCCATGATGCATCAAAGAAGTTCAGTGTCAGGGTGAGAGTGAGGGAGAAGGAAGCCATGTGGTGCATCACTGGAGCTAGAAACCTGGTGCACAGTGCCGGATTTCCCATTAGGGACTATAGGCATAGTGCATAGGACCTATGAAATTTTTAGGGCCTACCAAGGAAGGAAAAAATTAAGAAAGCAGAAAAAATAAGGAAAAATAATGAAAATCACGTGGTTTGGCATTAGAATAGTTTAAAGTGCATCATATCAATCAAAGTAATTCAATTGGCGTTTACCCCTCTTTTTGCACATTTCAGAGTGAAAGTGCCTAGGGCCTAAGAACACCAAAATCTGGCCCGGCATGAGGGTGGCCTGAGGGACATACAGCATCTGAAGTACTACTCCCATGAGGCACCATAGTGGCATCTCTGAATGAAATTTTTCAGTACTCAAAAGTCAGTTTTCAGCTGAAAATTTTCAGGTTTTTTTTTGCTGGAGAATCAAAATTTCCTGCAGGAAAAATAACTGTTTTCTCACCTTTTTACATCTCCCTACTGACAGCTACAAAGTGTTATTGGGACTCACGATCACATTAAAATTCCTTCACTGTCAGACAGACAAAAACTGAACCAGATGTCAGGCAATCCACTGAACAAGACTGTAATGGATACTGACCTTTCAAGGCCAAATGATGTAGTTATCCCATTGAAGACATCCAAAAACCAAAATGGACATCGGGGGAAATGAAGATTGTCCCTGGGAATAGCTGGTGTCTAAAGGGGAAGATATAGGAAAAGGCAAGCTATTGCTGCTATAGAGGCCTGGGCCCAGGAGCTTTGTACAGTGGCAAGGGTAAGGCTTCCCTCTGTCCTAGCTGGCCTCAAAAGAGGATGACTAGGTGTGTGGGGGGAAGAAAAAAAAAGTCTCCAAGCCCAGTGAGGGAGAGATCCCTAGGAGAAGGATTCTGCCTGGACATACTCACACACATGAAGGGCTGTAGAAATCATGAACAAGAAGGGCAGGCTTGCAGAACCACGTGGCCCCAGAAAGGAGGGCTATGGAAACCCTAAACCTAGAGGTGAACAAAAAAAGAGGGCTCTTTTGGGAGCTGTACTATGCTGAACAAACAGGATCCCAAGACAGAAGGAATCTTGTTTTGAATAATTTGGGTTGTGAGTAGATTATTTCCATGAAGCTGCATGGCCCTGGCACACCATACTACAAGGGGGGATGCTCAAAGATGGCACTCCTCTCAAATGCCATGTTTGACACTGGGGCTGGAAATAGTTAGAACTTTAGCATAGTAAATTAGCACCAAATGATTGTGTGGGAGGGTGTGAATAAGCAGCAGGGTCTATGGCTGCCCACTTGCAACTAAGCTGGCCCCTCAGAGCACCTAATGCAGCCATCCACAGCACTGGTGATTGACCCCACCTCATTTTCTGCCTTCAGAGCTGAACAAAACTCTTTCTTGACAGTAACACCCTTCTGGGCTTGTTTCATTGGCACAATGGCATCCTGAAAGTCCAAACCACTAGTGTCCAACAAATTGAGACTAACAAACACAAAATATTCTTCCCCATTTGGGCTCCTCTTCCAGTTCAAACTCCAAAATCTGAAGTAACCCTCTGAAGGTGATTCCCCACTATTGGGCTGGCAGAGAGCCCTTCCCCCTCTCACAAAGCAGTACCCTTCAGGGCTTTCTTCTCTGGAGGCCTCTCCAAGCTGTTAATCTTGATGGTTTTTTCCTCCCTTTTGGCTGCCCATACACCCTGTCTCCTCAGGGACAGCCATGGAAGACGATCCTCCCCCTCCCCACAGTTCTTTTCCTCAGTCCGCCTAGCCTGCCTCCCTATCTCCAGGGTATTGTGCGAACCTTTCCCAGGGAACTCCTTCCCTGTTTTCTCTTCTGCCCTGCCTTTTTATGGGGCCCCACTGAGAAGCACTTTGATCACAGGCAGACAGGTCCCAGTCCTCATTACAGCCAGCCCATGCTTTTCCAGACCATTCAGTGCTATATGGAGCACTACAGTGGGTCACAGGGAAGTTTCCAAAGGTCATAGCTATATATACAAAAAGAGGACAACCACAAGCTACTTCAGCAGGAGTTGCAATCCAGCCCCTGACATGCTAGTGAAGTTATCAGTGTAGTCTTTGGTTGGATTAATTTCAAGCATCCCTGGCATTCATAGCAAAATATTAAGCATTCTGAAGGCATGCTTGCTTTATCAAATTGTCACTTTGCCAGTGTTATATAATGCTGGTAAAATTGGTGGTTACATGCATTTTGTGTTATTTCGTTTTAATGCTGCTAATTATTGTAATAAATTTGTTTCTCAGCTTTTGCATGCTGAATGCTAATGGATAATAGTTTTAATTGAAGGCATTTGCTGATAGGTAAATGGGTACAACTTGACTATTAGGCACTTCTCTCTAGATAGAATTGTTCATGCATTCAATAAATATATTTCAGTCTACCAATTGTTTTCTAATGCCAGATGTTCCAGTTATCATTCATTACATTTCACAGCCAAAGTAAAGATAGAATCTAGCAGTTATGTTTCTTCAACAACAGTCATAGATATTGATTCTCAAAAACTACTTTGAAGCCACAGCTGATTTTATAAGGCCATCCAAGTAAAAGTACAATATAAAAATGTGAGGCCTTTTATTACTGTAAATACACAATCAAAGACAATTTATGCCTATTTCAGACTAACACAATGATAGCGAGTTGCAAGTATTTATACATGTTGTGCTAGTGTTCTGCGTAGTGCTAAATAATAGACATTTAGGCCCAGATTCTCCAAGGTATTTAAGTTCCTAATATAGTCAAAATACATCTGAGGATGTGGGCCTAAATTAACTACACCAGCTAAAATACTAAATGCTCAGAGACTGATGTGTCTATGGCCACAAAGTTTAAATACTGCCCTCTCTTCTATCAGCTAACTCAACCTATTCAAGCACTACCAGCTAGACTACAGTTTAATACTTAAGATATTTTATTCTTGGGAAAAAATAATTGGTTCTAGGGAGGTTCATGAGCCAAGAAATAAGACATGAATAAGAAAACAATAAAACTGAGGAATAAATAGGTTTATGGTTTGTAGTTCTTTCAATAGGATCAGTTACTGCTAAGTGAAGGAATGTGAGGACAACAGAGGTGGACAGGGAGTGAGAGAGAGTGTGTGGTGGTGGGGGGGAAGGCGGGAATCAGCCATAAGAGAGGTTTCATTTGAAGATTGTATTGATACACAGTCATCCCTTCTTATATCTCAAACTCAGCCATCGAAAGGTAATTTGGTCATCTTTGTGCAGTACCTTGGTTTTAACAGTAAGTCAAAGGCTTTTTGCTAATGTTACCTTCCATTCAACTCTATACAATGTTTAAATGTATAACCTGTGAGTTTTTCAGAATTTGATTCTAGTAAATTATCTTTTACTTTGCCTCCAAAAATGATTTCTGCTTCTTTAGGCAGTAACAGAGTCTGATACAGTATAGCACATTAAGTCAGTGATTCTCAGCCACTGTGTCTGCGTACATACTGTGTCGCAACACAGTGGTAAATGTCACGGGGAACCAGGGAGATGGCTCAGTTCAGCCTGGGACAGGGGGTTGACCAGTGGTGTCACTGGTGCTGGGCATAGGGGGCTTGAGCCCCGAATCCCAGCACCAGTGCCCCGGGTCCGCCACTGGGCTGCCTGTGGTGGTGGCTGTCTTCCCTTGCCCCAGCCCTGGCAGGGGCTCCAGGGCCAGGCCGCCCACAGCACGAGCCCAATCTGGGCCCCAGGCAGAATCAGACCTGGGGGCCCAGGCCGTAGGTCTTTTTTCCTGGGCCTGTGTCACTCCTGGGGTGGACTGGTGTGTCCTGTAGGGTCACAATATTCTGCCAAATGTGTTGTGACCTGCAAAAGGTTGAGAACTACTGCCTTAAGCAGTGGGCAAATCAATCACAGGACTGTAATACTTAGAGCTTGATACTCAGGGTAAGATCCACACATTCTTCCTTGGCCCCTTTACTCAGGCTCCTGGCTAGCACTAGGGAGCCGGGCACGGGGGAGCTCTTCTCCCCACCTCCTGGCCAGCGCTGGGGGAGCCAGGTGTGGGGGTCTCTTTCCTGCCACCCAGCTAGCAGTGGCAAAGCCAGGCACTGGGGGTCCCTTCTCTGGCACCCAGCTAGCAGCAGGGGAGCCGGACACTGGGGGTCCCTTTCCCTCACGCCCAGCCAGCAGTGGGGCAGCCGGTGTGTGGGTCCCTTCCACCCCCTCCCTCCACCCAGGGTTCTGAACTCTGGCCATTCCCTCCAGGGTGCCATGCACCCTGGGAAGAAGAAAGTCAAATTTTGTTAAATTGATATAACAGTTATATCGAGATAATACGTCCCTACAGTGGTGGTCAAACTTATGGAACTCAAGAGCCACAAGTCAATTATTAAACCTTCAAGAGCTGCACTCAGGCATATAACCACATACTTTTACCTACTCCAAAATTACAAAGCTTAAAATTAATTGCACAGTTTAATTTTATTGTAAAAACAGCAAATATTGATCCTACTAATGTCAGATTCTAATAATTTCTTAAGGTTACCATGAAAACGAGGCCTATACAGTAAAAACTTAGCTGTCACTGGATGTAGAACACTGCAGGCTAGTGGCGAGTTTTTTAAAATCTGGGCAGTAACTTGTCAATGCAGTATGTAAAAGCTCTCTTAGGTGCTGATTTCAGAGTATTGCACAAAGTTTTGATTTAACAAATTTCATAGTGGAATACAGTGCTTCACAGCAGTAAGTTTTGCCAAAAACTGAAAGTAATCTCCATTCAGTTTTAATCTTTTCTCCTTTGTATTTTCATTTCTTATTATTCTACATCATGTTTAAGACTTGTAAAACACAATTTTATTTTAACAACGCGTAAACTGCATTAGGGCCTATGAGAAAATCTAAATAGGCTGCAGCTACCCCGACCATGCCATGCTTCTCACCCCCCTCCCGTCTGTAACCATGCTGCCGCTTCCATGCTGGCTCTGCCCATGACACGCTTACCCCACGTCTCTGACCACACTGAGCTTCTTTGCTGCTTCTCTGCTTGCCCCGACCATGCTGCACTCCCTGTCACCCTGTCTGACCATGCCGCGCTTCTCTGCCAGCTCCAACAAAGCCACACTTTCCCTCCCATCTATGACCATGCCACCACTTCCCTGCCAGCTCGGACCATGTCATGCTTCTCCTCCATCTCTGACCATTCTGCCCTTCCCTGCCGTGCTCTTCTGTGAGCCTTACTTTTTCTTTCAAGAGCTGCATGCGGCTCACGAGCCGCAGTTTGGCCACACCTGGCATATAATCTGTTTGTGAAGGTTCATCACTCACAGTCTTTACATTGCAATTCAAAGGCAGTATGAGTCACACTGCACAGTGTTAACATGAGACCCATCACCAGATTACATGGAAATTATGCCAAGGGACCTTTTTCCAAGTTTCCTAACTGATGGAATTGTGTGATATTGGAAGCTATTTTGTAATAAACTCCTATCACAAGAATTAACAAGCTGCTTTGAAAGTCATACTCAGCATCAATCATCCTTTCAGACCACATTACAAGTAGTATCTTATTGCAGCTGGACAGCCCTGGTGCTACATTTACTATAGCCAGACCCAGCTGACTCATAACAACTCTTGTAACTAACTTCAGTCTTCTTTCCCCTGCATCTATAGAACGCATATGCACATTGCAGTACATTTGTTCTGGTAAAATTTGAGAGGAGATATGGTAACACTATCACAGCACAGGAAATAGTATAAAAAAATTAAAGAGAAATGTGTATAGTAAGTAGTCCACCTGTGTAGAACAAGATCCCAAAGTTCCCTCATGACTACTTGTTGTACCCAACAACCTCTTGCATACTTATTAACTGCTCCTTTACCCTCTTCATACCAGTTGTCCTGTAGTTTTAGGGTTCTTCCAGGTTTGTTTTTTCTATCCATATCCTACTATTTGGGAGGGAATGGGACTTGCTACTGCTTATTTCTCTTCACTTCACTGAACTACATTAAATAGGTGTTCTGGAGACCTCACTGCAAGATTACCTAGCTGAACCTTTGGCTCCCTGAAGTTTTGTCATGGTTCTCTTTTTACCAGCCTCCTGTTAACTTAAACAGACTGTCAATTCTCAGAAGGCCTTGTTTTGCAAACACTGGAAATTTTGCATTAACTTCAGATTGCACTAATGTTGCATCTGGGTCCCTTAATTTGCATGTAAACGGCTAAGAATATTACAAGTTATTGACGTCATTTAAAAAAATCATTATAATTAGGATTCACAACTGGCCTGATTAATGTACTCATTATGACTCAATACTGCTGCAGTCCAAGTCAATAGGACCTTTTGTTGCTTAATTCAGTGGGAGTACAATTAGGCTTTTATTTTTCTACTATTAAAGACGCAGAATGTCTGGCTAGGTGAAAAGGCCTTGCTCTGTAGCTGACAACTGCTTTGTTTCTTTCCACACCAGTGAGATATTTGTCAGATAATATATACTACTAATAGAAGTGAAGACAAGTTCCTTCCTGGCTCCACAGCAAAGGGAGCTGCTTTGCTTTAGCCTTTCTACAGCATGTTTGAGCGATCATTCCACTATATCAAAGCAGCACTGGAATGAAAAGTTAATTCTTAAATGCATTTTAAATTTACATTTGCATTACTTTAGAATTCTATTTGGATCCAAGAGGAACTGAATTACTTTTACTACGTCACAATAGGCTATTCAACCTGCCTAAATAGCTTATCAGCTAGAACAGGAGTTCTTAATTCTCTCACATTTATGTTTGTGTATGTTTAATGCATTGAACTTCATTCATCTGGGACAATGAAAATAGCTAGTTTTGCTTTTCTTGTGGTTACAAAACTTCACTATGCAACTAATTAGTAGTAGCCTTAACAAAGGGACCAAGGATGCAGTGGGTAGGAGAATAAAACACACTTCCCTTCTAGAATGGGTCACAAGGGTATAATGCTGAGGACAGAGTGGTGGGGCAATATGGGAGAGGCATGCAGCCTATGCAGTAACTGTTCTGCAGGGATAGAGGAATATTATTTATTTTCACTAGAATCCATTTTCCAACTTTCTGGAGTGTTATCTCTGTTGTGAAGCTCACAATCTAAGGAATGCTTAGTAGTTCAGCGTCTTTCATAAGCACTAACTCTACTAAAATAATATAAAGAATTAAAAGAAAAAGAACAACTCTTCTGAATTCTTGTGGTCACACACATAAATCTTCATTTTGCTACATGCCCATTTAGTCAGGTGAAATTGAATGTGTGCACACACCTTTCCAGTTGTGCATCAGGCTGAAATAACCTTATATTTTTACTCTGCAGAATTTGGCCAAAATTAGTGTTTAGCAAGAATCCATGCAGCCCAAGCACGGCCAAATGTCTAGTCAAAAATCTTCTCAAGGAGCATGAGAACTACTTCTTTTGTACCTTCCTTGGCTGATCTATGTCTCTGACTTTCAGGTAATACCCCACAGCATTTAGCCACCTGGTGATCTGTGACAGATGGAGAGGACAATGGTTTAGTCTTTCAGAAGTTATGACTAACTTAGGACAATGCTTTATTTTTTCAGACTTATTTAGCCTGCAGAAGAGAAGACTGAGGGGAGATTTGATAACAACCTTCAACTACTTGAAGGGATGCTCCAAGGAGGATGGAGCTCAACTGTTCTCAGTAGTAACAGAGGATAGAACAAGGAACAATGGTTTCAAGTTGCAGCTGGGGAGGTCAAGGCTGGATATTAGGAAAAACTTTCTTACTAGGAGGGCGATAAAGCATTGGAATGAGCTACCTAGGGAGGTGGTGGAATCTCCGTCTTTGGAGATGTTCAAGGCCCGGCTGGATAAAACTCTAGCTGGAATAATTTAGTGGGAGTGGTCCTGCTTTTTTTGGCAGGGGGTTGGACTAGATGACCTCATGAGGCCCCTTCCAACCCTATGATTCTAAGTTCTGAGTAACTTTATTCAAAACATGTGAGAGTTCAAATGTAAAACATTTATCAGCAATCTTTCCACCCCACCAAGAAAACTTTGATTGCTGGCTGCCTACCAAATGTAAGCATCTGCACTAGGGATGGAAAGCAGTTTAAAATTATGGCTAGTTTCATAAGATGCCAGTTGGTGGAGCCCGCTGATGGAAAATATGATGAATCAGCACATCCCATCTGCTCTGTATAAAAAGGGAAAGTAATAGCCACTTTGTACCACTATAGCATTCCTATGTCTGGCTTCTTACTTCTGGAGATCTGTGTCTGAGCTTACTTGGGAATAAATCAGAATAACCTTAGGCTGAACCTGGTCCTGAACCTGCTTTTGCACTTCCATGTTCATGCAGTAGCTTTGAACAGTTGGTTAATCAAAATCCACGATATAATCTCAAGCAGACATTTGGGTGATGGATCCAGCACCCGAGGTGGGGAACGGAAAAAATTAAAATGCCTGTTTGGTACCCCTATATATACACACCAGAGTATCCTGTTCTCAGTTACCAAGTTTGCCTGCTGAGTCCCAGGCCAACTGGGTATACTAATATTTACCCACCAACCTCTGTATTACAAGGTTAAAACTTCAAGTATGTTAGGTGGAAATAATGAGTTGGGCAAGCACTGCCTGTACATGATGAAACAATGCAGCTTGAGGTAATAATGCCCATTATCACTCATTATCAAACATTTAGATAATTCCTAATATTTGTTTAAAAAAAAAAGAAAAAAGAAAAAAGCTAGCTCTCTCATGAACATTTTGAGCACTGGCAAATCTGAGTGTTTGAGGAGGGTAGAAGGAGGAGAGGATGAGTGGGAAAACAGAGGGAGAGATGTTATTAAACACTACAAGCATATTTAACAAATAGATTCTGCTTTCATAATGACTGTTTCTATATTATTGGTTTTAAAAGTTTATGGGAAGCTAAGTACTAACAGAAGGGAATATTATATATTTCCTTTTCACCCAGACATAAAATGGTCTCCTGCACAGCGGTTTTCTGTAAGTGGTAGCATTCATTACTTATCCAGCATGAGGTTTTGTTAACATTCTGCATCAGCTAATGTAATATAAGAAGAATGAAATAAACTCTTGATATTGATGGTGTCTGTGCTAATTTAACGTCTAGTGATATTAAGGTTCTAGTTGAAAGAACAAGCATATTTAAAACTACTAATTAAATATTATTATCAAAACATCTATATATGTAGTAAACACATGCAGATACATTGCTTTCATATTAAAAAGTCAGAATTTGCAGCAAAGACCACACAATCACCACAGTTATACCTTATTTTAAATACTTTATTGTGAAAAAGCTGTGGTATTATGACACATAATGTGGAAATTGTTGGCAAATGATGTTTTGAAAGCTGACAGCTGCATTTTATGTTTTGAAATAAAGTAAGAAAATCTGAAATAAGAAAAGTGTGATGTGGGGAGGCCTCTCCTTAAGAAATTTTCTTTATCATTTTCTCCCTAACAGTCACATAAATCAAGTCTTCAGTGGGATTAGAATCAATAGTTAGGACTACAAGTAACTGGCTTAATTTGCGAGAAGGGAGAGTCAAGTTAGATGTGCATACACACAAGAGGGTCAGATTAAGATTACATGGGCATCCTTACTTCTGCATTTCCTAATTGACTTCTGTATCTTAGCATTCTTTTGACATAATAAAAGATGCACTATGGATGTTATGGCAGTATAAGATGATGTATAGATTACACTTTTGTTTAATTACTGTGAAGATAAAACATGCTGTGACAACTGATTTAGATTCACAGTTTAATAAAGCTGCACTCTAGATATAACATAACAAAAACTAGGTCCTTCAGATACAGCGCACTGTGTACTTCTAACAGGTATTTACACCAATTACATCATAGAACAGGAACAAGCAAAATTATGTATGTTCGATGGGCCAGATTTTGCCATTTATTGCTGATTAGTAGTAGCTACACACAGAAGTCTGTGAGATGACCTATGCACCTACAAATGGGGATTACACTGGTCCATGTTCCTGACCTGAATAAATGGGCTGTACTTGAGTACTTGGGGCAGAAGTCTTCCCCAACTGAACAGCATCTTGGAACTAAAGACTTAAAATTTCCAGAGGGGTAGCCATGTTATTCTATGGACAGCAAAATCAATGAGAGTCCTGTGGCACTTTATAATCTAACAGATTTTAAAGGTGCTGCATCTCTCTCTGTCCCCCCACACCATTACCTTCATTACTGCATATGTATGTAGCCTCTGATCAACCTACCTTCATCTTGCCCCTTACCTCTGCTGTTAAGTTTTCCCCAACATCCAAACCTGCCCTGTTGTCCACACACATGAAGACCCTTCAGAGGCCCTTATTTGATCAGAATATTTAGCTCAAAGGAACTTGTGTTCCATTTCCATAAGAAGTCTATATAGCAGCTATTTGGGACAGGGACCACTGTGACAGATACTAAATCACCATGCAGTATTTTGGGAGACCATGGTACTAAATTATCTGCATGACTGTGTTCTGTTCCATACACAATTGTGTTCTGTTACCACAGCATCTACCACAACTAAAACCAGTGGGCAGTGAGTATTCCTAAGATTGTAAATACCTATGGAGAACTTCTACCCCCAGGGGTGGTTTGTATACACTGCTTCTAACTGAGTTTTCCAGAAACTAAGGCTGTGTCTAAGTTTTTAGTCTGAACTAGAATGTGTGGCTGTCTCAAACTAATCTCTTAGTTCAAACTTTTTAAGTTCGAACTAAACCATTATTTCGGGTCTTGCATGTGCTTAGTTCAGTCTAAGCTAGTTTATCCAGACTAAGCTAAATTTCTTAGTTTGAACTATCCAAAGGCTAGTGTGGCCATAGGCCAAACTAGCCAGGACTAGGGCTGCTTAGTCCAGACCAATTTGGCAGTGTAGACACAGCTATAAAAACAAAGAAAGGTCTTGTGGTATAGATGGGTGAGCTTGAACTGATACAGGGGGACCTTCCTTTTGATTCCTCAACAGACAGGACTTTTTGTCTGGAGTGTGCATGGGAGGGAAACAATCCTTGAGGAAGGGTTGGATGGGATGTGAGCCCACTATGGCCCCACAAGGAAGATGGATGATTCCAAGTATGTTTATTAGTAAGCGTATAGGAACTATTACTTGTTTTGTATGCTTTCTCTCTGATGCTTTACTCTAAGAATAAATGTATTCTGCTGAGAAACAGCTATATGGTAACTTGTAAGTGCTGTTCATAGCCTCCAGAGGTGAAACACCACCTAGAGCCAGCCTTTCATTATGCTGTTTTACCAGGATATCACAAATGCACAGCAGAAGGGCATTAAAACTCCCAGTCAAAAGAGTGTGAGAAGGGCCCCCTACCCAGAAACAGATGGAATCCTGAGACCAGACTGAGTTCTCTTGGAGGCGACCACATAGGAGAGATGCAAGTGAAGTTACCTTGCAACTGTGAATATTTAAGCCAAATGAGCTTTTGTTCCATTTCTCAAGGCAAGAGCTATTTCGGACAAGGACCCCCACTTACTATATTCTTCCATAGCACCTAACACAATGGGGTCCTGATATGACTGGTTACTTTTGGCATTACTGCAAATTATTAAATAGAACTGAGAAACTGCTAGCAGAAATGAGCTTAGCACATCTCCTCATATCCTGCCCAAAAGGCAGCAGCCCCTTTCAGCTAACCTGGAAAGATTGGTGTTGACCCCCAAGATACCAAGTTTAAGCCTCTTCTCTGGTACTGTGCAGAAAGAACATGTAATCTGAGTTGAGCCATCAAATATGGGACTTCTGTTCATTACGTTGTTTGCTCTAGGGTTCCATCAGTATTTTGCAGACCCAAATAGCCTGTATTCCTTGTACTTTCCTCACTGTTTTTCCTCTTTAAATCTATAATACTGTATATCTTTAAAAACTTGCTGAATTACCAAATGATGCAACAAGATCATAAACCACTTTCACACCTACCTCACTCCTCTGCATTCAAACTTGACTCTTAATTCTATATAATATACTACAGAGAAAAACAAATCAAACCCTACAAGTCTATTTTAAGTCTGTCAGAAGAAAAACATTATTGCTGAGCCTTCAGAATCATGGGTGACCTTGTACAGAATATATATCCTTTAACTTTTATCCTCAATCAAGGTGTTAATGGGAATGCCAAATTTCCTTAATGCTATTTCAGCATAGTTTTGTATTTAATTTCCTCAATTTGATCAATAATACACATACACAAGTTTGGTTTTTTTAAAATATTATTTATCCAAACTAAGGAAATCGCATATATATATTTGCCATTTCAGAGTCTGCATGCGCACATATGCCTAACAGTATGCCTACAATTTAATGTGTAGTCAAAAGTATAGTTCAATATTCCTTTCACTGGAAGTTCTGTTTACTGAAAATAAACTTCAAACCATCTGATGAAGAGGGATTTTCTCCCACAAAAGTTCATGCAATAAATAAATGTGTTAGTCTTTAAGTGCCACACTCTTTGTTTGTTTTACTGAACTAGACTAACAAGGCTGTCCCTTTGGCACTTTGCATTAGGTGAGCGGTTCCATCAGACAGACTAGAAGATCAGTCACGTTATTTCCTCAAGGCAGGTGAGCTATGTCTGGAGTAGCAGGAAAGAAAGATAATGGCTTTTTTAAGAGTCACACCCCCTCGGGATTGGGGCTATGAGAGAAGCATCACCTGAGCATCTAGGCAGCCCAGTGGGATTCAAGTGAGTCTTTGGTCCCTCTGCACTTGGGGAAAGATATATAAACCCTGCCCTCTGTCTTAAGTCACCTCTCATGCCTGATTAACAGCTACAAGGAGGCAACAAAGGGGACTGCCATGGTTACACAAGCCTATGGTTATAAATGGCCTTGTGACACCCCATCCCAAAATGTGGGTTGAGGTGCCCAGGAGCCTCAAAGTGACCAGCAAGGTCCCAGTGAGGACAGGCTGGAAGCACCCAGAATCACAACAGATGCAACCAGGCAGGCAGCACAGCCCAAAGCTAACAGCGAAGGCAGGTGTTTTCCTCTGGTGGGAGGCAGTCAAGCTAATTGCTGTTGCCTTCTTGTGGCAGGTATCCAGTGCAGGTACTTGTTGCATATGGGGTCCGGTCATGCAATAAATCAGAATTGAAAGTGAACTTAGGGAAAGATATCTCCTGAGATGCTGGGAAATGGTCTTGGGTATCTGAATGTCTGATATAACCAGAATACACCTCTTTCCCCCAACCTTTAGCCCTCATGAGAGAAGGGCAGTAGGGTCCTACAAACAGGCTGACACCTACTCTGAAGAGCTTGTGGGCTAGGGGGTTCTGCCAGCAGACCTCCACCAAATAGAAACAAGTAAGGAAGGAATCTTGATCTTCACTGTACAAATTATTGCCAGACAGTTCAAAGATGAGTTAAATAATAAAGGCCCAATTGAACCACATCCCTTGCCACTTGCGTTTATTTCCATGTGTCCTCAGCAATGTACTGACCAACTGTATCAAGTCCTTAAATTCTACAAATACAACTGAATAATTACAGAAGCATTACAGTTATCTTACTCTGATTTCTCAGTGTGCCAGCTTCTTCACTGGCAAATGAACCATGAATGCATAATATATTGCCTTCTTCAGAGGAGTCTTACATTTCACGAGTACCTCAATAGTCTCAGATTTCAACAGGTTTAGATGCTATTTCTTAGAAACTTGTAGTGAAGAGCTGTGGTCTGACATTTCTGAGAGCTTATTTACCCTCTTCACGGGTATATTGTTAAAATTAGTCAATGTTTATACATGACTTTGAAATTGAGAAGCGCTAATAAAGCTGTTATTTTGAAGGCCAAAACATAATAGTAATATAATTATTTTGGGGCTCATATATAATGTCAGTGGGAATTTGGGGTATGCACATGTGAAGACTGGTTGGTGACCTGAGCTAATGTTATGTGAGGAAACGACGGAAAGAGAATGTAGAACCTCACAATATCACTTTTATATTCACTTGTCTGACTAACTGTAATTTCAATCACCTGAGTAAACAATTTTAGAATGCAAAATGCAATTGCCCTTCGCTTTTATTGGTATTGCTGAGCATCTCTGTAATTAAATGTAAATAACTCGGGAAACAGAGATTAACAGATGTGTTGTTCCATATCTAATTAAGTGAAAAATAAGCATTGTGTGAAAATATTTATTTTTGTATGAAAGAAATAAAAGGTTCATTTTAAAAAATTTCAAATGCTAAAACTGACCGTATTATTACTGTTTGAGAAATATATTTTTCCAATTTTCTTCTCTTGGATATTTGCATATAAATGACTACTTTGCAATGTATGCTCTGTGAATTGGAGTAAATGCAGTAATTAGGAGCAATCTACAGGTACGTGGGCTGTATTATTATTAATGGTGCTTTTTTTTTTTTAATGAAAGTTGGATTTGTTTATATTTTGTAGAGCATCTGCTCTAGCTCACTGTGGCCTTTAATATGACAAAGAACAGAGCTCTGGAGACAAATCAAGAATGCCAGCATTTGTCTTACTGGGGTCTGTAACACTGTCATAATTCAAAAACTAGCAATACACTAAACCAGAGCACAAGAGCTGTGTAATATAAGCTCAAAGACAATATTTTTCTCCAGACAGGATTTCTGTTCCAGTGATTGAATTAGGAACCTCTGGTGGAGGGAGGATGGCAGAGCTCCACTGCAGTCAGTACAATTTTGACCTTTGGAAACCTTGGCTGAACTTTCCCCCCTATTTTAGACTGTTTAGACTAATATTCATCATGTCCTGTTTATTCTTTCAACAAGTTTAGCAAAATTTTCCTCTTCATAATCCATTAATGTTTAAAATAGGGAACTTTTTAAAATTACTATACTAATTTTTTCAGTGTAGCATAATACTGAGCCACATTCTTACCTTCAGTGGAGCTGACACATCAGCAATAAATATGGCCCAATATGTTCTTTCAAAGGAAACATATTCAGACTATTTTTGCCTAATATATTTTAAAATATATAAATGATTATTTTTACTTTGTGATTTATTATTAGAAAAATGACTTTGCTGGTCATAGAAAATGGCACACACGCGCACGCACACACAGACACACACATCCAGAGCTTTCTTCCTCTAGATGTCTGCTTCCTCATTGTTTTGAGACTATTTACGTTAGTGACAAATAGGTTGGTATTATTTTGTAACACCTGTTGGCTCTGTACAGCCAATAGCTCTTTGGTACAGCAAAATGGATTATATTCTGGTTTGTACAGCCTCAAAAGTATTATAATCTGACTTCTAACTGCAGTGCAAAATTCTGTCCTCAGATATACATGTTGGGATTTCATAGGTGTGACTGAGAGAAGAATATGACTTGCATATCTCTGTTAACACTAAAAACACACAAACCACTGGGAAGAGAAAGAGGCCAAAATGAAACAGTGTGATGTTCAAATACCAAGCTGAGATTTCAGAACAGTTAGAAATAAAACCATAGTAACTTTTTATTTCCCAGCACCGTGACAATCAAAAAGCCATCTGCAAATATTGCACAGATCCTTAGACCCCAATCCTGCAAAGACTCAAGCACATGGGACAGCTCAGGTACTTCATATTAAGCAGTTGCTGAAGTCTTTGTCAGATTTGGGTCCTCAGCACCATCCTGAGCACACACATTTAACTTTGATTATTCACAAAGCACATGCTTATGTGTTCATAAGATCAGGGCCTTTACCCCAATGTGTGGAAGTACAATTTTTATTGTAAAATTTTAAAATATCCGAAGTAATACAACAACAGTAATAACAGAAAATGGCAAATTAAACCACATTTACAATTAACAAGAACAAAAATAATAGGAAGATTAAATCTAGTGAAACAGAAACCCTAGGCGAGCACAATGCATCTGTCAGGCTCTGCCCCATAGATCTGCCCCACTGTGCCAACTAGGAACTGAGTCCAGCAGCAGCACCTCCTCAGACCAAGACCCTTCCTTTACTTTGAATTAATCCCCTACCATCACACAACCCCTAGTTACCCCCTGAGTTGTCCCCATCTTCACACAGCCCCTAGCTACTCTGTTCTCTGCACTTTGAACTACCCCTAGCTACCCCTGCCTGCACTCAGAGTAGTTTTCAAAATTTGGGAGCTGATCACCCTTCCCGCCCCCAACTTTGAATTACAATTTTTGGTTACACCAGCTCTATTATCTGCAAAAACAAACCTAAAGTTTTCAGATCCCTGAGCAGCCCTGAAATCACGATTAAAGTCCCCCCCCGCCCACACACACACACCTTTACAAAAATATGAAATGGTGCCCCTCGACTCCAAGATCAAACAAACGTCAACAATACATGAGTATGGATGATGGTACGTTTTCTTTGCATCAACAAACTAGTTATTATCAGCATTAAGCAAGCTGAATAAAGCCAGATGGAGAACAAATTAAAGGGTCCAAGAAATAATAAAAATATACCCTGGATAAGACGGTTGAGAAGTTAGCAAATACTAGCCAAATATCATGCCTAACATTATGGAATACCTGATGCTCTTGGATTATTGTTACATTTTGCTTATCATCCCCAATGAAAATGGAAGTATGTGTAGAAATTTTGCAGTGGAATACACAAACAATTAAAGAAAAAACATGGCTTAGAAAATTACTGAAAATGCACCAAGGAAATTTTAAAACAAATAAAATTACTGTTATTGTACCCAAGGACTGACCAGGAAGGAATACGGAGGAATAAACCATGGATAGAAAGGTTTGGTGATACTCCTGTGCTCACCTTGTCTGCAAAGATGCTCCCAGATGAAAAAACAGAGAGAAACTGTTGCACTAGATTTTGTTTAGCACAGAACTGGCAGGTTGCTGCCTGTAAAGATGTCATTTTTATTGTTTACATTTATTATTGTAAATTTTAGATGACACCCATAAAATCTTTTGTGGATGAACATTTCCGGCAAGGAAAATATTTTATCGAGAATATCCGTAATAGTAGGTTGTTATTTCGCTGATAAGTGGGGCTTAAAATTTTTATTTTAGTTGGCTAATTTTTGGGATTATGATGTTTCTGCTTCTAGGATTTAAGATTATTTCTTTTTGTTTGAGGATGAAATCCAGTTTCGTTTGCCAGTAAGATAAATCCTAATTACTTCTGAACATCTCGGTTGGATAGCTGGGCTAAATGCTACATTTCCTGCGTATCCAGAACTCCCACTGAAGTCAATGGTGATATGAAATTTGAAATATCAAGAAAAGGAGGATTAAACCTTTGATGTGTTTTCCTTTAAATGCTACCACTTGTGGTGTCCATATTCTACTGCATACACCATACTAGATTAAACTTCTAATATATCTATATTTGATCACCTCACATATGGTTGACTGGTACCTTGATGTGAGTGGTGCAGCATCTAAGCATTTATATTAAAAGGAGCAAACATTATTTTCAAGTTCATATTTGCGCTGGCTTAAAATATGGACAAAGTCTGTATTTAATAAAATACACAAGAACATTGAGAATAGAACCTCACAATACAATATAATAGCACTATGCATCCATAAGATTAATTTACTTAAGTATATGAAGGATAAAACTATTCCTTCACTTGAGGAAAGTGAGTACTCATCTCAGTTTATTTTATTCTGTTTTCTGTCAGCAAAATAAGAATAATTTAATACAATCACATGTTACTGTGTGATTTAATGCAATCATATATTACTGTACTCTTCAACTCTGAAACTTTGTACCTGAATAATACTCTGTTCCTAAAAATGTGCTTTGTTTCCTACCAGTGATTTTAACTCTGTGATTTTGCTTCCCACCTCAAGACAAACCACTTTCTTAATGTTATTACCTCATTCCTATCATAACAATAAAAAAGTAACTGGAATGTTAATTTCACATTTAAAAAACACTTGATTATCTTTGTAGTTGTTATCCATAGCTCTATCATCCAGTCTAACTTTTCACAGACCAGCAGAACAAATAAAACCATTGACATTCATCTGTCTCTAGTGGGTACTGAAGACTGAATAAGTTTTTATTTTATTCATAATAATACATAAAGTGGGAAACAATATGATATTTTTACTGGTTGTGCCAGAAAGAACAATTACTAGTGACATAGTTTTCCATTGCAAAACTATTATGGGGTCTTATTCTCCTCCATTGCATCAACAAAGGTTTTTTGCTGACAGATCATAACAAAAGGCCCATATACCTATGCTGATGCTCCTACATCATCACTGTGAGGAGATCAGGAAAATCTCTGTGCACCCAACATCACATACTTTACCTTAAGTTTAGCCAGGAGGAGTTCATGATCTTGTAGTAATTTTTTGGTCTCATCTTGATTGCTGCCAATTTCTAATACATTTGGTACCGACTCAGCCAGCTGAAGTTGCACCCATTTCCCACACTAAAATGCAAACATAAGTGAACACCCAATGTGTGTCATCCAGAAAACACAAGTGTTCTTTATATCTCTTCCCCAAAACATCCCAATTAAGACCCAAATGAATCTTCACAGGCAGACTTCTGCACCCAAAAGTAGCCTTAATGAAGTCAGTGAGCACTCGAATCATCTTGCATAGATTTATTTGCATAATTAAGCCCCAAAGTATACAAAGTCTGGTGAACACAAACTTCAATAATGTAATGCCACAAAAACCGCATGGTAAATCAAGTGTCATTTGACGCAACATATTCCCAAATATGTCATTTGAGGCAACATATCCCCAAATTTGTGCTTTGTCCAATCTTTACCCATGCAGTTGTCACGAGGATGTTTAAAAGGAAAGAAAGTCATACATGGGACTAAAAATAATCTTTTCCCTCTCCCAGGGGATTGATAGCATATTTATAGCTGGAGTGTTCATGGATAGCTCTTAGCTATGTGGCATGGTGAACTGATTTCCTAACTCTCTCACAGAAGAAACAAATTAAGGCACATATGAAGGCTGTCGTTTTTATGTAAGCCAGCCTTCCTCAGCACCCAGAGTTCTCCCAGTGCTAGGTAATCCATCACCGCATTTCACTAATAAGTACATTTTGGTTTTTGATTTCTTTTTTAAAGGAACAATCAACTGGTCTTTGCATATCTGGACAGGAAATTATTAAAGGAACATAAGAGTTAGAAACTGAGGGACCCAGTCCTGCAAATCATTACTCAGGCAAATATGGTTCATTGTTTCTTCCTGAACTGAGGAATTTCCAGCCCTATACAAAGACACCAGCACCATTCATCTGTTCAAGATTTCTTTAAGGCATCTGATAAAAATAGATAATGTTACTAAGCAGTTAACTGACAATCATATCTGCAGCAGACAAATCATGAGCCAAACTGTCTGTTGGAGGGGCTCCTCCACAAGTGGGAACCAGGAATATTGCACAAAAGGCAGGGCTGCCACTCTATAACAGCCACTGCAGTCTCAGGTTTGGAGTAGACTCCAGGGCACCTGTGCCTCTATCTCTGTGCTGGGAGAAATATCAGCTGGATTAGCATGGTACAAAACCCACTAGCTCCTTCCCAACAGCACTTCTAAATCCTCGCTGAACTGCAGAGTCGATCATGAACGTAACTTCCTTGATGCACAGGGGAGCAGTGTGCGGCCTCTCCAAAATCTTGCCCTTCTTTGCAGCACTTCTGCTGCTGACAGGTCTTTCCTCATCTGCTAAGGAGCAGGAGAAATTTCTTCCCTATGCCATTCTATGAGCCTGTGAGCTTCTCAGGCATCTTTGAAACGCCCCCATCTTAATCAACATCCCAAACTGCATACACATTTTTTTTAAGCTGGAACTAGCCTCTGCAATGGTCTCTCAGAACTTTATAAACACCAGGAGAAACACAAGAGCTACTACTAAAAATGTATGATAAAAGTAACCAACTTTTTTTTAAAGCATGACAATGATTTGGGGGGGGGGTGTCAGGTCACACTCTGAACAAGACATAAGTAATGGAAATGGTTCTTTGTGCATTTATGAAAAATGAAAGTTGTACCATTAACAGAATTAATAAACACATTTATTTAAGAAAGACTAAACTCCTCAAAAGGCATAAAGTTCATATGCATTATTATGATCAAGAATTTTGCAGTGCCCTAAAGGTACAGTGCCACCTTTTAGAATCAGACATATTCTCTGGGCCCATAGGAACTTGCAGAGTTTGACTGAATAGTTTTGGTTCAGGTAAAAAAGAAAAGTGACACTCTGTAAACAGCATGAACTTATTAGGAGGTTTTATACATAATAACTTAAGCAATAAAACAAATGTACTTTCATGGCCAACACTATATGCTATACAGTTGTTGATATGAACAGAATTTGGAATAGGCTGTTACTACATACGATGCAGATCAAACCCAAGACCTAAGCCTATAACAGTTAGAAAATGCTGTCTTACCTTAAGTATAGCTATAACAATCCTTGACTCTCCAGCCTGAACAGCAACTGAACTGACTGTTGTTGTAGAAAGATGTTCACCAAAGCTGCCTTCATCAGACATGGTGTTTCAGAACGGGACTTCATACGTTATTGCAGCCTCAGTATACTTGTGTGGTCATTTCAGAAGGCAACACACAGGGTTACTTGAATTCATTCAGCAAAAGAGCTCAGCTAACACTGATTACTCTGCCAAAAGGAAAGAACAGGAGGTTAAAAATAGACAACCCCATTGAGTTTATCATTCTTGAGAGAGAGATTTGACACCCCCCCCTAGTTTGGTAACATTAAGCTGCCTGATCTTTTTTGTCATTATCTGAAGTGTAAAGGGCTGCATCTGTGATCATCATCCGACTCAGGATAAGCAAATGGAAAAAGGATATTTAAATCAAAATACCTGGAATCAATTTCACAACTAGCGCTCTACAGATCAATACAATATTGTAGGGTTTTAAAACAAGCAAATAGCTGATCCAAATATTCATCTTGCAGAATTTCTTATACTCCTATTTATTAGCTGCTAATGAGCTGCATAAATTTGCTGAATATTTTTTCTCAGTCAGTATATTATGTAGTACTATTGTACATATGAACCCCCGCCCCAATCCTATGAACGGAACCAGAATGCATTTCTTACCAAAAACATCATCATGTGTCACAGCAGTATAAACTTAAAAAAGGAATCTAAATAGCCCGTGCTTGCTTTAGATAGGCATTTTCTCACTTAGTACCATTAGGATTTTTTATTCAGTATGCCACTTCATAGTAAGTTGTTCCCATATTGTTTTTAAGCTTAAGTAATCCCTCTTTAGCAATATGCTTGTAAGCACCACATTCCTCAACTCATTAAAAGGCTGCACTGTACATTAGCTTTTTATTCAGCAAGGAAAATCACAGAGAGTTTTAAATTGTGGTACAGGGTCAGCACATTAATTCTACTGCTAGCAACTTAGAGCATGTCACAAGTAGACGGTGGTATTAGACAGCTGCTGTTTGATTCACTGTGACAGAACAGCTGAGAAAGTAACACTGGAGTTTAGCTCACAGATTGCTCAGATGACACAAGCACTTTGGATAAATCAAAGACTTACCAGACTTATAAGCATCTGCTTGTTTTATTTCTTTAAAACTATTAAATGATTTAGATTAATTTAGAAGCAAATCCAGGTTCAAATCTTGATAGTTACTATATTACAGAACTACGAGTATTAAATTATCCATGCAATCAAGGGTGCAAAGTTAAAAATCGAGAGGAAAAATTACTTTTGTATTCAGCAAAAATTCTGGCTGCTTAAGTGATCTGCAAAAAAAAGCTCTGCAATTCTTTGGTCATGAAATGGCTCTCCCAGTTTCTCCAAACATGGAGGCTTTTCTGTTTGTGTGTAAAGTGATGCCAAGGGACCTCACAAAACATGCCACAGAAGCCCCAGCAGTACACACAGATAGAAGCAGAGCACAATAGTGGTTCTGCCCTAGACTGGATGAGTTATTGAGTTTTATTTATTGATGTTATATTATTAATTATGAAAATGAGCTATTTGGAAAATAGTGAAGCTACAATCTGAAAGTAAGTGACAAAATATTTTGTATTGGAAGAAGAGGACATAGCTATGGCGAATGAGCGGATGTGTTGAATGTTGGCCCCCTGTACTAATGCACTTGAACAAACATTGTGTCACTTGTAACTATGGACTGCAAGCAGTCTTGAGTTAATTGGGCTGAGGAGGACATAGCTGACAATTCTTTTAAAAGAATACGCAGGCCCAAAACCAAAAACAAATCACAATGTAGCAGCTCATCAGCTATGGGATGCAGAGAGCACAAGAACTTAAAAATGGCTATCTTGGGTCAGACGAATGGTCCATCCAGCCCAGTATCCTGTCTCCCAACAGTGGTTAGTGCCAGGTTCTTCAGAGAGTTTGAATAGAATAGATAATCATGAAATGACCCACGCTGTGGTAAACATCAATCCCTGCCTGCTCTGGCTAATAGCCATTGATGGACCCATCCTGCATGAACCTATTTAGTTCCTTTTTTTTGAAATCCATTATAGTCTTGGCCCTCACAGCATCCTCTAACAAGGAGTTCCACAGTTTGTCTGTACATTTTGTGAAGAAATACTGCCTTTTGTTCATTTTAAACCAGGCACTCATTAATTTCATTTGGTGACTCTATGAGGAGTGAAGAACACTTCGTGCCTTATTTACTTTTGCTACCCCAGTCATGATTTTATAGACCTCTATCAAATCCCCCTTTAGTTATTTATTTTTCAAGCTGAAAAGCCTCAAGCTTTGTAATCTCTCCTCCTATGGAAGCTATTCCATATCCTTAAATCATTTTTGTTGCCCTTTTCTGTACCTTTTCCAATGCCAATGTATTTTTTTGGAGCTGGGGTAACCAGATCTACATACAATATTCAAGATGTGGGAGTACCATGGATTTATAAAGAGGCAATATATTTTCTGTCTTATTTTCTAATGATTCTCAGCACTCTCTTAGCTTTGTTTGACTGCCACTGAACATCGAGTGGATATCTTTAGAAGTGAACTATCCATAAGAACGCCAAGATCTCTTTCTTGAGTGGTAACAGCTAATTTAAACCTCATCGTTTTGTATGTATAGTTGGGATTCTGTTTTCCAGTGTGCAATATTTGCATTTATCGACACTGAATTTAATTTTGTTGCCCAATTACCCAGTTCTGTGAGATCCCTTTGTAACTCTTCTATTCTGGACTTAACTACCTTGAATAATTTTATATCACCTGCATATGTTGCCATCTCATGTTTATCTCTTTTTCCAGATCATTTATGAACATGTTGAACAGTACTGCTCCCATTACAGAATTCTAGGCAACACTACTATTTATTTGACTCAATTCTGAAAACTTTTTATTCCTACCTTTTGTTTCCTATCTTTCAACGAGCTACTCATTCATGAAAGGAACCTCCCTGTTATCCCATGATTGCTTACTTTGCTTCTAAGTCTTTGGTGAGACACCTTGTCAAAGGCTTTCTGAAAATTTGAGTACCCTATATCCACTGGATCACCTTTGTTCACGTTTGTTGCTCCCCTCAAAGAATTCTAATAGATTGGTGAGGCCTGATTTCCATTTACAAAAGCAATGTTGACTCTTCCCCAACAAAACAATAATCTATATGTCTGATAATTCTTTTCTTTATTATAGTTTCAATTAATTTGCTTGCTCCTGAAGTTAGGCATGCTGGCCTGTAATTGCTAGGATTGTCTCTGGAACATATTTAAAAATTGTCACCTTAACTACCTCCAGTCACCTGGAACAGAATCTGATTTAAATGATAGGTTATGTGGCACAATTAGTAGTTCTACAATTTCACATTTGAATTCCTTCAGAACTCTTGGGTGGATACCATCTGCTTCTGGTGACTTCTTGCTATTTATCAATTTGTTCCAAAAGCATCTCTTATGACAGTGAGTCTGGGATAATTCCTAGATTTGCCACCTAAAAACAAGGATTCCAGTTTGGGAATCTCCCTCACAAGCTCTCCCATGCAGGCTTATGCAAAAAATGCATCTAGGTTCTCCACAATAGCTTTATCTTCCTTGAATATTCCTTTTTGTATCTTGAGCCTCCATTCACCCTACTGGTTGTTTAGGAGGTTTTCTGCTTTTGAGGCACTTAAAAATTGTTTGCTTTTATTTTATGAATCTTTGACTACCTGTTCATCAAACTCATTTTTGGCCTTCCTAAACTTATTTTTACACTTCACTTGCCAGAGTTTATGTTCCTTTCTATTTTCCTCAATAAAATTTAACTTCCATTTTTTAAAGGATGGCTTTTTTTTTTAACCTCCAACTGCTTCTTTTTCTTCATTGTTTAGCCCTAGTGACTCTTGTATGGCCCTCTTACTATATTTTCAGCACTGTACCATCTAATTTCTGTTTAACTAGCTTCCTCATCTTTGTGTAGTTCCCTTTTCCAAAATTAAATTGAGTGCTATCATGGTAGGCTTCTTTGGTGGCATCTTCCTCCCTTCCAATGCCCAGTGATGTTACATTTTATATTACTATCACTATTACCAAGTGGTTCAGCTCCATTCAGCCCTTGGACCAGATCCTGTGTTCCACTTCGGGTGTAACCAAGAATTGCCTCCCCTCTTGCAGGTTCCAGGACTAGCTACTCCAAGCAACAGTCATTTATGGTATCAGGAAACTTTCTCTCTGCATCTCATCCTGAGGTGACATATACCCAGTCAATAAATAAGAGGGTAGTTAAAATCCCCATTATTATTAAGATTTTATTTTTATAGCCTCTCTAATCTCCCTGAACATTTCACAGTCACTATCACCATCCTGCTCAAGTGATTACTACTATATTCTTATTATTCAAGCATGGAATTACTAGCCACAGAGATTCTGTGGTAGAGTTTGGTTCCTTTAAGATTTTTATTACATTTGACTTTCTGCTTTTTTTTCCACATAGTGCCACTCCCTCACCAGTATGGCTAATTCTCATCTTCCAATATATATTTTTAGCCTGCTGTTATTGTGTATTATTCCTTATCCTCATCCCACCAAGTTTCTGTGATGCTTATTGTACCAACACCCTCCTATCTTCTCCCATACAAGCCACATGAACAGAGAGGGGCTGTGAGTCATTTTAATTTGATTTAGGAAATGGCAGCCTTCTTTGCTTTTGTTTTCCAGAAATAAAAGGTAGAGTGCAACAGTGAAATGCTGTAAGTTTTCCACTAACAGTCAAAACACACATAGTACGAAAAGCATGCATAGTCAATTTAGAAGCTTGGATTAGAAACCTGTCAATAGAGCAGATCATGACCTGTTCTGTTCATCCTTGAACAACAGTATGGTGATATAGTGACCCCTTAATCATCTATCCAAGCTACTCGTCCAATGAGTAGCAGCATAGATAGGAATATAGCCACTGCAGCATTGCTATAGCCCTTCAACTGCGCATGTAGGGAAAGTCAACGGAGTTTGTGCTGTTAAATACCTCAGGTGCATTAGAAAATCACTTCCAACACAGAATCAGAGGACTGGAAGGGACCTCAAGGTGTCACCCAGTCCAATCCCTTGCATTGACAGGGACATGCTAGGCAGTGCAGCTGTGCTAGTGCACATGAGTATGTATACTGCACCAGATATAAAGGTGGCACAAGCTACTTTTCCCTCTGAAGGAGAAGGGGAACCCAGGAGAAAGACTATGATGTTGGTCTGTACTTGAGGCAGCTACCTGCGGCTCATTAATAAGGTATTATAAAATAATAAAATTTGCCCAGCATTAATTATAGTATTCAACATGTATTTAAAAGGTAGACACAGTCATATGAAGAGGCTATTTCTATTTAATTATTTTTAATGTTTATGTGAGAGTTCCTTAAGAACAGCAGTCGGATCTTTGTTTTCATCATAAAAATCAGGGACTGTGCACAGATACTTTTATTACTTATTACCCCAGCCAAAGGACCTGATGAAAGAATAATACCATCTCTGTTTAACCTTATGAAAGCAATCAGTCAGCACTGATGCAAAATGAAAAAAAAACACAGTACAAGTCATTCAGTTAACATGAGATGATAGCTCAAATATGGATAAACATGTTAACTACACAAAAGAATAAAGACATGTTGTTTTTACAGTTAAAATGGTGTTTAACAGAAAGCGATAGCTGTCTGATGGAACTGAATTTCAGAAGCCTAAGTTTAGAACTTGTTTGATAAGCAGATGGCACAACTGTACTCTTAACAGCACATCACTTCACACATGCAACAGCAAACACCACTTATCCAGTGAATGGAATTCAGCAGGAGAAGCAGAAGACTGCAGCTCCTAATTAAAACATTGTTAAAGTAGCCTGGGACTAGAGATCTCTGTTTAATAAGATTAGATCACACTTACCTTACCATTTACCACAGAAAACTCAAAAAGATTCATATATATGTATATATGAAACTAACTCGAATCTGTTCAGCACAACTATTTGAAAGCTGATACCACTGAGAGGTACCTCGGCATCCATTTATGGATATGGTTTTTTTTTTTTTCTTTCTTTCCCTCTTCCCATATCCTTGGACATCAAGCACCAACCAACTGTTAATTCCTGCCTGCTTTCCCCCACCTCCCTTACACCTAACGTCAGCCATCATGTTGTGTGATATAATTTGAAGAGATGAAGATGCATCAAGTATTTATATCACCTCTTTTTCTTCTGGTCACTTAGTCTGGTCCTGTAAGTTACACAGTCATCAATAAGCAGTGCTGTACTTGTCATGCAGTCTATTGTGGAGCCTATCTCCCAAGAATAAAAAGATCTGTTGTGACACCTCCCAATATATAGATGGCCTCTCATATTATAAAAATGTTAGATGAAGAGATTTATACTTGTGTCTCTTTTACACACACATTTCTACATTAGTGTACAAATGTTAGAATATTGTCTTTAAACCTAGAATTTTGTTTAATTTAAAAAACAAACTCTTACCAGTTAACACTGTTAACAATTGTTTACAGAGAAATATATTGTTAGAATTAATTTTCATTTCTATAAATGTAATAGTCTGGGACTCTGCCATTACCTCCACTTGCAAAACACATTGAGCAACAATAATTTTGTTGCAGCACTAAAGCAAAAGTCACATAATGCAAGAACTTAAAAATCAAGATTTGTCATTCTGTATTGACATTAAAAATCCTCTGACATTTCACAGAAAGTTGCCCTCATGTTTTTGGTCTAGTTTTCCTCTTCTCTTTCTCCCCACCCTCCAAACTTGTGCAGTATTCCGTCTGCCAGGTGGTTGTTACCCTCCATTGAAGAGGTGGCTGTGTGTCATTGGTGTTGTACATATACCATTTATAAAGTGCCTTGGGATCCACCAGAGGAATGATGTTTTATTTAAGTAAAATAATAATAAGCCCTTCAGAAAGTACCATGGGAGGAGGTTTACAAAAATCACCTAAAGGACTTAGAAGCTCAAGTCAATGACTCCAGCATATTATGCATACATTAGATTTTGCTTCATTACAGTTTTCATAACAATTTACCTTAGCATAACCATGTAAAGGCAAGAATCTGAACTGCTTTACTCTTTCTCTCTCTTTTTTTAATCCTATTGCTGTGTGACATTTTACCATTCTAAACTGTAAACAAAACAAAACAAAAGAAAAGGCGAGTCTAAATTATTCACATAAAGAAATTTGCTGGAGAGAAAATCAGCTAGAGGCAGATTTGTTTTCAACCCTTTATAGAGGCTCTGCAGCTTTTTTCTTTTTCTTTAACCAAATCAGAATTACAGCTGGAACACAAAGCAATTATTTCACCACTTCAGCTGCAGCTATTCTATCTAGTATCAGAGGAGCATGGTTCATTATAGGCTAGTGAGAGAAACTGTGAAAGGGTGCAACTATGCTCTTCAGTGGAGAACACCAAAATTTATCTAAACTCTAGGCCAGGATTCCCACTCCTGCACCACTCTCACTGCCCCTATCTTTCTCATAGAGACAGGCTTCGTTGTGTGCAAAACTGGATAATATAAAGGCTTAGAAAGATTAGATTTTTTAAAAAGCAATAAATGTTATTAAACATGAGTTTGCCACATGCATACGCAAACTAATAAAAAATAGTTCCACTGCTGATAATCAACATTTAGAAATAGGCCAAGAAGGAAAAATGCTGCTCCATAACTTATTAGAATGATTAAGGATATTGACAATTCATGTTTTAATGATTATAAAGCTTTAACTTTTTGATCTTCATCATCTATTCTCATTAAATCCTCTTGTCTGGCTCTTCCCATAATTTCCCACAACTGTAAAGATGTACATCAATAAAAATTGAAAAAAAATCTTAAAATCCATAACTATGCAACTGTGACAATTTAAATTGATAGAAAGGTGCTTAAAATAAACATTGATATTATCATAAAAATTATTTAAAAAATTAAAAATTGAATTCTGCTATGCCAATTAACATGCATTAAATCACCTCGTTCATACTCTTCTTAATTCAGTATTGTTACCTCCAGCAGACCATTTGATGATATGTACAGTCTAATTTTAAAGTGTCAGAAGCAATTGCGCTTCCATCGGTACCTGTGTAAGACTTTCACAGCCATTTAAACGTTTTACCTGATATTTAGTAAATATGCACTTTCCCTCATTCACTTTTCTTGGTTATACCATCCATCCTGAACTATGATAAATATTTCATTGCTGGGTATTTACTCCTTTGGAATAGTTATGGTCTGTTTTATCTTTCTGAAATCCACACCAGTCCATGCAGTCATCACTCCATCATGCTATTTTACTCTATTATTTTACTCTTTCATCAATAATAGAACCCTCCCAGACCATTAACTAATTTTGTTGGTCTTTCTTGTTCTCCTTCCAGTTTGACTTTGCGAGATCAGAGTGATGAGACTGTACTTGGAATATCACAACCATACAGCAAGGTACCAGCACCTCCATCTGCAATATTGCTAACAGTTTATGTAGCCAAAAGGACACAGGCCTTTTCCCCTTCAGTTAAAACATGCCATCCATCATCATGGCATCTGACTGCCTTGCAAACAGTAGTTTACCCTCCCAACAATCTTGTGAAGTAGGAATTTTTGCCTGCTATCTTTTCCCCTTCTCCTCGATTCCTTGGGAGCAGGAACCCCACAATCACTCTGAAAATAGAACATTCTTTGGAAATACAATCTATGCTCTATCGTTAAAATATGCATCAGCTAATTTTTGTACCACATGTCAGCTGAGGATGGAGGACAGTCATGGGAAAGAGGAAATTTCTTTTAAGAAGAAACCAAAATGGAAATGCCAGAGAACAAAATTTGCAGAGTCAAGAACTCAGAGCAAATAGTGATTAGCAGAGAGAGTGGTCACAAGCATCCTGGCTGTTCGCATTGACAAGCTGCAAGGCACACTGAGTAAAAACCCTGTCTTCTTTATGACTGCTTGCTCTCTCAGAGGTAATATGCCATGAAATGATGGTTATACATGGGAACTACCTAGCAAATTGACTATTCATACTGGTTGAAAATAAAACATTACAAAGCTCTTTGAGTATGTGGCTTGATATTACCTTTTAATGCAGTTTCTAGCAATACACTAATAAAAATCATGGCTACTCCCGGGTGTGTATTTCTTTATATGTATTTAACTTGGAAGGTGGAAGGAAGATTATGGCCTGAGATGTGAGTGATACAAGGCAGGCTGTGGGGCCTCATGTTCCAATCAGCGCAGATACGTAGAACAGAGGTCAAACATGTTAGTCAGAGAACACTGTACAATTCTTTACCCTTCCAAGACCCGCTCCAAGTTGTCCATTACCCCTGTGCAGGCCTGCTGAGCTACCCATAAAGGTTTAGTGAGAAAGCAGACTGTACTCAATCACTTCCAATTTAGTATGTGGCTCACTCCCGTCATTGAAAACTAGACTCACTGAATCACATGATAGCATTAAGTACCAAATCACTACACTGTAGCTTTTATACAAAAAGTTAATGGATAAACACAATGAACACACTGCTTAAACTTAGTAAGAGAGGCTCTCAACCATGAAAACCAAAATACCTTAGGAGTAGTACAGTATCTCATGGTCACGACATTTAGCACTAACTCTTGCTGAGGCTGGAGCACACCAGAGCTCTGCAAACCACAAGTCAAATCATGTGACTGTTCTGACCCCCAGCATCTGTTCTGATCCCCACATGCAAAAAAAGGGGACGCTGAAGGGGATCCGAGAGGAGGAAGGACAGTCCATGAGGTAATTCTTTGATGAAGTCACCATCTGTGACTCATCCCTAAGATGGTTTTCCCTTCTCCATTGTCCTATAATCTGGTTTATAGCTACTGCACTGAGAATCGAGGTGTTTTCTCTGCACACATTGCGCTTCTGTGGGTATCAACTGGCCATTCTCCTCTTCTAAGGGTGTATCTGTTTTTATGGGTGAGGCTCAGCAATGAATAATGGTTCTTGTTATTATGGAGTCTGTCCCAACCATACAAACAAGGAGACTGGTGGCACTTTTAAAGACCAATGCATTTATTTATTGCATAAATTTGTTTTGAACTAGACTGACTTGGCTACCCATTTGGAACTTGTCCTATGTGAGAGTTATGTAACGCTCATGTGCAGAGAAATACAGAGAGTGAGTATTAAAGGTATTTGTTCACCAGCGTTTGGGAAAGTCCAAACACTATGTATTTTACTGTGATTATAGCAACTTGATTTTTAATAACTTTCCACCAACACTGAGCCTGACAGACTCTCAGCTGGTACACGGGCCTAGAGTGGGCGTAAGCCTGCAACATCACAGCTGGCACCCAAGTTTGAGTGGTGGGAAGAGGATGAATCCCTTCCTCCGAAGCCTCAAAAGTCCTCAGTAGCATGAGGTATGGCTCACTTGCTAGTGGATTCTTTGTACTTTTAAGTCTTTAAACTGTAATTTGAGGACTTCACTAACTCAGTCATGGGTTAAATGTAAGGAGTGGGTGAGTGAGGAGGTGTGGCCTGCATTGTGCAGAAACTCAGATTAGGTAATCGTATCAGTCCCTTCTGAGTTTAAGAGTCCAGCCATGCCATGGAGGCTGCTTAAATCCCATAGCTGGACCAGGCTAGAGGTGGTATGTGTGCTGCCCACTCTCTGACCCCCTTCAATTCCAACAGATAGCAAGAAAAATCCTCCCAGTAGTGGCTCTCCATTTCCAGAACTTCCTGGGTCCATGGCACTTGCCTTACACCCCAAAGAAAAATGTCAAGTAGGTCTTGATCAGACTGATTTGTGTTGTAGAAGTTACATCCTAAATAGGCCTACAGTGTTATTGCTTCTGGTAATACAATACACTGAACCACAATTAACCACACTCACACTGTGCTGGCAGGCACTTAAAATCTGCTAATGGTGTAGGTGTCACAACACTTCCAAGGAGTGCTGACTGTCATTTCCAGGTCACCAGTAATAAGCATTCACCCTCATTATAACTACATTATAACACAAATGTAGTGCTATATCACTCATTATAAATTATTTACATCAAGAAATGTTGAATCATAAAGCTGTCGCGAAGGAACACGGTTAGTCATGTATCTTTGAAATCTTCCTGCAGTTATGTGTGCAGCCCATCCGCATGTGGGATCTTTGTTCCTGCCTCAGCAGGTTGAGGGGCTATGTGTGTAATTGTCACAAAGATTGTCAAGGCAAGAATCATGTTGGAAGAACACACGTTGGACTCAGTCCAAATTAGTCACAATACCATCCATGTACGAGCAAGTTCCCCATCTTTTCCCTCAGGGTTCCCTATTTTAGACATCCCTTAAATCCTCTGACTTTTCTAGCTGGGAAAGTACATTGAGCTCCCCTGCTGCTCATTAGCAGGAACCACAGGAAAAAAACAGCAATATTGTATGCAACAACAGACAAGCTACTATACAGATTGTTTCAACCCTTCAGTATCCCCATGTATAAGGTTCTGTACGCTTCGGTAGTGGTGAGAGCTGTACATTTGTACAGGTCCCAAGGCACAATGTCACAAGAATTGGATATAATTAATACCAAGCCATAATGAAAATGTTTCCCAATCAGCTAAATTCAATACTGCTTTTAAGAAAATTATACTGAATTAGTTGTAGCAGTTGAGCTCGCAGCATTAGTAGGAAGGGTTTGTAGACACAGCTGGCAGTTAAGCAACTGGAACAGAGAAATGACAGCTGCTTTTCTTACATAAGTTACTGAGCCAAATTCCCACCTTTCCAAACCAGTCCATGTCTCTGTCTATAATGGAATTTCCATCTGCAACCCAAAGCTGGCACAGCATAGGAGTCTTATGAGAGATGGCCTATAAGAAAGGGGTGTTGATGGGAACAGCTGTGTGCTTTGGCAATCCAGAGCTAGGGGCCTGTTGCAGCTGGGCATAGGTTAGTCTTCATCTGTGTAGCTGTGATGCTAGTCTTCAGAGCTGCAGCCAAAACCTACCTGCACAGGGACTAGTCATTATGTACATAACTGTCACATAAACAATGTTGCAGTTGGGTGGGACACACTACAGAGTTTGTAAGACTGCCCTGTCACTGAGCATGTTACTGAGCCATCAAGTAGAACAAAAAAATGCCAGCAGTCTTAGCTTACAATGAGCAAGTCTATTATTCTGAACACAGACTTTTCCCCAAAATATTATGCTGCAGCCCCTTATTTATTGTCTGCAACAAGTGAAACTTATAAATAACTTCTCTGTAAGTGAGGGCTTTGCGCTTATTAATGAGTTGGTTTAAATTCTTGTTTGCATCTTGTGTGAACTACTGGTCATTCAGTTTGCTCTTCTCAAGTAAACTTCTTTCATTCCAAAAGTAAACTAGATCAGGACCACCATATTCTCATTTTTTAGAATCAAACAAACAATGTAACATGACTTTAATTTGCTTATTGCAATTTAAGAAACCTTTTAAAATGAGCATTTATATTGTAATATATTCCTGTAAAACTTATTTTAAAATAACATTACTTAAATGTACTGTAAAAATAAGTTGGATGCAGTAGTACATTATGTCAGTATATTAGTATATTGTAGAAGATTTTTCTATATCTCTTGCTGAAGTACTTTAAGACATGATTTGTCACTTACTGTACTGAGAAATCATTTATTCATATTTTGAACTAAATGTAACATGTCATTTTGACTACAGTAATATTTAAAAAACTTCATTTTTTCAATATTGACTTTATTCTATGGAGAAGTTATTGGCCAAAGTTGAGAGAGAAATAAATTAGTGCACAAGTTATACTGAGGATCAACTTCTTTTAAAGAACATCAAGTATTTTTTAAAAAAATAAAGGGAATATATACTTAATATTTAGAAACCCCTTAAAATTTCAAATTTCAATTGGTTTCTCTCATGACATGTTTTTGTTCATTAATTCACATTTGAGATACAGCAACATAAAGTTTAGAGAATGACAAGAAAAAAGTGGCCCATCTCCTCAAAAGCAAGCAAGATGACTTCATGTTGAGTCTTCTAGCCAGGAACATTATGTGGCAGAGGTTGCCCCTCTGGGGAGGGGAGAGGGCAGGGCCTGACTCGCCAGCTCCAAAACTCTCCCTTGGCGGTATGGGCCAGAGGCCAATCTGCCCCAGCCCAGGTGGGTCTTCTGGGAGACTTCCCTGGGCGTCACAGTCAATTCCTTTTCCTCAGTCTGTCTGTCTAAGGGGTTAGAGTGGTAGCTTTCTCCTCAGCCTCGGAGTAGCTCCAGACCTAGAGGCAGCTTCAGTCTCTCCACCCTCCCTTCTGGCAGCAGCAGCCTTTATAGGCCTGGGCCAGCCCTTGATTGAGCCCAGGTGTCTCCAATTGGCCTGCAGAGACCTTTTCTCTGTAGCTGGGGTAAAGAGCCTTTAGCAGCCTGGGGCTTATATATCTGCCCTGCCACACCCTTCTGTAGCCCTCTGAGCTCACCTTATCACAATTATTAACATTAAAAAACCCATGGTCCTTAGTTTAGAACAAAAGCACAGAGCACACTGAACAGGTGTTTTAAAAAAAGATTAATGTGATGATGAACTGAAACAATGATTGTGTGGATATACATAACTTTCAAGGTATTTTTTTAAATTATGTATGGTATATGAAAAAAAAACTAACTTTTTAGCCAATCCAACCATTATAATGATAAAGTTTTTGGAGAAAAAAACCTAAGAGATGGCCTAACATTCCCCTGTCTGCAGACACGCACTTTAACAGGTGCAGCAAAGAAATGAAGAAGTTTAGCAGTGCTATGAGTCAAGTATATGGGGGAGAAGACCACAGCACACCAAAAACTGCAGTCTGACTCTCTGACATGCTGTCATCAAAAAGCATCAGCTGGAAGAAAGGATACATACTATGGAAATGCGAGACTTTACTTTTCCTGTACATGTATCTGGATTATTTCTGCAGGATGAAAGCCTGGTCATATTATGTACAGAGTATTTTCTTTTAATCCGATTTCCTATTTTAATAAATCTTGTTTTACAGTAAGTTTTAGACTGGTTGGGAATTTCATATTCTCTGAGATGCAATAGAGTCCTCATTGCTTAACATCCTCAATCGATAAGGCATAGACTATCTTCTCCTGTAATAGATGTCAGAGAGGTCTTAAATGAAACAGAGAAAGCCTAGCGACCCTGGTTGATGACGAAGTTTAGAGAGGCATCCTTCTTAACATTTTATCCTCTGTCTTGTGCACATAACAGTTTGCTGTTGTGGCACTGCTGACTTTTCCTTGTTTAAAAAAAAATAAAAAAAGATCAATCATTGAGGTACAGATTATAATACCTTCATCTTACTACAGGAGTAGTCCATGGATGTCAGTGGAATGATTTCAAAAGAAAGCAGTACTCAGTGGGTAAGGATATCACCATGTGACCCTTAAGAAGAATATGGACTTTGTAAACAGATCAAAATGTAGATTTACCACCTTTCAATGTATAAAGAATGGAGAGTTTGCATTTGGGAAGATATATCATTAAAAACCAATTTGTATTTGATTTTTAAAAGATGGTTTTTATTAAGCACAAACAGCTTTTAATACATATCAATACAAATAGGAAAACATTTGTTTAATGAATCTGATATATCAAAGATTTGATGGGCAGGCTGCATATTGGCATGACAGAAATGGTCATTTTTAAGGTATTACAAATTAAAATTATAGGATCACCACTGCCTACACAAACTGGTAGCTTACCTACAGCCTAAAAGTACTACATCACCTGGGGGAGTGGGGTAGAGAGAGCTACTATTTCAAATGTGGAACTTCTACATTCTGATTAGCACCATTCAAAGCTTGTGTCAGCTGTTTAACTAAGAAGCAACTGACAGGTCAGGGTAAAGCTTTACAGCAAATTTTCAGTGCAAGGTTTACAGTTCCTTTTGATAAGATGCTTGGAATCTATGGTTTCATAGCATGTTAAATAATTATGGCTTGGCAGATGTACAGTGTTAGCATGTTGAGGAGCAATGCTTACTTTGAAGACGAGGCTTTTATAACAGCTATGAAATGCATTATGTCAAATGCTGTAATATGCAGACGACATGCTGGGTTACAAATGAAGTCTTATAAGCTACTAGATAATGGTCCAGTCTATTAGCTCTCTGTCGTAGTAGCTTCTGGTTGTCTCAGCTGCTGCCTTCTCAGGCTAACTAGCTTCAGCTTCTCTCTAATGTGTTCTGCTGTAGAAGCCATGTCGCTTGGGCTCCCAAAATACTGCTCAGTACTAAAAACCAAAACACAAATAAAGAAACAATGAAAGGTAAAACAGCATTAGAATTCTCATGTGAATGCAAATAAATTCCTGAAAGGTTGAAACAACACAAATATACATTCTTTTCTGATTGGGATTTTAAAGGTCGACGTCAGTGTGCTTTGGAGAACACCCTAAATTGCAAGACTTCTGTGAGTGATAGGAAGATAAAGGATGGAATGAATATGCTGATTGAGTTACAGTCTCACTTACCAAAGCAGTATTTTCAGAAAAGCTATGAAGCATGTCAGCAGGCAAGCCTACGTTTGGTTTATTACCCCCCTGTGCTGGGTTTGCTCTGTTCTGCAGCTGCAGGATGACCGATCTGGCATTTCTGAGTACCAAATTCATTTTTCAGCAATATGTAATTGTTACTTGCATTTTACTTTAGTGTCCAAATAATCAGCAAAGCAAATGTTTTTTAATAAATATTACAAAAAAGTAACAAGATTATTTGTATTGCAACAGCACCCAAAACGTGCTACAGAAGTTCATAACCTTTTAATAATTTATACAAATACATTACATATTTCCTTATAGCTACAAGAAAAGAAAAAAAAACAAACAAGGAGTCTTGTGGCACTTTTAAAGACTACCAAATTTATTAACCACAAAAGGTTTTGCAGGAGAGATTCCCACTTCGTCTCCACCTTCAAGCATCTGACGAAGTTGGATTTTCCCCCAGAAAGATCCATGCAATAAATAAATTTGTTAGTCTTTAAAAGTGCCACAAGACACCTTGTTTGTTTTGCTGCACTAGACTGACATGGTCACCACTCCTCCACCCCCGTGGAACTTGCCAACAAGAAAAGAAATCAGTCTCAGAATAGGTAGTTTTTCTTATGTCAATGTTACTTTTCTGATTGACAGAGTCATTGTCTAACTAATGGGGTTTTGATTTTAATACACACGAACAGACACAGGTGAGCAGTAATACTGCAGCACCATTACTGGTTGTCTTGAGACTGCTGTTACCTTCCCTAATCAGGAAAGCTGAGCACTTCCAGGAAAAAATAAAAAATATTTAGAAGCTAGGAGCGAGAGGAGGCGTAAGGTTAGAATGAAATTGGTTAGGGAAAGGGAAGGCATATTCAATCACAGAGTGACACTGTCAACTTGAAATCTAATCAATTTGAAAAAGTGACTTAAAAGGGGTTTCAGGAAGGATACTTGCCCCTGAGTTCCTCTGTCAATTCTTGTGGTTTTTTGTTTTTTTTTTTTTTTAAAACCATTTTCTCTTGCTCTCTTAAAAAAAAAAAATAAAAAAGGTTTTTCCTTCTCTCCTGCCATGGAAAAGATGTACCAAAGCCACAAGAAATACCTACGGTACCTTAGTGACAATGTATCAGCAAACAGTGAAGCTGACTAAATAAAATATGCCAAGTAAACTAAAAAAAATTGAGAAAAATACTCTTCCTCTCATCACTTTCAAATTTAACTGGTGTTGCAAGAAGGGCAGATTAAAACTGTTCATACAGAAGTGTGATATTTAAGTTGACAAATGTCCTTTAAAGTAATGTATCTAGAAAAGATAGTCTATTCTTTGAAATGGAAATGGTCTCATTGACAAGATATAAACTACTCAACAATTGTTCTAAACAAAAGGCAAGATTGTTTCTCAGGAAGAGAAATCAAAGCAGTTCTTCCGAAAGCATACTTGTCTTCTCTATAATGCATATAGATGGAAGAGCACACAACAGTTGTGTAGCCCCATTCTACATTAGTGTTGATTTAGCTTAAGAGGTAGTATTTCTTTTAGTGAAATCGGTCTTAACCGCACTGAGCATTAGAAGAATAACTGATACTAGCAAGGAATAAATACAGGAAAAGTAGTGGCAAAACAGTCCTACAAATAAAACAGTCATATTGGCTTTGTCAGCATGTGTAAACATTCAGAGAATGTTTCTATTTGTGAGGATGATGGCAGGCAGTAAAAGCATCAATCATTTTACATGCAAAATACCTGCACTTGGAAATAATCCTTTCATCATCCTGAAAACTTGGTGTAGGGAGACAAAGTGTGAGGAACATTTTAAAATACAACAAGTGGTGGTGAGCTACCTCACCCCTACCATATGAGGTGAAGGAGTTGCCTAGCTTGCTAGAATTTCAGATCCTGAGGTAAGCCTTGTGTTTGGGCTAGTTGCCCGGAGAGCGATGAGGAGGAGGAGGAGGAGATGACTGCTTGAGACCTATGCCCATTTTTGACCAAGACCCCGAAAAGCTGAATCTTCACAACTATAACCACCAAGGGCCCATAGGTCTTGGTGGAAAGATTCTGACAGTGACTGAGAGGCAAATTTCCAGTACTTTATTTTGCCTCTTAAGTAGTTTTGATTTTTGGTCACAAGCATTACTAGAGGAAAACCCTTAATGAGCAGCAACTGTGGCTTCTTTCAGGCAATCCATTTCACCAGTTTTCAGTAAGCCAAAAGGAAATTATAATGACAAAGAAATTAAAACAAGTTAAAAATATAATTAACTGGTGAATTTTGAAGAGTTCATGAAAGTTAAGACAGCAAACGCACGGAGAAGACCAGACCTTACATCAGGAGTCTCAAACATGCGGCCCATCGGCCGCATGCAGCCCTTAAAGTTATTTCCTGTGGCCCACAATGACGCTATCATTACTGATATTTGCAATATCATTATATGAAAAGGTTTCAGTGGTGCGGCCCTCGGGCTAATGTACTAGTCCTAATATGGCCCTGTACTAGCCCTCATGCGGCCCTTGTGGTGATTTGAGTTGGAGACCTCTGCTTTACATAAACAAGAACCTTATTTGCTTTTCTGTATTTCTACTACAGCAATGTCTAACAGGAACAAAACAATCTGACAACTTCAGTTAGTGCAGAATTTCCTGCTTACTCAGTAGCACTTCTTAGAGGGAGATCATCTCACTCAAGCTCCAAAGCTTATAGTTCAAAGTATGAGTGTCTTGTGTCCAAACCTAATCATTATTGAGGGTGCACCTGGAAATATATAAAACTGTTGAAAGCAATGAGCATGTTAGTTCTATAGCTGACTTTTTTCTGTTGGATAGCTATGGCCCTTTTTTGACTCCTGAGGAAAAAAAATTCCAATTAACAGTTAATTATATTAACTTTTAACAACACAAGAAGATCCATACTTGCTCATACCAATGATCCACTTATCCAATATCCTATTTTCTGACAGTGACTGGTGCCAGATACTTCAGAGGCAATTACCGGAACAGGGCAATTTTGAGTAATCTATCCCCTGTCACCAAGTCCCAACTTCTGGCAGTCAGAGGGTTAGGGACACTCAGCACATGGCATTGTGTCCTCAACCTCAGGACACTGGTGGACCTATCCTCCATGTACTTAACTCCTTTTTTAACTCAATTATACTTTTAGCCTTCACAACATCCCATGACTATGAATTTTATAGGTTGACGGTATCGTGTGAAGAAGTACTTCATTTTGTTTGTATTAAATCTCCTTGCTATTAATTTCTTTGGGTACCCGATACTTTTTGTGTTATGTGAATGGGTGAATAACAATTCCCTACTCATTTTCCATCTGCTTTTGTTTCTTTTCTAAGGTGAACAGTTTCAGTCTTTTAAATCTCTCCGCTTATGACTGCTGTTCCATACCTCAATTGTTTTTGTTGCTCATCTGTACTTTTTCCAATTCCACATGCCCCTCACCCCATTTTTTTGCAATGCAGAAACCAGAACTTCACAGTATTCAAGGTGTTGGGTGTATTATGGATTCCTACAGTGGCATGATGATATTTTCTGTCTTATTGCCTTTTTCTTTTGTAATGGTTCCTTACATTGTTAGCTTTCTGGTCTACTGCTACATACCGAATGGATGTTCACAGAGATCTATTCATGATGACTACAAGAAGTCTTTTCTTGACTGATAACAGCTAAGTGAGACCTCTCATAAGTTTTTATATATGGTTGCAATGACTTTGCATTATGCACATTAATTTCAACTGAATTTCTTCTACCACTTGTTGTCTACTCACCCAGTTTACTGACATCCCTCTGTTACTCTTTATAGTCAGCTTTGTATTAAACTATTTGAGCAATTTTGTGTCCATCTGTGAATTTTGCTCTCACTGTACACCCTTCTTTTCAGATAATTTAAAAATAGGCTGAACAATTTCAACACTAATCACCTCTGCATATGATACCACTGCAAAACTTTTAACAAAAGCTTTATAATGACATGTTCCATACCCATCAGGATAAACTACAGGCACTGTTAATCTGTCCATCAGTGATTTCCCAACTGCTTCAATTTCATCAAATTGCTCCATTTCATTAATGGCTTCAGGTTGTTCTGAAAATTCTTGCAAAATCTGTAACAATAAGAAAACATTTTAAAAAACCAGCACAATTAATGTATCTTCACATATACATTTATATAAAATCATCTGTAACAATCAAAGTACACAAGGTACAAAGTACAGAAAAATTTAAAATACAGATATTAATTAACTCATGTAGACAATATAGTCTGGGCTGCTGCACTGTATACCAATCCATTATACATTACAGCTAAGTAGTTCCAAAGAAAATAAAATAAATCACAACTCGTCACCAGGCCTTCTAACAGCATGTTCATATACATATAAAAGTAACCTGTACCAGCAAACAAGCCAAGCAGCAATCTGAAATACAAGAACATGAATAATAAATAGGCCATTCATATTATTTCTGGAAATATTGTGTGCAGTGGCAGGGCTGTCTTTAGGGGTATGCATGACCTGGAGCCGGGGCCGAGGGGCAGGGTGAGCCAGCCAAGAGGCCAAAACCTGAGCTCCTGGGCCTCACCTGAGCCTGCCACGCCCATGGGTCGGGCTCCACTCTCCTACCCCGACTCCGGGCTTGCCCTTGCCACCCTCAGGGCAGAAGAGCTGGCTCAGGGAAGGGGTGGGTGAGCAGAGTCTGGCGTCTGGGCTGGCCCACTCTGCCCGAGTTGGCTGTTCCCTACACAGGATGGCCCAGAGCAGTGGCCGGGAGTTAGGGACAGCACCGCCATAGAGGGCAGCGGTGCAGGACCCTCGCTGCTCTGCTCTCAGTAGGACACCATGGACCCCACAGAAATGCCCCCCCCCAAAGGCCCTGAGCAGTAAGGATGCATGACCCCAAGCAAGAAATCTACTGTGATCACTTCCCTTCACATTCTGTAATTTCACTGCCTAAAACTGAATTACAATCCAATCGCCAGTGTAGACAAGCAGTGAAGTTCAACGGGTGTGAAAGGGCTAAAACACAGCACCAAAGGAATCGCCATTCTGGAACTGGGCCTGCATCTGTACTTAATTCTACTTTTTCATTTACATCCAAAGTCATCTTTGCCCTCTTTTGGCAACGCTGCAGTAAAAGGGGTGGTTGCAAAAAGTCTACCACCAGACTGGCGATGTTGAAGTTGCGATATATCAATCGAATTGGTAGAGTGTAAAAACAGTAGCTGTTCAAGGCTCTTCACACTGTCCCACCAACACAGCTCTAGAAGGACTATCTTTATTGGTGAGCAAACGATTCTCTCAGCACATTCATTCACATCTTTCCACTTAGACTGCCTACAAATGCATCTGTGAATTATTTCCAATTACAAAAAAGTTCTTGTGATGTGCACACCTCTCCATTAAGAGCTGGATTGTGACAGTCAACTCATTTACTAACCAATGAACTCTTCTTATTTAGTATCAAAATCAAACAGCCATCAGACACTACTGACCTAGACTTGATTTGAATTGATAGCAAGAGATGAAAGACTTGGCAATCCATTATCAATCTGCTGAGCCTCCCAATACTCAAATTCAAAATGATTTCTAATTAATATTTTTTAAAGAAAAAGTTATTAAAAGGAATATATGGATTAATTCTCCAACAGGACCATGTTTCAATACCAATTTGAATTTATTCATTTACTAGCTCAATGTTATCATATACCAGGATCATGTGTGCATTGGAGTTGTTGTGTGCTCAATAAATTAAAGGTACTTGTGGTTTAAAACAAAATTTTGGATTTGTGACCACACATCTACAGGGGAATAAATGAATTTTAAGAACCTTGCCACAGAGTTTTTCTAAAAATAGTTGCACAAAACTAATAATGTAAATTCCCGTGTCTGCAATATGCTTCAGTACAAACACGCAATATTCCTCAAATTATAACCTGTACATTCTGAAGAATTAATCTGCCTTTTCCTTAATCACAAATCTAACCTTTTCTGTAACTTGTGCATTTGAGGGCCCCATCTACTCCTGTACTAGGTATTGCAATAGCAGTTCTCCCCTTACAACTTTATGGTAGAGTGCAAGCTTGCCTTTATGATACAATGGATACCTCACTGGGCACAGTAAAGTGGGACACTTACTTTTGTGATGAAGATGATACCAAGACAGAGTAGAAGAAACACAGAATCATAGAAAATTAGGCTTGGAAGGGACCTCTGGAGGTCAACCTAGTCCAACCTCAAGCTTGTAGCAAAACCAACCCCAACTAAATCATCTCATTAGGGCTTTGTCAAACCAGGCCTTAAAAACCTGCAAAAGAGAGGATGGACGAGAATACCATCTTTGCCTGAAACTTCTTCATACATCTTACCTACTCCTAGTCTTTCTTGCATACCCCTTTATCCTTCTTCCCTACTCCTAACAATAAAAGAAAAAAAAAAAGTCAGCATCAAAACCAGCAAGTGAACTGAGCCGTTCTGGCTCCCTATCTAGTACCTCAACCACACAACTTCTTCCCTCTCAGTGTACCAATGCTGACTTTATAGCCCTCAACTACTAATATGGTTGTAACTCAGTTAAAGCTAAAGTGGAAAAGAAAGATCTACATACATGACAGTTTTATAGGATTTATTTTACATTTCAAAGAGCTGAATTATAAACTATATTTGCAATACAGAAAATGTTATTTAATTTCTTTTAAAAACATAGAAAGCAAAAGAAGCAGAACTTGATGGCAGTTCAATAAATACACAGCAAGATTTTTCCTTTTACTTCAATTAAAATAGAACTAATTTTTGCACCTAAGAGAACTCACCTTTTCAGCATTTGAATGAAATGTAATGGCCATTTCCAACCTATGAACTCTTTCTTCAGAAGTTATTGTGAACTGTTTCCATACTCTGTTCAGTCTTGGAAGTGTGTCTCCTGAGGATCTAGAAGTGCATCTTAGAGATTGGCACAGTACAACTGTAGCCTGCAGCAACTGTCTCCCATAATCGTAAGTACTCTGCAAGGAAAAAACAGAGTACATATAAAATTCTAATTTCAACTGCAGAATAGACAGACAGAATAGATGAACCTGCAATAGACTAATTCTTTTAGATACAATTCCACTACACATGCTTGCACTGATCTAGTCTATACATTGCGCGAATAATCATCTACACATTATGTGAATACTAATTCATTCACTGAGAAAATAGCTATATTTTGGGCTGGTTATTTTTTCTGTGTGTCTGTAGCAATGTTACAGTCAATTTTCAGACGCTATTGCCAGTTAACAATCCTGTATCCTGGGACCACGCATGAAACCCACATCACTTGCACTATAATGCAGAGCTGAGCCAATAAGCCAGGTGGCTGGCCCATATTTTTGTAATACTAGTTGCAATGGCTTCAGAATCCATTAGGAAAACTGCCTGAGACACCTCCCATTTTTATTAACACCAATCTTATTTTATGCTCTCCATTTCCTCTACCCATCAGAACTTAAGAATCAATAGGGGCACCACAGCTTTAAAATCTTTGTACATCATTCTAATCACTGATTTTGGCTGTCAGCATTTCCTCACACAAGCAGGCATGCAATGTACAAAAAGAGTTAACATGGGAAGCTCTGCTACTTGCCCCCCAAATTTAAACCCAGTACTGCTAAAAGACCCTTGTAGCTATCCAGAAAGTTAGTTTCTGAAACAAAGATAATTCACAACACACCTGTGCAACATCAACAAACTTTCGATGTTTTTCCAGCAAAACTTTGGTTTCTTGAGCATCATCTCCCAATCTGATGTGGGTTTTAAGCAGAGCATCCAACAGTTCGCTTAACCATTCTACTGCCTTAAAAAAGAGAAGTAAACTACAATAGAAACAGGCTTTTAAAATGATTTAAAAGACAACCAGGTACACTGAGCTGAACCCAGACCGGAGAACTAAAGAAAAAAAATGCAGAAAGTCTAACTAAATCATGATTTTGTTTGAACCCCATCTTTTAATCTGTCATTTTTATTCATTGCCATAACCTTTTACTATTTATAATCCACTTTATGAATACTCTGAAGTAATAAAAACAGTGTAAAACCCTAAATCTAAAAGAATCAAAAGAGAAAAATATACTTTAAAACTGAAATAAATCATTTGTCCACATATTTGCAGATGCGGTTTGATGATTCTTATACAGTATGGTCCTCTATTACAAGGAACAATTTTGTTATTTTTTAAAAGATATATAATTCAGGCATTTAATGTACACTAAGACAAAAACTTACATATGATTATACACGTGTGTTTGTCTAAGTCAGAAATGTAGCAATGAAGTCTTCCAATTAAATCAGATTTAACAAAGAGAAAAATTTGCATTTAGTACCAAGACACAGCCTAGTTGAAGAGCTATGGTGACCATGTTAAACAAGCCCTTAATACCAGAAAAGTATGATCATGTTTGCACATTTTTTTAAGGAATATCACGTATAATTCAATAAAAAAGTGTGTCTGAAAAGAGCAGAACTGTGAAATTCCATAGCCAACCTTACCTGAGCAGCATCTTCTTCACATTTAAATAACTGCACCATCTGAAGCATCTTTAGCCGTCGCACATCTACCATGTCCTCACACCTAAGGAAACCCAAATATTTAGAAATAACTGAAATAACAGCATAGCAAGAATTACATTCAGCACATTAAATATACTCTGGGGGCGACAGTTACGGTAGTGTAATTTAAGCCTTTTTAAAGGTAGAGCATCAAATCCAAATCCAAATCCAATCATAGGGCTGGAAGGGACCTCATGAGATCATCAAGTCCAACCCCCTGGGAATTGAACCCAGGACCTTCTGCATGTTAAGCAGAGGTGCTAGCCACTACACTATACTTCATAAAAAAGATAATTACACATCATTGTGCCAATAGCCTAGGCAATGTATTACTAGGATTTTGCAATGCATTCCAAAGATACATGGAATATATGCAGCCCAGCACTAGAAGATAATGAAGTCTCAACAGCCGCTGCCCTCAAGACATCATGGAGAGCATCTAAAACTCATCAGCATCTCCCCCCCACCATTTTTAGCTAACTATTTAAAAAGTTACAAGATAAATTAATCATCATAAACACGAATCATAAAGATGTAGGATTAGTTTAGATAATGTTCTTTCCTGTAGCTCTTGTAGGAAACCATTCAAAATGTAATTTATATAAAATAAATGGAGAAAGAGGACAGCTAACGTTAAACTCATAACATAATTAACTCATTTTCCATCATGATATGAAAATATTGGGGGCACTTTCCCTTCAACCACTAAAGGCCAATATTATAAAACATTCATCTAAATAACAACTTTTTTCTCTCAATTAAGAAGATATTTAGTTGAATACAAAGAAACAGAATCCTATGTAGCTCAGCCAGAAATTCAGATAGTTATTCATGGCAGCAACAGTTAGCTTTGTAAGTGATAGGAGGTGATATGCACATCCACACATGTTCTTCAAATGGGCTGCCTAATCTGCATGAGCTCTGCACTAGTGCAAAGTATTAAAGTTTTGAGCTTTGTTAAGTGCACACTAGAGCGCTGTGATGCCTACATTGAGCAGCAACTGTTGTAAGTGTAGGAGAGAACATGACTAAAAATTACTGATCTAGCCAAAATAAACCAAGAATAAACATTCAGAATATTATAGAACATCAGATAGTTTCGGAAGCCAATATTTTACAATTCTTATTGTGTTACTCACACATTTGGGACCTACCAGGAATCTTAAACACATTTACAATTAGCTACTGCAAACAAATCTTGTAATGCAAGCAGAAAAATAAATTAAAGCCAATACCTTGTCTGATTTTACTTTGAACCTGATTTCTGTTCAGGTTAACTAAAGGACTTTTAAAAACATACAAAGTCCTTTGTGCATATCCATCAGAGGGGAAAAGAAATTCTCATTCAACTCCTAACTATATTGTTGTTTTCCTGGGGGGTAAGTGGGAAGAGTTAGGAATCTTACAGATGAGGCATACTTGTTAGGGAAGCTGATGTACCTAAGCCAGAAAACTATGCATTTTTGGTGAGCAGAATATATTAAGCATTAGTCTGTGGCTGTCTTCTTTTGTCTAGTATAATCTGTGAAAATACAGTGGAATTCTAACTGTCCAAACCTTCTATCTCGTTCTGGTGGAAACCACAATATTGATGGTAAGGAGAAATGTGCATTTTATATAGTTCTGATGGTCTGTATCTCTATTTTTAACAAGACCACGTGCCATACTAGTATACAAAGGATATAATTTGTGAACATGATTTCGAAACAAACAAAAAGCTTCAATAACTGCTATGGCTAGAGTAGTTTCTTGATATGATGAGAAAATGTTAAGAGCTCCTTCATTTGTCACTTTCAAAATACGTTTCTGTAAAAGGCAATGAAACAATCATGCAGTTGAGAATAGCAGCTGTCACTTCAACACCTCTATGAAGCTGAATGGGTTTTATCAGGTGGAAGATCCTTACTGGAGAAAGATTTAGGACAGGGGGTCTTCAACACTTTTCATTACAATTTAATAGAGAGGTTCTCTCAAGGATCACCACCTCTTCACCTCATACACCTGTGAACCCACAGACAAACTGCTGTCCAAACGGAGGATCATGCAACATCCCTATGGCGACTACAGCAGTCATATCAGTGGGAAAGAATTATTAGGAAAATAACTTTCTTTAATGAAATAAGGCCCTAATTCATAATTACACAACTCTTATGCAGGACAGCCTTTAAGCACTTGCTTAAATTAAATTTAAACCAATAGGACTTGAGCATGTACTTAAAGTTATACACCTGCTTAAATGCCCTCATGAATAGGTACGCTCTAGTGAATTGAGGCCTCCCACCAGAGAGTAAAATCTGTGAGGGAGAAGTAATGATTAAATGACAGTATGAGTTAAGGTGTGCTTTCACAAGTGCACACCATGCATCTGCTGTTCTCTAGGTTCTACCCCATTATTGTTTCCCCCAACCTCAACTGCACGTTTTAAACAGAGAAAATGTTGTGGCCTCAAAAGTGTCTGGCGATGCCTATAAGAGGATATCACACAATGTCCCCATACCACTATTTTTGAGTAATGTACATTTACTCACACCAAAGTATGAGAACAGAAGTGACCACGTGGCACCACCCCCCTTCACATACCACCAAACCGTAAGATGTAGCTATTTTTGAGTTCAGGAGTGCCCCACAACAACAGGTCTAGGTGGAGAAGAAAATAAAACTTCTATCCTATTTAAAAGGAATGTGAGATTTCAGGCACTCAGACTGTAACCACACAAATTGAGATTTCACCATAATTCCAAGGTTAAGTCCAACATAAACACGAGTCTGATGCAAAGTGACATCCGTTTTATTTTTAAAAGTGAACTCTTTGCATGTAAAAATCATCATAACCATTACAACTGGTGGTATTACCGTTGCTTTCTGAGCTGCATATCTTCCATCACTCCCTGGATGTGGTCCACATTTTCTTTGTTTTCAATGGTTACATCTTTTCCATAGGCCCAGGATGCTTGATTAGATATCTGATCAAGAAGACCTTGACCTTTTTCACGCAAACCTTGCAGACCTAAGTCTAAAACCAAAATAAATGAAAGTCTTTTGTTTGTTAAATCTGACTAGTTTTTCCCTTTGTCTGAAACCTCTCCTATTTCACAATATCCTTCTTGAACTGTGGACAGCAGAACTGGATACACTATTCCAGGAGCAGTTACACCAATGTCAGTTTCAGAGGTAGTTTAATCTTTGCATTCCTACTCAACATTCCCCTTTTAATACATCCAAAATCGCATTAGCACTTTTGGCCACAGGGTCATAATGGGAGCTCATGTTCAGCTGATTATCCACCACGGCTCCCAAGATTTTTTCAGAGCCACTGCTCCCAAGATGGAACCCTGCATACTGTGTATTTGTATGTATGGCTAGCATTCTTTGTTCCTAAATGTCTGACCTTACATTTTGGTTGAATTGAAACACATTGGTCTGAGAGCATAAAAATAGCAGGAGCATTCTAAAATGTTTACAGAATGTTAGGAGAGATGATTTTTTTATTTTTTACCCACTAGACCATAAAATAAATAAATAAATATATGTTTCAAGGAAATGTATGAGATTTGATAGTCAGCTATAATTGTTTCAGCATATACATAGGTAAGTAGTATATACAATCTTAAGCATACACCCTATACACAGTTTCTCAAAGGCCTATTATTAGCACGGTGATAATTCCAATCATGCAAAGAACATCTAGGTTATGATTTTAAAATACATTTTACATGGCTGACAAACTTTTGGATTCTCCTATATGAAGAATCCCCATCAGTGCTTGCCCTTAAAGTCTATTGTTAAATCTACAGCAATGCATGTTTATTGAATGCCATATTAACACAGTGTTTGATTTGTGGTATATACACAATACAAATTATTGCACATATGCAATAACATTTTACATAATTACTTCAGTTATTTTAATTATAATGTATCTTTTCAATTCACTATCTCTCCTCCTACATGTTTCCCTTTACTTACAATAAAGCTAACATATGGCATTTAAAGCCTGGAATTAGAAAAAGAATTATATGTCTTATCATTGCAAGCATCCTAGGGATGGGTAGACAAAAGATAACTTCATTCAAGCTCAATTAATTCATAAAGGATTCACTGCGGGGCAACAGAAGGTTTGTCTGCCTCCTGAAAGATAAGGGTATACATGCAATGTGTTCCCCAGCTTCTGCCAGGTTTGGGGAAAGAGAATTGAAATCCAAGGTTCAAACTCCAGGTTTGTTGCTAAATGTAAATACTATAACAATATTTATTTCATGTGTGCGCATATTATTTTGATACAAATTAATCACAGACCATGTCACAGCCAAATGTGGCATAAACATGGAATAGAGAATGCAGGTTACAGTGTTAAGGGAAAAGAGATCATTCCATATGTAAGAAAGCGGTGAAAGAGTGTAAAGAAAGAATGGAGGAAGGGGAAAACAAGTTGAATATAGTTAAACAAAAATATGGAAAAATGTCCTCAGAATGTCCCTTTCAAGTAATTCATCCAGTATAATGTACATTTCTGCTTACCAACACTTTTCAGCTTCTCTTCAAGAAGTTTTAAAGTTTGCTGAATTGATGCTCCATCAGTTGGTGCTACATCTACACACAACATCCCTAATAAGCCATCTAGCTGCTGCGACAGCTGAATAGACAGGGATAAAGACAAATCTTTTATCTGATACGTAATCAATCTTTGTAATGATGTCATTACAATTGTAACTAGTATTTAAAAGACATATAAGCACTGTGAGTACTGTTAAGCCCAAGCGATCCACAATCGTGAGTCAGCCTTTCCACCCCCAAATCATGAGATTAGTGGGGTGGGTTTTTTTAGATGGGTTCTCTTTCTTTGCTTTCTGGTTGTCTGAGTCTTAAGGATTCACATCTGCCAAATTTTCCAGCTTTTCTCCATATGCATGAGGCTAGAAACTTTTTTTTTTTTTAAATGAAACCTAAAATTATAACCTAATTACATGGTTCTTTTACAGAAAAAATGCCAAGTCCAGTGACAAAATTGTGAGCTGACAACACTGCACTTAGATATATTTCAGAGCTTGAAAATATCTTACAGGGAAACGCCAAAGAACCTAATATACTATGCAACAGAACCAACTAGGTGAAAAATATTAGTAAAAAGAAATAACTGCATCTCTTAGTGTGATTTAGGTTACAATTTAAGTAATGCAGAAATATATGGCCATACAAGAACATATAGTGTTGCAATACACATTTTTCTCTATAAAACAGAAAGCCACAGCTTTAATAATAGCATTTCAATCAGACTACCAATCAGTGAAGACTTTTGAATGTTTCACAGAAGTTGCTATGTTTTTTCAGTACCTCTTGGACAAGAAATTGTGCATCAGTAAGAACATGTCAATAGCAAACCTATAAACACTTAAACCAAGCTTACATCTTGGGCAACGCCATGGAATTCAAGTGCTGCTTGTAACAGATTTTGCCTAAATTCCAGCTGACTGGCCTGCCGGTAACATACATCGCTCAACTGTTGTTGTAGTGCCTTTAGCTCTACCAGGTCCTCCTCATCCCCAGCATTTAGCAGTGCTGCAATCTGCTGATTAAGCTCCACATACACTGCAAACCATTCCTACAAAAAAAAAAGAGCAAGAACTACATGATTAAAGAGTGAAATAAAGTGATACCAAAATAAATTTATTTCTTTCAAGATGACAGGCATTTGAACATATCAAATATTTCAGTATATTTTTCTTTTAGGGAACATCAGTGGAACCTTTCAGCCAGAAAAGGAATAGTAAGTGTAAGTTTATGCAGCATTTTGAACATTTACATGGCAAGAAGCATTTCTCATCCTGTATAAGGGAGGCTAAAACAAAAACCAAAACCACACTGATGATTTTAAAAATGTGTAAATAAATAAATAATCTGATTTTGAAAAAACAAATTAAATACAGGTATACTTTAAACTACTGATAATCTTATAAATCATTTATATAGAAAAATAATATTAAGCTGTACTTGTTTGTTTTTCAGTTTAATTTGACATTTTTAAAAGTTGAAAACAAACATGGAGTCTAGTGGCACTTATAAAAACTAATAAATTTATCTATCACTTGAGAGTTTGTGGGAGAAAATCCCACTTAGTCAGAAGCTTGAAGATGAAGAACCAAAGATGAATGGGAGGAAAACAAATACAGGGAAGTGTAAAATCATACAATCAGGTCAGACCGTTACAGCAGATCCTGATCCTATGATTTTACACTTCCCTGCATTTATTTTCCTCCCATTCATCTTTACTTCTCCATCTTCAAGTGCCTCAAAAAGTGAGATTTTTCTCCTACGAAAGCTTATGTGATAAATAATTTTAGTCTTTATAAGTGAGACTCCTTGTACGTTTTGCTGAACTAGACAGACACGGCTGGAAGAAGTCACCTGGTAAGCACCTAGAACAGAATGTTAAAACTCATTTGCTATGGAGGGTCAGATTTGACTTAAATGTACCTCAAGTGGGCCATACATACTATAAATCAAAATACTCTGGCTCTCTTGCAGCATTGCAGAGTGCTGTGTATGTGAAACTGCATTCTGTAGCACCTCCCTCTCTTTTAGGGAGAGAGTGTGGTCCCACAGAGCACCATCATAGACTGGATGTAAGAGGTTTGCGGGACAAATGTGGCCCACAGGCTGCATGTTTTGACACCCTTAACCTAGAACTACAGCCTGTTGAAGTGATAAGCCAACATTTATGCAGTGTTGTTGTAATAGCCATGTCAGTTACAGGTTATTTGAGAGACCAGTTGGGTTTGATAATATCTTTTACTGAACCAACTTTTGTTAGTGAGAGAGAAGCTTTTCAGCTGCACAGAGCTCTTCTTCAAGTTTCCCTCAAGTTTGGAAAAGGTACTAAGAATGTCACAACTAAATCAAGATTGAACAGATCATGTTTGCAAATACAACTATCTGCTCAATCTTGTAGTTATTTGTGATTCTCTCTGTACCTTCCCCAGACTGCAAGTCTCAAAAGCTTGTTGACAACTAGCTTCTGAGAGCTGTAGTCTCTTCTGAAGATACAGAAAATTTTTTTTTTCATTTTAGTTTTATTCAACTGGTTCTGTTCAATGATTAGTTCATTGAAAGTTAAAAAAAGTTAGAGTTAAAAAAAAAAGAAGGAAAATCTTGTTTTTCTCTTTCAGTCTATGGCTATGTCTAAATTTGGAAGCAGAGATGTGACTTTTAGCTCAAGCAGCCATCTCATTGAGCTATCATGTTAAAAATAGGAGCCACAGTAGCACTGGCCAGACGCAAGTGACGCTGTGGGCTAGCTGCTCCAAGTTAAAATCTTCTCAGTTACTATGAGTACGTACTTGGGGTGGCTTATGGCTAGTGTGTGCCACCACCCATGCTGTCACAGCTACACTATTACTTTTAGCAAGCTAGGTCTCTGGAAACTAGAGTGATTAGGTCTGTATCAACAGGGGAATCATAACTCTAGTTTCTAGTGCAGAGGTAGCCTATAAATAAATACTACTTGTAAGAGGGTATCTGATAATTCCAAAATCTAGAAGGACATGGTGACTAGAAAAAAAATCAGTGTAACTATAGACAATACTCCCTGGCAGCGGCAGGTGGCCTGCAGGGACAGGGCTTTCTGGGGGGAGGGGGGCGGGGAGGCACACAAGAGGGGCAATTGCACCACTGCCCTCCCGGCTGCGCTGCCTCCCGCCCCCTCCCCGCTGCTCCGGCACAAAGCCGAAAGCAGCACACATGGTGGGGGCGGGGAGGCGGGACAGGAAACGCTGAGCCAGGCCCCAGCATGGGACAGCCAGTGCAGGGGCCTGCCCCTCCCTTGGGCTGGCTGGCCCGCCCCCCACTGCTGGGGTGGGGCGGAGTGGGGGCCCCATAAAGGGCGATTTGCCCAGGGCACCACATCCCCCCAGGGATGGCCCTGTCTGGGGGTCAGGGTTGGGGCTGGCACCCACCCTGGCAGTGGCAGCTCCCAGCTGGCCAGCCACCCTGCCCTCCTCTAGCCTTGCCCAGCAGGGGGTGGGGCCAGCAGGGGCCAGGGGCTGCGCGCTGCAGCTTCCTTGTCCCTGCTGGCCACGCTCCCCGGGGGGAAGCCTGAGTGGCACTGCATGCTGCTCAGGCTTGGCTCCCATGCCATTTCTGGCACGGGTGCCAGAGGTTGCTGACCCCTGATATATTGGTTAGTTTGAACAGCAAATCATACACTGCTGAAGTTTTTCCCTTACGTATCTATCACTTTGAAGATACTTTTGTTTAATAAAAAAAATGAAGTACTGATTTTGTACATGAGTAACTGCTTTTGAATTGCCATCCAAACAGAGGTACACACAAATCACAAGCAAAAAAAACCCTGTCATCTAGTAAATAAAAATGCACCATTCACCAGATTCTAATAAAGTGTAGACATTATGAATCTCAACAAATTTAAATATATAACTGCTTGAATAAATGTATATAGATAGTGTATCCTTTTGGTTTGCAAAAAGGAGCACCAAAATTTAGTGTATAGGATACATTTAGCTGCAAATCAACATGTTTTAATAGTTAGCAACTAATGAGAATCGACCTCTCTTTAGGAAAACAACTAAAGTGTGCAAAACACAATAAAAAATTATTTAAATCAGGGTTTCCCGCTTGTTGATTTAAATAATGATTAAAATTGGTGAATTAAAATCAATGCACACTGATTCATCTCAACTCAAACTTAGTTCGAAATTTTACAAATAAAAATATGTAGTCCTCAAACTACTGACACTGCTTGAAAGCAGGGGGAGGCCCAAACTGTAAAACCAGCCTCTCTCTTGGCAAAGACAGAGAACAGTCCCATTAATACTTGTGTATATAGCAGAAAAATGCCATAGCCTAAACATAAATCATTAAAATATTAAATAATCATCAAGATGTTTTTGGTATCCCACAGAAATAATGAAAAGGCCCTAGCACAACATTAAACCATTATTAAAAGACTACCAGTGAATCAAATTCTAGTGATATTGTTGAAAATAATACTGCTGGCAGAAAAGTCATTAGAAAAATATTTTAGACAGAGTGAAGTAAATATTTTCCTACAAAAAATGGGGCAGCAAAATACAAGAACAACTTATTTTACAGCTTCTTCACTACATGAGAGAAGATGCCCCCAAAGTGTTATCTTATATCCCTTTATATTATTGAAGCCATAATGTACAGCTCTAGGGTTTTTTAATTTCTCAAATGCTGAGCACTGGCCAGTGATTTTACTGATATTGTCACAATGTTTCATTTACAAAAGAAAAACATTTCAAAATGATGAAGAGTTCTTGCAGACTGAAAATCTATTTCATATATTAAGATAAGAAATCCAATGTTCATCTGATACTGTTAAAAACTTGCAATACCAAACATGGCTGCTAAAATTCTTTGTTATTTTTGGTCTAGTGACAAAATGACCTTCAAATCCCCTACTTAGTTCTCACATAAGAGAACAGTGCCACCTTATGGTTGAACAAATGACACATGAGATTTAGTGACTGCTCTATCTTGTCATTGCCTAATAAATAAGTTAAAAGAAGTTATTCTAAAACTTCAGCTTTTGCATAAAATTTACTTATAAAACTTGCAGAATTAATAGAAATAAGCACATTTACAATTCTGGCTTTTTGTTCAAGCCTTCTTGCTATTTGATTCTGCCAGAAATGAAATACAAATAGCAGAAGTCTGAAATCAAACCCTGGACCTTCACACCTGACATCTATTCAGCCCTCTCAGAGAGGCCAAGGGCAGAGCTGGCATGGAGAAGGAGTCTCTCACCCTAGGAATTAAAATGTGGGAAAAACACATATTGTACCTGTTTGTGTTGTAACTATTATGTGGCCAACTGTTATAACAAACTAAAAGCTATGAAACGTGAATCAGTAGTTAAATAGTCACTGCAATAGATGACACTGCATAAATAAAATTGTAAAACTTTAGCTAAGGACACAGTTAAACAGTTGAGAATATTTAAAAAAAAAAACCTATCTAAAATCAGATATCATAAAATGTGTGTAATATGGGAGAGAAATCAATGTAAAAACCCTCAGAAAAAAACATGGTGACAGGTAAAATACGGCCAGAGTTAGAATCACAGAATCATAGGGTTGGAAGGGACCTCATAGGTCATCTAGTCCAACCCCCTGCCAGAGGCAGGACCACTCCCACTAAACCATCCCAGTCATGGTTTTCTCCAGCCAGGCCTTAAAACACCTCCAAAGATGGAGATTTCACCACCTCCCTTGGCAGCTTATTCCAAGGCTTCACCACTCTCCTAGTAAAAACGTTCTCTAATATCCAGCCTCGACCTCCCTAACCGCAACTTGAGACCATTGGTCCTTGTTCTGTCCTCTGTTATTACCGAGAACAGTCGAGCTCCATCTTCCTTAGAGCATCCCTTCAAGTAGTTAAAGGTTGCTGTCAAATCCCCCCTCAATCTTCTCTTCTGCAGACTAAATAAGCCTAATGCTTTCAGTCTTTCCTCATAGGGCTTGTGCTCCAGCCCTTTAATCATTTTGGCTGCCCTCTGCTGGACTCTCTCTAGCATGTCCCTGTCCTTTTTGTAGTGGGGAGCCCAAAACTGAACACAGTATTCTAGATGTGGCCTCACCAGTGCAGAATGGAGGGGAAGGATCACATCCCCTGATCTGCTGGTAATACTTCTTTTGATGCAGCTCAGTATGCCATTGGCCTTTTTGGCAGCAAGAGCACACTGCTGACTCATATCTAGCTTCCCATCCACCATGACCCCCAGGTCCTTTTCTACACTGCTGCTATTTAGCTGAATCTTCCCTAGCCTGTAGCAGTACATGGGGTTTTTCCATCCCACATGCAGGATTTTACACTTGTCCTTATTGAACCTCATAAGATTTCTAGTGGCCCACTGTTCCAATTTATCTAGGTCTCCCTGAATCCTGTCCTTGCCCTCCAACATGTCTACTGTTCCCGCCAGCTTGGTGTCATCCACGAACTTACTGAGAATGCAGTCTGTTCCATCATCCAGATCATTGATGAAAATGTTGAACAGAACAGGCCCCAGGACCGACCCCTGGGGCACACCACTCGTGACTGGCTGCCTGCTAGACATGGAACTGTTGATTCCTACACGCTGAAACCGTTGATCTAGCCAGTTTTCTGTCCACCTTACAGTCCACCTAGCCAACCCATACATCCTTAATTTGCCATGTGGAGAAGCAAGATACTCAGGCTGGAGGCCATATTAGCTCAATATAAAACCAAAATTCAGTTTCTTCCCATAATTAGCAAAAAGAAATTCTGAATTAGCTTTAGAGACATTTGATCAAAAATGTTACAGGAAATACCTTCAACAAAAGCCTAGAGTTGAAACATCAACATACAAAATTACATTCAGAAAAATCTCATGCACTATGATTAACTGAATAACTGAAAGATTACAAAACTAATGAACAGAACAGAACCAAAATTAAGCTCTATTGTAAATCCAAATGCAAATCATAAGAAAGGAATAAGCTTTTACAACAAATGATTTAAAATGATTGCTTGAAAAGCTAAGAATCAGAATACTTGAATCCCCTGACTGTCAAACATGGCGCACATGGATCCTATGGTCAATTGTAGCAAAAGCTGCCAACGTCTAACTACACATATACTTGTTCAATAACAAGACCATTGAGTCCTTAGTCAAGGTGGTATAAGTCAAATGACTAGCTCTAAACCTACACTGGCCAGACCCACATAGGTCATGACGAACAAGAAAAAGACAGAAATTTGGCTAAAGACAATGAGTTCAAGTAGATTAGACGTGTGGGAAAATGAAGCAGGTCACATACTGCTTATTACCTAGGTATTTCGAGTAGCTTTTTCAAGACTAGATTCATACAGAATATTAAAAACAAATAGAAATATTCCAGAAACTAAAGCAGAACAAAAGTAATACAGTCAATAATCAATCAATAATAAATAGAAGATATTCCCAAACTAATAAGTAGGGAGATGGTAGGGAGGAGGGAAAGCAGTAGAGAGGAGATAAGATCAGGCAGGCAGATAGTTTTACCTTAGGAATTGGGGAAAAAATATCAAGAGAGACTGTAGAGAATTAGGAACATGATAAAGGAGCAAGAGAAGCAGACAGACAGTATATGCATATTTCTAGATCAATTAATTACAGGAGATGCTCCAAGGTTAAAGAGCAAAAACACACACACACAGGTACAGAGTTACTATAGAAGGTACATTGTAAATGGGGTTCCTTGTTTGATTCATACCAATGATTCCCAGATCATATTTGGTTAATTTGTAAGTCTAAATACTTTTTTTTTTTTTTTTCCTAACTGCCAGTGCTGGATTCACGCTAGGGCTGAAAGCCAGACTACATTCTTTCTTGTTTTGCATTAACTATTATCTTCTGAAGGCCAAATTCTTTTAGTTGCACTTGTGCAATCCATAATCTTTGATGGGGCTGCAAGGAACTGAGGACAAAATTTGGCTCTCAAATGGAACTCAATTTGTTTTGTTAATGATACACAAACAGAATTCAGTTCAGTCTTCCTTACATAAGTCACTCTATAATGCTAATATGAATAAAGTGTAACTATTTTGTCATTAAAGCAAGCAGTTAGTACTTTCCATATACAGAAGGATCAGACATGTTTGGTAAGAAAGGGTCATTTACACATTGTCACTTTTCAGGGTAGGTGAATTAAATGATTTAGAGAGATTAGTTCAACAGAGAAAGGACAAAACACTAGGCAGCCTCCCCTTGCTGAATACTGAGTAATTAAATCTCAGTAGCAATAAACCGGTTAGTTCAGAGAGGGTATTTCTGATACACTTCAATGGTCTGCAAAAGGCATCTGTAAACAGACATACTGAAAAGCAGAATAGTGTTTAATCAGCAAATTAGGAATAAACCACCAAAATTTTATTTCAAACTAAACTATGTTTCAAATCTTGTTAACTGAAATTCATGCTCACTGATAACTGAAATATGTAGGTTCTAGCCAAATGAGTTGCAAATTTAAATATCTCATTTACCAGAGAGCATTACAGAGCTTATCATAATTATTTTCAAAAATGTTCTTTTTTCAGGCTCAGTCTCTCTACTTTTATTTCGGTTCCACTGAAAGTACAAATTATCATGGTGGCTTTTAAAACATCAACATGAATTACACACAGACAAAAAGCATATAATTAGATTTATTATCTACATTGGAAACCATAAAAATCTGTATCTAATGGACATAGAGGTAATTAAAATTGTACAAATACTCCTCTTTATACCCCATAAATCACTGCCTGCCTAAAACTTCTAAGAATCTGTCACTAGAATATATTGTTCACAATTAAGTACATGTACTAAATCATGTCATAACTTGAGGGACGGGAAAATATCTCACACTGTGTTGACTCTCAATCTCTTCATGTTTCTGTTGCAAAGCTTGTGAGGCTCTAATTGAATCACCTATCCCCCACTGTGTTCGGAGTTGCTCTGATCCAGGTCCTTCCAGCCAGTTCACTACCTGTCAATATATAATAGTTTAGATAACAAAAATCAAATACTCTTCACATCTTTTTGAAAATTCTTTGTCATTTTCATTTTAAAGTAATTGAACCACAAATTCCATAAACAAGTTGCATTTTCTTTAAGTAACTTTGAAAGGGCCTCTATTCCACATGTTCCAAAGAGGCAGCTGTGTTAGTCTAGTTCAGCAAAACAAAACAAGGAGTCCTGTGGCACTTAAAGACTAACAAGTTTGTTTATTGCATGAGCTTTCGTAGGAGAAAATCCCACTTTGTCAGATACATTGAAGATGGGGAACTTCACAGAATGGGAGGAAAATAAATACATTTATTCCTTGCATTTACTTTCCTCCCATTCTGTAAGTTTGTTCTATTTCCATATGCCATCAGTAGAATGTATTTTTCATTAATCTTAGCTCTCACGTCATGCTAACCTGACAGCTCACAAAAGTTTTGACATACCCATATTTATCACTTCACATCTGTGTCAATAAAGTGGATTTTTTTTTTTTTTTTTAAGATAAGATGATGATGATTTATTCTATTTTCAGACTAATTAAATTAGCCTAGACCAATGGATAAGCATCAATGCTGCTGAACCGTTGGACACCTTTCTGCTCACAAGAGCGTTTTCTCCTTGCTTTGCTGAACAATTATGTTAATGGACAAGCAGTTGACAAGCATGTTTTTAATACAAACTATTAAACATACATGAAAACCTTCCCAAAAACATAGGCTCTTACCCTGTAAACTGTCCCCTTTGACATGAGGATGCACCCTTGTGAAGCCTCATTGATGCCTCCTTTAAAAGCACAGGAGTCTACCTTTGCAAACTAAATTGCCAAGATTAGCATCTTAGTGTCTAATATAGCGGCTCCCAGCTTTTTCAGGCTGGGGACCCCTTTTTAACAAAAAACTTTTTGCAGCCCCCTTCCCCCCCCGGCTGATTATGTAATCTGGCCCGTGTGGGCAGACTCTGGCCCACATCACTCTGGTGATGCCACTGGGACATCCAGCAAGCAGCACTGCTGCCATCATGGCTCACACTGCTGGGGAGCCAACCCCAGCAGCTATGGCTTCCTTTCCTTGCCCCTGCCAAGGAGCTGCCACAGCCCCATCCCCCTGCCAGGATCCGGCCGCGGGCAGGGAGAGGCAGCCCTGGTGGGGACAATCAGGGCTGTAGCTTGATTCCAGTCCTAGTAGGGATAGGATCTGTGGACCCTCTGTAACATGTCCGTGGACCCCTGGGGGTCCCCGGACCATAGGTTGAGAACCACTGGTCTATTCTATAACTGGAACTCTCAAGATTAAAGTACTAAACGTGTTATTTTTGTAACCAAAGACCATCAATTCATTTTGATTTATATCTTGGGAAACTGCCAAATTTTGGTGGAATGTCTTCTAAAATTACTAGATATATCTATGACTCTCTCTCACACATACATGCATGCATCAACTGAAAAAAGCTATTTTTTGTCACTGAAACCACCCAGGAGTCCTGAAGCAACTAAGAATCCAGAGACCCCAAAATTATGAGACTTAATGACAAAGGACAAGCAAACAACTTCCCTTCTTTAATCATCAGACTTGTTTTTAAAGTCACAAAAAATGTATACAAACATACTATGAAACTTAGTTGGTTTGTAATTTGTGTATATCCATTTTGCAGAGACTACAGCTTCATGATAGGAAAAACAACTGAATAACAGATTCATCCCTGACTTCTCTGCCAGCATGGAACAGTCACGGTGGTATGGAATACAAGAGTGACAGGTCTAGTCTTGGATTATTCAGGAAGTCCATTCGATTCTGCCACCTCATCTGCATTTACCCACGCCTGCATTACACCTTTGTACAACCGCCTTAGCAAGAGCTTGTTCTGCTCCCAATGCAAACAAGTAACACAGAAGCCTTAAGACATTGCTACTTGTGTTATTACAGTAGCAGCTGGGAGAGTTCAAAATCTAAATCTGACATTCTGTCTTGTTCACAAACTGCACAGTGCTCTCTCCCACCCCTAGCCCTGTATCAGTGGAGAAAGGCAAAGAAGAGAAGCTACCAGTATAACTGACAATGATCTGTTTGGCTGGGAAAACCCTTCCAGAAATGCTACTCTGAGACAGTGCAAGACTATTGCTCAGCAGCCCCCTGCTTCACTCCTCACTAGAATCTTCTCATTTACAGTCAGCTGGCTTCTACACCTGATCCTTTGCAACTCCTTTTAAGGCTGTGTTTAGCTCACTAAGGGGAGAGATCTGTGCCAGATGCATGCACTGGAGAGCGGTAGCCAGTAGAGGTGTAGTGGATGCATGGCAAAGAGAAGACAGCCAAGGCTCCTGTAGTCTCTATGCCATTGGTCCTTAACTGTGGGGCGCATCCCCCAGGGAAGTGCTGAGGAACAATGGAGAGGAATCACCATCCTGCCCTTAGTCCTGCTCCAGACCCACACGCAGTCATTGCTGCAGCTGCAGTCGCAGCTCCCGGCCTGGTCCAAACCACAGAGCTGATTCCAGCCACAGCTCTGGTCCTGGTTCTGGTCATGATCACAGCCCAGCTCCTGGCTACTGCCCCAGCTCCCAGCCCCAATGACAACTTCGGGGGGGGGGGGGGGAGAAGGAGGCAGATTGATGAGGCAAGTTGCAACTGAAAAAACTGGGGACCACTGACTCTAACCAGACATGACAAGCCATTTATCAGGAGGCGAGAGATCATTTGCCAAGAAGAAACAGAGAGAGACGGTGAGATGGAAGCCTCAGGAAGCAAGGGAAGAGAGAGGATGGAGTCTCAGGCCAGAGGCCAGCCAAAGCCCGGCTGATTGGTCCCTGGGGGTGGCAGAATGGCCGACCCAGGGGCAGGGCAGGAGCTCAGAACCTGGCCTCTGGGCTGACCCAGCCCACCCCTGGGGGCAGACCGGCCAGCCCAGGGGTGGGGCAGGGCTGGTGCATGGAGCCCAGTCTCTGGGCCAGCCCCCTGTTCTCCCCTCCTCAGTGCAGGCAGGGCAGAGGGGGCCCCATAATGTGCATTAATCCACCCTTGGACAGGGATCTGGAAGACACAGATGAAGAGAGGAAAAACAGGAAAATATCTGGGAGACGGAGAGCCCTTATGAGAGTGGGTGAGAACTAAAAGCGTCACAGTGAAGCAAAGAAGGGGAGGAAAGCAGAAAATGGAGAACAGAGTAAAAACAACCAAAAATGGCAAGCAATATGGGAAACAGATATATGAGAAAGAGAGAGAATGGGCAAAAAAAACGCGTGGAGTGAATCAGCAATACTTAGGGTCATCTCAGTTTTGACAATGAATTGCACCTATTATACACCCATTATACTTTGTCTGTACGTAATAATGTTGTTATATTTGGATAAGTTAAAGTTGCAGTGGGCTGCACACAAGAACCAGCTGCAGAAGTAGGAGGAATTGGCAGGAAGCCAGGCTTGACAGAATGCCAGTACCAGAAGCATGCCAAGCTAGAGAATCTGCCAAGCCCTAGGCAAGGCTGTGTGACTGGCAGGAGGATTCAGGGGCCAGGATAAAATTAAGAGGACTGAGGTGTCTAGGGGCTGCCCATCCAAGTGGCAGAGAGAGTGCATGTTATTTGCATGGCATCAGAATCAGGATGGAACGCAGACAGATTTGGAAGACAAGCTCTAAATGGACCAGGAAGAGAAGCCACTGGTACCGTACTGTACCAGAACCCTAGTTTGCTGGGGGGTGATCATGATCAGCTTTCCAGGAAGGAGAGGAAACCAACAGTAAATATAAGCAAACTAGAGAGGTCCACGAGTTAAGTTACCTCATAATCTACAGTGTGGTGTTTAACTGCTTTGAGTTGTCTAAGGATCAAATTGTCTGAAAAGGTGCCTATACTTACCTTTGAGGTTAAGTTTTCACTTCTGATACTTACCTTTACGAGTATATGTTTACCTCAAATAAAACTGGTTCATGTTTATAAGTTGGCTGTGGCTTCTCCCTCAATACCCTGGTGGAAGATATGGTAGGGTCAAAGTGCCTGAACTGTACCACTTTTTGGAACATCAACTATGAGGCCCCAACTGAAGCACTGCTTTAGGTGCAGTCGAGATTGCATAGGCGACAGGACTCTTATTATGGCTGCTTGCAATGTCTATTCTTTTAGGTCAGTTTATTCATTGTCGTTAGGGATGCTTTCACTTGTCTTTCTTCCTTTCTTCAATTTTTCTGTCCCCATCACCTGCTTTCCATTTTTCTTCTTCACCCTCATTCTTTGTACTAACTGCATGTTGACTCTACCTGTGAGTGGGCAGCTTGCCCGCGACATCTGCTTCCTTTACATACGACGTATGTATTTCTAGCTCTGAATGTAAGCACGTTGATTTATTTTTTACATATAGTAAAAGTTTTATTGCTTTCTGTATAGTATTTAGATGCTTTTGACAATCATCTTAAAACCGATTAAATAAAATAGCTGAACACATCACTTTATCGTGTGCGAAGATGCAGGCTGCTTGTTATGCAGCATCAGTACCATAGACAGAGCAAATGGATGACTATTTCTAATCAAAACGATGCAAACTGAGGTTGATGCCCCAGTAAACAAGTCTATTTAAATACATTAATGAAGGCAGTTTGCCAAGCTAGGTTATACACTTCATTTCAATCAGCAATTCTTGCTCAATCAATCTGAATATTATCCAGCTACAGAAAAAGCACCATGCCCTTTTTATACCATTTGTGATCTATGCACTACTGTTATCATCATTTACACTACAGTTTTGTTTTCAACTGAAAATATCAATCAGAGGAAGGGTTTGGGTTTTTCTTTTGACTATTTTAGTGGCCACAGAAGTGCAGTTTCTTGATGGATTTACATTTTCAGTGCTAGGATGTCTTCTACCTCTCCTTATCAGAAGCATGAAGTTTTGGAAAGAAAACCAGTAAGTGGATAGGGAAATGTTTTCCATACGAAAAATAACGAATAGAGGGGCAGCCATAGAATGATAGAAGATTAGAGTAGGAAGGGACTTCAGAAGATCATCTAGTTCAGACCCCTACTCAAAGCAGGACCAATCCAAAGTAAATAAATTTAGCCAAGACTTTAAGCCTCATCTTAAAAATCTCTAAGGATAGACATTCCATTACCTCCTTAGATAGCCCATTCCAGGGCTTCGCCACCCTCCTAGAAAGCAATTTTTTTTTTTTAAACTAATATCCAACCTAGACTTCCCTCCTTGAAACCTGAGATCTTCGCTCCTTGTTCTGTCATCTACCACCACTAAACATCCCAGCTCCATCCTCGCTGGCCCCATTTCTTAAAAATAGCTAAAAGCTGCTATCAGATTGCTCCCACCCCCTTTTTCTCTTTGGCAGACTAAACAAGACCAATTCTCTCAGCCTCTCCTCATAAAGTCACATGCTCCAGCCTCCTATAATTTTTGTCACCCTCCATTGGACTCTCTCCAATTTGTCCTTCTCTTTTTTGTAAGAGAGGACCCAAAACTGGGGACAGTACTCCAAAAGTGGCCTCACCAGTGCCAAATAGAAGAAAATAATCACTTCTCTCAATCTGTTGGCAATGCTCCTATGAATGCAGCCCAATGTGCCATTAGCCTTCTTAGCAATAAGGCTACACTGTTGACTCGTACCTAGCTTCTTCACTCTAACAGCCAGGTCCTTTTCTGTAGAACTATTGCCTAGCTAGTCTGCAGCATTGGATGGGATTCTTCTATCCTAAGTGTAGGAGTGCTCCCAGTTCACTCATCCATCCAGATGATGTGATGGCAACTAAAAAGGGAATCTTCCTGGAAAGGTGAGACACAGAGCATGTGGTGTTCTGGACCCAGCTGGGAGGCTGCGCTGACATTTGCAGAAGATCTGAAAACCAGAGCTGTCTGGGCCAGCTGGGCATGAGGAAGATGACCCAAGCTTTGTTATAGCAGTTTGAAGAGATGCTTTGGCTACCAGTTTACCTTCTTCAGTGAAGGCCATGTAAATGTTCTCTGTCTTCTTGAGAGGTAGTTTGGCTTTAAGTCTAAAAGCTTTGAGTAATTTATGAAATCACATTTTACTCACAAAGCATAGTAGTTAGCAACATGGAGCTGAAAACACACAGAAGAAAACACCTACCCACCCTTGATAAGAGCTTTTATCTGCCAGTATAATCTTGGGATGTTGTAATCAAGACCTTTCAGTGACTGCTTGCACTGCTGGGGAGTTGGTTGCTGGGTATGTCAAGTGAAATGCTACTCCTTTTACAGGTACAAATTAGTGCTTCTCTGCCCTTTTTGGGGTAAGTGGGCTGGAAGCTACCCAAGTGGGTACCATGATAGTTTCATTTACTGGGATGGCCATCCTACTGAGACCAGAAGCTTGAAAATTCTAATGAGCTGATAGTGGCTAACTTGGACAACCATCTAGTGGAATGGTGCAATCATTCATTGTTCTTTGCTGAAGCTCCTGTTATCGCATGTGGTCATCACCTGGGGATGGTGAAGATGAGGTAAACTGTCTCATCGGTGAGGTATGCAAAACGCTCACTGGTATCTTCTGATCAGGTTCAGTATCTTCACCCTCAAACTCCAGCAGTGCCAGTAGGTGTCATGTGGAATAGATACAGCAGGATTCATGGATCTAAGACGTTTTACTGTAGGGACCCAGTAGGCCCAAACATGGCCAATTTGAAGGGTCGATCAATTGAGGGAGGCTCCATAGATACAGGTCACCTCTGGGGCATTGCTACACCATAAATATGGGGGGGCAGCCCCCACTGGCCACCATGGCTCCCATCTGTTCCCTTTCCCCTCCCCCTGCTGGTTCCCCAAACCCTTCCCAACCCCCTGAGCCTTTCCCTAACCATCCCCCCACAGTCCCGCCTCTGGTCCCCCCTGCCCTGGGCTGACCCCCGCCCCCTCAACCTTTCCCCACTGGGCTGGCGTGCCTGCCCCAGACCACCACCACCCCGTGGCTCCCTCATCTAGCCGCCAGGGGAAAGCAGGGCCATGGCAGGGGCTGAGGATCCCAGCATGACCCTGCTCTGAGCAGGGTCACAGCAGGGCGAGAGTTTTAAAAACTCACAGGCCCAGCCTGGGGCAGCTCTCTACTGTCCAGAAGACTCTGTCTTCTAGCGGGGTAGAGGCTGCATCTGCTGGCTGCCCAGGCAGTGTTTCCTGCGCGGGGGCGAGACGGTGCACCTCCATGCAGTTTAGTGTCGCACTGCTCGGGGGCTGGCCCTGAGTTTCAGGAGGGCTGAGGCCCCCAGAGCAAACACCCCCCCCCCCCAGCGACACCACTGGGTACCCTCAATCTCTTTCTCAGTGATATAAGGGTAGAGGAAACATGATGGACCCTAGATCTTCGTCAGTCATTGTCTGAACTCACCTTCCCATGTGGAGGTGAAAGATCATCATGCAGAAAAAGGTGGATACTTACCAGTAAATAGCTGTTCTTTGAGATATGTGGCTCAGATACATTCAGACTCAGGTGTATATATGCCACAATGCAAGGTTGCTGGAAACTTTTTGCCGAGAGCCTGTCCTTATAGGGTCAGTGGTCAAACCCCTGCCCTCTAGAGTCCCACGCATGTGCTGTGGTATAATAGGTGCTGCTGACCCTGGCCCCCTTCAGTCCCTTCTTTCCACCTGAGTGACAGCCACTGGAACTGCTTATCTCCTTACCAAACGCAAGTGCCTGTTCTTGCATCTCTGGATTTTTGTTTGTTCCTTAGTCTCTGTTAGATAGATAGCCTCAGTAGTTTAGAGAGATAGTTACTTAGCTAAGTATTCTGCTAAGTCCCAAAGAGACTTTTACTTGAGACCAAGCCACAGTCATTGGGCTTCAAGCCATGCTCAGCCTGCAGTAAAGCATTCCAATTTCTCTGACTAGAAGGTTTGGTCCTATTTAACTGTCAGAACTGTTGGTGCCAGTGTATGAAAATTATTGCCTAAGGACTGACAAGTGGAACACTCCCATCACCTTTTCATAGTTTCATCTTCTGTTGTAACAATGTCTCTCAGGAAAGTCAGTGCCAAAAGGAGAATGAGGATAAGGATGAGTGAAGATATCCTCTCATAAGGTGTATATTTCAGTTAGTCTCAGATCCTGGGTCATTCCCGAACTGACAAATCTGGTTCATCCATGGTCATTGTGGATGGTAGGTCTCTATAAAGACTGGTCATTGATGTTGAAAGTCAAAACATGACCTCTTAGATAATGTGGATGTATGCCGATCCTTAGGTTTAGGCATCAGAGCATACACTGGTACCAGCAGATCTTTTCTTCCCAGCACCTTGCCATTAATGATCAGAGGGCTTTAGCAGGCATTAAGTTGCCATCACCCAAATGCAAGGGCTCCACCAACTTGACCAGAGCTGGAGAGGGATCTCTTTTCTTGGAAGCAGACCTGGAAAGAGATCTGTCCTTAAGCTCTTGAAAGTGTTCCTTATCTTCATGAGAATCTCAATGACAATGACATCTTGAGCTTAACATCTCTGGCTTCTGCTACTGAGCTCATGCTTGGAGGGAAGTTGCTTGTCAGTTGGGGCTGACATACAGGTGAATCTCCCTGGCCTGGATCAAACTGAGGTCTCAGTCTTCACTATAAAATGATTTCTCAGCTGGAGCTCTTGTCTCTTGAGGTTTTGTGGAGGAAATTCATGACAAGTGCTGCACTTAAAATATTCACCTCTCCCAAATGATAGTGATGGTGCTTGTTGCTCAAGGAAAATTCTTAAATCCCAAGACTTCAGGAATAGTTGTCTGCAAAAAGACAACCTCAATCTAAGTGTACAGTACTAACTGTATTAAGACTAAAAACTATTCACAATATCATACACCTTTGCTAGGAAGGAAGGAACAGAAAAATCTGTGGACACACAGGATTCCAACTCAACCCATGTGACAGTAAGAATAAATTGGAAAGGTATTGGTCTAGAACTCCTCTTATGCCTCAACTCGTAGCATAAGGAAAGTAACTGTACAGGCATAGGTGAAGGAACATTACTTGCTAGAAACCTTCAATCTCAGGCACATGGTAAGCATGTATACTCACAGATGGACTATACAGAAGGACCAGTACTCAAAGAAGAACTTTAAGATATAAGCAAAACTCCCATGAAAATATTTTTTGTTGACTACTTATTTGCTAATAACCTAGGCACTTAGCCCTGATAGGGCTGTTCTATGCCCCGTGACAGTGCAAAGACAGCTTAAGGTCAGCCCAAGTGACCAGCTGAGGATTCATCAAGTGTACAAGAATACCCAGCATAGGTGGCCTGAGACAGAAAGCTTGTCTGGAAAGTGCTGCTTTCTTGCAACTCCAAGTCGTCATAAAGATTCTTTAAGGGCCACTGCTGGCAGCCGTAAGTTAAAACATCAGGCAAAAAAGTCAATAATAGGTTCCCCACACTCAAAGGAAAACAGAAAAGCCTGAGTAAAACAATTTTCCCTGTAACTTCCTTAGTCTTATACAGCAAGTACAGTTCATCCAGCCCTGAAAGTCAAAGCATAGGCCTGATCTGACAGGAAAATTTGGCAGCCAGTGACAGGAGTTATGCAAGCCAGGCAAACAAGCTTGTGTAGCTCCCATGAACTTCCTAACTCCCCTTCAGCACAGTGTCTTCACTGTGCTATGCCACTTGAGGACTCATTTTATTAACTTCATTTCCATATCAACTTAGCGTGTCTTAAATGACTACTAAGTCGATTTGGAAAGACTGATCTGACAGAGGCAACTTTGCCACTGTTAGCACAGAGATGGCCTCAATTTCAACATAAACAAAATAACATAATTGTCTATTGTATTCAAATCCAGATAAAGACAGAACAGAGAACTCAACATTACAAAGCTGTGAAAGTATAAAATTTAGCTTGAATCTAGTTTAAAGTTATTTATGACTGACGTCTCAGATTTTTAGCCATAAGAAATTATGTTACTTGTGCTTTCTAAATTACACACATGCTCATGCCACAGGACTACACTAAGGACAGGTAAGTGTCTAACAGTCCTAGACATTGCAAACATCATCCATATATCAGGGGTCAGAAATTCCCTGCACCTGTGCCAAAAATGGCATGGAGGCCAAGCCTGAGCAGCCCATGGCACCGCTCAGGCTACCCTACTGGCTCCACTCCCCCCAGGGCCCTGCTGGCCATGCTTCCTCATTGGGGAGCACAGCCAGCACGGACAAGGAAGCTGTAGCACGCAGTTCCCAGCCCCTGCTGGCCCCACCGCCTACTGGGCAGGGCGAGACAGGAGCAGAACAGGTTAGCCAGCTTGGACCTGCTGCTGCCGGGGCCCGATGCCGGCCCCAACCTCGATGCCCAGAGGCCACCTGCCGCTGCTGGCCAGCCCTGAACCCGGGAGACCACCCACTGTTGCCAGGGAAAGCAGCTGACCCCTGGAGGCTGCCCACCACTGGTGGGGGCAGGTGCTGGGTGGTCCCAACCCTGACAGCTGCCTGCAGGTGCTGACCCTATCCCCAAAGCAGAGGCCTGGCCCTGCCCCCAGCACCCAGTGAAGGTGCAATGGGCAGGGCTGGCACAGAGAGGTCAGCAATTACATGTCTAATATATGCTATTAAAAACAATAGTAAACAGAATAAAAATTTTTATTTTAGATGGAATTTTGACAACCATACAAATTCAAACTGTTACTCATCAGAGATCAGAAGAAAATAAAAATAACATGGTACCAATAGGCTCCTGGGGCTTACCTGCATTACCTTCTGTTGAATCTCCTCTAGCTGCGTACGTTTGCTGCGTTGTCTACAAACCTCCTGGTAGCGTGTATACTGTTCTCGGAGTGAATCTAATAGCTTCATGACCTGTGGCTGAGCAAGCAGTTCATCATCCATGGGAGACCATGAGACTCCTCCATCTGAACCATTAAATCGACGTTGTTGTAACTCTGATAATAACTCATGACCTTTATGGACAGAGAAACAGAAGTTTAATTGATAATCACAGATGTAGTCAAAATCATTAGGAGGCAGAAGTTAATGTTCAAGTTTACCAGACATTACAATGAAGATCATGAGCTCTAAGAATATATTTCACTAGCTAATAAACAAATCTAAAACGAATTTTTATCATTCAAGTGGTTTTATATATATTAAAAACTTACAACCAGGCAAAAAAGGATGGGTTCAGGGCAAACAAACCATCCTAGGTATTTTCAGAATCTATAATTCTACTGACCAAATCTTGAACTTCTATGAATCCCTGTCTCATGGTGATGGTGATAATAGTGGTGGGTGTGTATTATATAAAATTTTTAAATAGGAATTTTTTTCAAGTTCATACTGGAACTCTTAAAATACAGAATTTAACTGTGAATCTGGAGTATGTGAGAGGTGTTGAATTTATCGATTGAAGAAAAATCACAGAAGTAGAACACAGACCTCAACAGTGTAAGCTTCCCCAACTCTCCTCCAGTCTATTTGCCTCATTTCTGATCTGGAAGGTGGAAGACTTTAATTTTTGTAGACAATATAAACTACAGCATATTGAAGATCGTCAATAAGAGTTTCAATTATGGTAGACTTTGTAATGTCAACTGCTGTCTTGTAGGAACTGGCCTGAGATCAACTCCTTTGACCGTGGAGCCATCTATGTTAAGAACTCTCAAGCACTAATGATCTGGGCTTTATTTCAAAGGGTGAGGAGGGGTAGAAGGCTTAGTAATCCATCACACACTACATGAGCCATCTACTGGCCTGACATAGTATTACAGTATTGAATCCAAAATTGCATCTGGAACGCTACCTACAATTGTAGGTAAACATAAAGCTAAACAGACTTTAAAGTTGTGCTGATATAATCTAAATACTCATTATGTTAAGAGCCTTTCACATTGCAACATAGAACCTTAACACTGTGTCAATGTTTTACTCTTGCATACTTTGTTTCTGTTATGGAAAATCTAAGGCACGCAGGTAGAGGATGTGAGACACAATAGGTCCATGTAGCAAATATTAATATGGCTCACAGACTGGCTAGTGGGGTACTGTCACAATGTTTCCAATATTTCTATCCTAAAGACTGAGACCATGGTTTCTGTATAATGCTTCATTTCCTCTTATCTAATGAAATCAGATTTTTAAGCAAGTTTTTAGTTCAAATTTACTACTGCCATTATTCTTCAATTACTTATTCTGTAACAGGAAAAATATACATTGTATAATTTTTAATTGCTTTGATGACACTCAGTAGAGAAGGTAAACATTGAACAGGCATGGGGACACTTCACTTGTACAAATGGTCCTCAGAACTAGGCTGAGGCAAACTGCCAGAACCACATGTGGAAAATGCAGTCTGTGTTGTAGCCATTTGGCAGCTAATAAGAGGAACTAATTCTTCAGCAGTGACAACCTGGCATGCTTCAAAAACAATGTATTGAATTCATAAAATTAAAATAATTAGGTATGGTAGTACTGTAAAAAATATTACATTATTAAAATAAGGACTGATTTTGTTCAGAAAAAACATTTAAAAGTTTTCCATTTATTTAGCCACAAATTTTTGAAGTATTTTTTTAAACTGAAGTGCTAATACATTTGTTAAATAAGTTTATTCTGCATTGAAGCTGGCACATCAGACTTGAAAACAATAAATACAGTAACGGAAGTAATAAGAAATGATCACTTTCAACTGACGTTACCTGTCTGTAGTACTGTCTCTGGATCAACAGATGGAAGAAAGTTTAAATCTATAGACCTTGCAGTAAAAAAAAAAAAAAAATACTATTAATTAGTTGTATTATAATAGCACCCAGAGGCCACAATTGAGATTGTGATACACTGTATAAACACATAGTTCAAGAGACCATCCCTGCCTCAAAAAGACAGTCAGATATAGAAGACAAGACAAGACAAAGGGTGGGAGGAAAAGTATAATTATCCCTGTTCTACAGATGCAGAATAGGGAGGAAGAAGCCTTGCTTTTACACATGCCAGTGTGAACGACAGTGCAGGATTAGGGCCTAAGCAACTTGCCAAATGTTATATGGGGAGCCTAGAACTCAGCTCCGATCTCCTAAGACCCAGCCTGCTGTCTTACCGTGAGGTCATCATTCCTTTCTGTGGTTCTTTGTAAACATATACATAATAATATTTCATAGCAAAGTAACAAGAAAAGACACAAATGAGTGACAACATCTTGGTTCATTAACATTCCAATGCACATAACAAACCAAAATTGAATCTGGCAAGCAATTAATGTTGTCTAGTTGCTTGGATAATTAAAAACAAGAAAGATATATTAATGTGGTATTTATAAATCAATTAATAATGCAGCATAATATTCAAAGAAGTTTTATTGCACTAAGACATGTCTTGGGTTTTTAGGTACACAAAAGATCAGATTCCACTGCCCCCATAAATGACAAAAATTCAGATACCTGCACCTGCTAGAACTTTTATTCAGAACCTCTCATTTCTTTCTCTTCTTCCTATTTCCAAATAGCTGACTAAACACATATAGTCACAGTGGCCAACTGTTTGTAGCCCTTTCTTTCTGGCAGTTTGTGATGTCACTAGCAGTATTTAAATCTTAGCAGGTACTGTTTAAAACAATGTGAAGACTCTTACCGGAAACAGAGTCAGTGCACGGAAACTTAGACTTACGCTTCAGCACTGATTCATGCCCTTTTGTCTTCTCTCACAAATACAAACACACAAACCAGGAATGGAAGGGTCAAGGAAGAACTAGTGTCAATCAATATCCGAGTGACATCAGTCAAATAACAGATCATCACATTAATAGTTTAGGCTTCACTTTACTGGAGAGTTTCAAACTGACCATATAAAGAGAGCTATCACTTACTTAGTTGCTAAGGCCTGATCCTGCAATTGACTGTGTAGAGAAACAGGAGTATGACCACATGCAGTCAGTCACAGGATCAAGGTCTTCCTCCCTGTCAGAAGACAAAACTGCTAAAAAATAACTGTCCGCCACACCCCTCCCATTATAATTTAATATTGGATCTGAACCAGTAATTAAGACTTACGCTGAAATGCATCTATTCTAAAAAAGGAACGCACATACCTCTCTTTCTCCTGTTGGTTTCCTTTATCACTTCCATTGTTAATTAAAGCAAGCTCGTCTAGTAACGACGTAGAATCTTTTGTAAACTTTTCAAACACCTAAATAAAAATACTTTTAATTCAAAGAACATTTACTTTTCCTAAAGAAATTCATTTAGTGCTTGTGAAAGCTACAGTTTGACGTGATCAGTTCACATTTATCCATACTGCTCTGTTAATATGCTTCAAGCTTGACATAAAGTAATTACCTCCCAGACTCAGATGGTATTGGAAAAAGGTTAGAAATATAAATTTCCCTTCAGTGATAGAGGCCTGAAGTGTCAGATCCTCCAGGGAATTAAGCAGCTCTAAGGTAGAACACATGCACTTTAGGATTGAATTTTGAAGAGCTTAAAAGACCCTGGAGAATCTCTGAAAACTTAAGTCTTCATTGCCATAGCTACTCAACCAGTTCATTTAATCCTTTGATTTTTTATGAATAGCTCCTAAGAACTGTGGTGACAATTTTTGTTCAAGCAACACCTGTCCACTAAAAAAGAAAAAAAATTAAGTTCACCAGCTGTTATCAGATTTTCCAGCTTTTGGTCTCTGCTAATTCAAGCTGCACTGTAACCAATAACTTTTAGAGATAAAGGAATGCATACTATAAGTTAAAAATACCTTGGTCAAGTTTTCTTGAAATGTATAGCTGTGGCACTTAAAGACTAACAAATTTATCTATTGCATGAGCTTTCGTGAGAGAAAAGTGTGATTTTCTCCCATGAAAGGTCATACAATAAACAAATTTGTTAATCTTTAAGTGCCACAGGAATCCTTGTTTGTTTTGCTGACCCAGAGTAACATGGCTACCCCTTTAGAACTTGAAATGTATTGGTTTCTGATCTCAAAAAGCAAAGCTTATAAAATCAGGGATATAAAACATGTGCTTGCTTAGTTTCTATGTATTTTAACTTCTTCATTAAAACTGACCATCAATTCATTCTAGTAGTGACAATGTTGTGCAATCTTCATTTCTGTACATTAGGAACTAGATTGAAACCAATCATTCACTTCGGTAGAGGTAGGCTTCAACTTTCAGGTGTCATTCACCTCACCAGTTCCCCATCTTTAGCCTGGAGGTGAAATCCATCCAGTCCATTTAGACATCAATAAAAAGCCCACTGGACATTAAATTGGACAGCCCTCTCAATACAATACAATTTAACAGCACATTTCATAGACTGTGGTACAAACATTTTACAGAGATAAAAACAGTAATGAAACAAAAATTAAGAGACAGTGAAGACTTTTTTTTAGCTGAGATCTGCAACTAGAAAGAATCAGAAAGGTTGTTCCAAATGGCAGGAGCAACAAGGAAGAAAGCCTTTACACCACAACTATAGAGAGTAAAGAAAGAAGAGAAAGGAAGCTAGTACTAAATGACAAGAAGAGACAGACATCAGAAAGACAATACTGATGGAGAAATTTTCTGTTGAACCCTGAAAGGAATAGGAAGTGGAAGCCAATCAGCATGAACAGGGACGGTATGTTTGTAAGCTTCTTGCAAATGTGAACAGAGTCACAGCAAGGTTTCACATTAGTACTTGCACAACAGTTGAGCTTGGGGAGATGTCAAAGAAGTGAGTGAATTTTCAAAGGTAAAAGAAAGTGAAGGAATGGGTGAGATTTTCAGAAGAAGCAGAATCAAAGAAGTGACTCAAAAACAGGTAGTAATACAGAGGGGAAAAAAAAGACATTTACAGATTAAAGCTAAATTCAAGTCCAGGATCATAGACTGTGGACACAAACAGGAAGTCTGAATCAAGGATGCAAATAGAGAGCATAAAGCTGTGTCGAAGGCAATCACTTTTGAATTATTTAGCTAAAACAAACTGAGAAAGTGATAGGTTTCTCTTGCCTCTTACAGATCATCCATTTACCACAGAGCAGTGATTCTCAAACCTTTTTTTCTCATTTGTAGAGAGCCCTAAAAAAAAAACTATCAAATGTAGGCATAACCCCCTTTGGAAATTTGAGACATAGTAGACTACAAGTTGAAAACCACTGCCATAAAATAAAGACATGTTAAAGAGCTACCATAAGGGAAAATGTATTCAAACCAAAATGGCTGGTCTAATTTTAAAATTTCATCATACCAGGATAAAAAGGAAATTACTCCACTATCGAGGTTAGATGCTGTTTCAAAAATCCATTTTTAAAAAGTTAATTAAGATCTTCAAACAAATTTCAGTGAATAAGAAAATTAAAATATCCCAAAATATGTACACATCAATGACTTTCTAAATAATTTGAATCTATTAATAACGTAAGTGAAGAGTGACTCCCGAGCATAAATTGCATGCCTACATCTATCAGAGCAATTGTACATCAGGGAGAGGCGCCCTGATGAAGGAGAGCTTTTAGATCTGATTATGTTCTCATATTATTCTTCATGAAACATGAAGAACTAGGGGGGGTTTAGTTTTTATTTGCTTGGCCTGAGCTTTCCCTCTCTATCTATGGTCAAACCCATCTGACTTCAGCACTCCTTGCTCTGCACCCCCACCAATTTCTGTACTCTCCACTTCTGGAGGATTTTTCAACACTAGGAACCTGCAGTCAAAGGTAAAGAGTAAATCTGCTCCTTAATCAATGTAACTATAGCTGCTTTGCCACCTTTGGAGTGTATTAAATGTCCATTAGAAGACGAAGACTCTTTACGCATTTAAGCAAAACCAATGAGTCTCCTGTGGCACCTTAAAGATTAACAAATTTCTTTGGGCATAAGCTTTTGTAGGTTGCAACCCACTTCATCAGACACATGAAGCAGAGACTACAATTAGGACGTATATATACATATGCAAGGACGCATGAGAAACATTGCAATGGAGACAGCAAATGCTAATGAAGTCAATTAATTAGGCTCGATGTCACTGTTTTTTGCTGTGGACAGACTAATAAAGCTAACCCTCTTGAACACCATCTTTTAAGGTGCATTTTCTCTTATTCTACCAAATTACAACGTATTCTAAACATTGAAGTAGCACTGAAAATGTGGTAAGAGCCACGCATTCACAGACACACACAGTTCATGCCCCACAGAGCTTATAGTTTAAAAGACAAAAAAGCCAGGAAACTAACCAGTCTCTTATTCAACCAATCCATGTGATCATAGGAAAGGCTCCCACCAAAATCTTCTGTCAGTTGGCAAGGTTCTATGTATCGAGTCAACTTGTTGGCAGACACTAAAATAACCTGTAATAAGTTAAGAAGGTAAATTTTGATTATATGGCTTTTTGAAACCCATGCTACAGAATTCAATGTATTTTATTAAGCTTGTTGCTTTGAACAACAGGACGAGAGAAGAAATAAACAGAATATATTTTAGAAGTAGTTCACAAAAAGTCACATCTTCCTTAAGTAGCTGACAAACTATGCAAGATGTGGTTTGAGGTGGCATACAGGAAAGTTTTAAGATGACTCTGTAGTCATTGTACATCACTGGTCACAGACTGCCCCCAAAGGGAAGAACTGCAGGATCCACACAGTTATACCTGTTGGGCAGGCACACCAGGTACGATAGTTCAGTACCAACATGGGAGCACTGCAGGATTCCACACTGTGAAAGTAAAGGCACGAGACTGGATGGGTAACTCACCAAGAATCAGAAGTGCAGTTAGCTCTTTAATGAACACTCCTGTTTAATCTCTATTATTTTACAGATAATTTATCTGAAACACTCAGCTTTTAAGGTAATATAATCTGACCGCCTGAACAATGCAGAGCACAGAAACTCATCACCCACTCCTGTAATAGACCCTTAATCTATGAATTAGTTACTGAAGTCCTGAAATCATGATTAAAACTCTTCAAGGTAAAGAGAATCCACCAAACACATGAAACCAGCCAGGGCCTCTGACAATCTGTCTGGGGAGATAACTACTTTCCAACCTCTAATATGCTGATCAGCTAAACCCCAAGCACATGGGCAAGATTCACTAGCCAGACACCCAAGAAAGAGAGTGAGATAAAAGAGGAAGGGATGATGGATTAGCATTTTCTCAGTTACCATTAACAGAGAATCTTAGCCAATAAACAATTTCATGGTATGTGACATTTGCACAACCTGATACATCTAAGAACGTTCTCTAGCAGCAGCCTGCATAATGCAGAAGCACTGTTAGCTACATTTGTTATAACTTGCATTGGGAGCAGAGGTGGCATATGATCTATTCAGCAGAGCTGCCATTAGCTTTGTGTAGTGATGTAATCAGTGTAAAGCAAAAGACAGACTAATGGGGCTGCTTCCAGGCCATCGTGATACCATCACAAAAAGCCAACTTCAAGAAAGTGTATACCATAGAAAGTCCACACACAGTTCAAATATTTTGTGGAGGTCAGAATTAAAATATAAGAGAATCATTTACTAAGCACGTTGGGTGGGAACACAACCCTATTGGAAGGTTAATTTATTTACATTAGCTTCTTCTCCCTCAAAATTTTCATTGCTGATAGTAGTTCAGCTTCAGCAGGAGCACGAACAGTAAGAGTACCACTGCCGAGAAACATGGTTTACCTTGTAGACCTGCTCAGAGCAGGTTTACCCATGAAAATAGTAGTTAAATTGCTAATGTCCCACCTCCCTAAATCAGTACTCTGCCTAGGCCTTACTTATCCTAATGTTCCCACTGCAACTGTACTGGCATTAGAGCAATGCAGACACAGCCTCCTTTGTGTACAAAGTGTTGTGTGTGACTGGCATATAAATTGATTTTCAGGAAAAGAACCAGGAGGCACATGAGCTACACAGGGCAACTAAGCCAGAAAAACAAGGCAAGGATGGATCTGATCACAGGATATATAAATGTTTCACTTGCCGTCTCAGCAACATAAAAACAAAACCAAATGAATGCTGCACTTCTGTCCAAATAGCAAGTTTTGACGTACTCTGAGCCGCAAGTACAATGCTTTGAAATTTGCTCCATTTTCTGCATTCTCTAATTTCTCTGTTGAATATACTTTGTTTTATTTGAATTGTATTGGAATTATCAACAGCTCTCTAGGATTGCTGCTTTGAATGCTCCTGAGGAAATATAAACAATTTTTTGAACTCTGAAGAAAAATGAACTTATGTTGGAAGCATACAGACTGCGGCTTTGCACAGCTCAAGATCTCAATTAAAGATGTGGATCAGCAATGCAGTACTCTCAGATCTTATTGACGTTCTAAATGAAATCATCCTTAAGAAGGGGAACAGGCTAAGGATATGAACCACTGCTGCGGACCATGACCACGTCTCACACATTCCCATACGCCCCAAAGTAAAATTTGCCTAAATTTGTGTAGACAAAAATACCTAACCACTTAATGGCCAGGTGTGCAACACTAAGCAAGTGGAGAGAGGGATTCTGCTGAAGATCAAATTGTGTCCTGAAGCATGAGATTTAATTACCTTAACTTGCATATCTACTGTGCAAATGCGATTGCTGTCAAAGTTTCTTATAGTTTTTTTGAAAATCAAATCATAGTAACCATCTCACCTCCTGTGGCAGCAAATGCCTCAGGCAGACTACATGATTTACAAAAAAGGTGCTTTTAAAAAAAGTTTCTCAAATTACTATACTTCAGCTTCCTGACAGTAATTCAAGTTGAATTTCATCTTTCATTATGCTGGCTTTTCATCTGTCTTTCATGCTTCCCAAAGCATTTAAAAGGCATACGTGTTTCTCACAACTCTCTTAGGTTATACTAACAAACAATATTCCTTCACTGGAGCACATGAACTAGCTTTCTGCTTTCCCCTCCAAAATCGTATAATTTAATATAATAGGTATCATTATCAAACCTAGAGTGCATTATTATTATTAATCTTCTCTCCCCTTTTAGGGGAAGTCATTAAGTATGACAACAGTCTATTGGTTAACCAGCTTTTGGTTCCCCGGATGAGATGCGTGCAAATAAAAGACACAAAAACCCACTGTTTTGCATGCAATCTCTCTGAATGTCTTTTAAACTCAAACTATGTAGACTTTGTAGGGAAAAAGGGTCTCTGAAATCAGATTGTATGGTTTTGGTTAGTGGATTATCTGATATAAATTTAATGTGAAAAGATTCCTATGGACTGTTCAGGACAGATGGTAGCTGGGGTCTTCCAAAGGCAGAAGGAAGTGCTAACAGCTGGAGTCTCCATTCTCCTTCCCGCCCACAACTCTTCTAGATATAGTAATGGGTATCAAGAAGGCAGTCGTATAATCCATGGGAAATGATAATGGGTTTATTGCCTGTCCTGGTTAACAACTGCTTTTTCTTATCAACAGACTAACCTCACCAACTATTTGACAATTGGAATATTCCTTGCATTTGCAACACGCCATTGTAGTAACTACATTTATCCTTGACAGCAATGTGTCAACCGAACGGTAAAAGTTAAAAACTAGGACAATGATGCAGGGATTTCTTTTAAGCCCACAAAACATTCTCACAAAACAGGGAGGAAAAAAGTATACTTGAAGTGTTTGTAATGCTATGGCTTCTTAGGGCACATGTGTGTTCCCTAAGGATACACTATTTCTTTGAGAAACATACTCATCTCAATGAGTATATGGAGTCAAAGTTCACCAAGTTAAAAAAAATCTTACATTGTTCATATCTATTTGACCTCTCACTTCATATACTGTTCATCATACTGAACAGTGTCTCACTGCACTGTTTCCATGTGGGGGGCACAGATGCCAAGACTGTCTGAAGTGATTGGGAATTCTGGATATCCAAACCATCAAACTTTAAAAGGGGCTGCAATATTTACAGGTGCTATATGCTTTCTGAAAAGCATGGCACTCTGAAAAGCTCTTAAAATTGGGAACTCAAAATCATTAGTTACTTCTGAAAGTAATGATCAGAGCAAACACAGTACAGCAACAAGATATGAATAAACATTTTGTCATCAAAACATTTTCACTGAAGAATTAAAAACACAGGCCATTTAAGTAGCCTAAAAAAAAAAAAATACCCAAAACATCACAGGTCAAAGTAACATCATGTTTTTAAAAAAAAAAAAAAACAAAAAAACAAACAGGAATGGTCCCAGTAAACCTGAGATCTATGGTCTCTTTACAGAGGCAAAACTGTATTAACTTTATTGTTGAAGAGTTCATATCAACAGCTCCATATATCCTAACTTTGGAGTAACTTTAATTCAGCTAACACAAACTGGAATGTAAATACCTATGTTCTACTAATAAAGAAAATTTTAACAATTTTGGAAGTTACCCATACTGTGATATTATCCTGGCAGACTGGATTTTCATCTGTTAGCAGCACAAAAGGTACATTTTAAAAGCAATTTTATAAGCGTAACGAGGACAGCTGGCCTTCATTTCCAAAAAAGCAGATTGATCTTCTACTTTATAATTAATAAACATTTGTGTAGCACTGTAAACACACAGAGAACTTCATAAAATGTCTAAATTGGAGTTTATAAGCATAGATAGGACAAAACAGTATCTACATCCTTACTGGATACCAGTTATTAGTCTATTTTTAAAGATCCAAACAAATACTGAAACAATTACACATTGTATTATGGTATTTTCTTTACTAGAAAGTACACAAACAGATACCCAGAGTTTCAAACCTGATGAAGGTCACAGGTGCAAAGAGTTTGTAGTTTTATACATAAAAGACTCTTGAAACAACACATCAAATACTGAGAGATTAATCTGGACTAGAAGCACAATAAAGTTCATTTTAAATGTCCTACTGATTTTCAACACTTATAAGGCACTTCTTCCACTGTTATCAGGCATCAGAATGTTGTTGCTCTCATTTGTGTAACCATATTTAAAATGTCAAAACAGGGAATACCTGAGGATTAGAATGTATACTTTTGTATTTAACCAGCTAGTTCCATTCTTGAACCCAACTTAATCTTGTCTATAGAACAATGGTTCTTAACCTGTTTACCATTTTGGGGTGCATATGTAACTCTGTAGGTGTTAAGTGGGCTGCATCTATACATCATATTCATTACTTGTGGGGGTCAGAGGATGTCACGTGAGCTGCAACTGTGTGCTGACTGGGCTGCAAGTAACCTGCAGGCCACAAGTTAAGAACCACTGTTACACACTAATATATCATCTGCCTTAAATAAAATTAAGTTAAATGTATTGGTTTAAGGTAAGTAGCACACGACTTTGCTGTGCCCTTAATTGTTGCTTGCATATTTGTTACACTGAAATATGTAATGCAGTTTGGCTTAAAATTTAGATGTTGTGCAACATGACACTCCCATTTCTAATATTAATCCATACTTTAATTCATTTTTGGGGGGTCACAATCCCTTTGGGGTAACACTACATGATTATGTGGAGTTCATGAGCTGTAAGTCCCAAATGCCGCCACCCACAGGGCTTTAAATCTGGTGGACGAACACGGGTGGAAGGAGCAATAACACACAGATACTGTTAATTTCCACCATTCCTCTGTACCCTCCTGAGGGTGCTGTAAAGGGGGAAACGAGGAGCAATGCCAGGGCACCCTGCATTCAGGTCACTTTCCCAACTTGGCTGTGCTGTGCTGTAAGGCAAGCATCAGGAGCTGCCACTCTGTCATCCCCTTATGCAGTCTGGGTGAGGAAAGCGACCTAGATGCAGGGAGGCCTGATGTTGCTCCTCACTCTCCCCTTCCTTCACAGCCCCCCAGGGATGCACAGCAGAGCAGTGATTGAAGGGGGAGCAAGTAGTAATACCAGCCACCCTGTGCATGTGTAACCTTCAAGGGTGGGCTAGAATTCATTCAATTGCCCCTGTCCAGTGCCTAACAGAGATAAACTCCTGGAGAAAGCAGATGAAGACCCAGCATTCAGTCAGTAAAGGAATTACAGCAAAGGTTGCTGAGTTACCATCCCACATTAAAATACTACTTAGAATAACATAACAATGAACTTTATTAACTACCAATTTAACAAATCTTATCCTAATGTGGTAGACAAGCCGGGAAGAGGCCAACAGACTGTAATGCTGCTATATGTTTCTTTCAGGTAGGACCAAAATGGTCCTACACCCTGAGAAGAGTTGAAATGAGGCTAAAGAACAATGCTTGCTTGTTTGCTTGGGGTTCAGTTGTTGTGGGAGTTAGGATTGGTTTGTAAAGGGGGGTTGCATTATAGGGAGGACGCATGCCCTCCCCTGCAGAGTGTCTGCACTGACTGAGGCTGGAAGCATGTGGCAGACAAGCAGGGAGGAGGCCAATGGACTGTAATGCTGCTATATGTTTCTTTCAGAATAAAACCTTGTTCCTGGTGATCAGTCTGAGTTCACACACACAAACACACAACGCAGAGCACATGGAGGAGTCTCAGGCCTAGTTTCCCAAACCTGTGTAAAGGCCACAAAGCAGAATTCCTCTATCTTGAACACTCTCATGCTGGGCTTTTAGGCAGGAGGGGTTACACTTAGAAAAGAAAATGAATTTAAACAGAAGAGTCCTCACAGAAACATTGTGGGAAAGAAACCCAAGAGTCCCAAAGTTTAGGTGGAGTCACTCTTATCTCAGTTGCAGTCTCTCTTCAAGTCCTGAGGCTTCAGTGGAAAGAAGTAGCAATCCTCCTCTTCTGTGTCTCCAGGAATCTACAATAGGAATCCATGCAGTTCTTTCTCCTCTGAAACCAGCACCATGCAGTCAGTTTACTGGTGAACCAGCCATCAGTCACGTCGGAGAAAATTCTGCAGCAAAATGCTCCACAGCAGGCAGAAAACATTTTGCTGTCCATTCCTCGCTCAGCTTTTTTTTTTTCTCCTCAGTCACACAGTCTGAGCACATAGACCCTTCTCATTGCAGCTCTCTGTAGTTGGTGCTCTCAGGCTTCTCACCACATCAACAACAGAAAGCCTTGTGAAACATGCTCAAAATGCTACCACTCCCCATTTCCAGAAATTTCTGGTTGGGGGCAGCTAACTTGCCCAGCAACAGTAACCCATCCTGAACAGGTCTCAGAGAGATAGCCTGTTTTAGACATACGGGTTACATATGCAGGTCAGTCTCCTCTCATGGGTGTGGGAAGGTGGATTATAACAATTGGGGTGAAGGGAGCATAGTGAAATGATTAGGGGCAAAAGGGGTCCAGTGCAAGAGCTAAGGGTGCAGGAGTGAAAGGCAGGGATTAAGGGTGAAGTGGGGGGAGCCTACAGGAACCAGGTACCAACAATATCTAAAAGAAAGTATTAATTTTTCATACTTTGCAGATGGAGCATTGTATCCCTTTCATAATAACTGATTTGCCCTGTATGCCCTCACTGTTCGAAGCTGACATCTGAAGATAAATATTTTTAAGGCTTTACTAAAGTAATCACAGCACTGCCATCATTAATACATACTGCTCAGAAAAAAACAACACTAATCCTGGCATCAGCTAAAGGAGGTTGCCCTCAATGAGCAATCAAGCAATAAAATAGAACAAAAAATTATGGAAATCATGAAAAAGGGAAACACAAATACAACTAAACATCAGTGAATACATAAGAATACAGAAGCAATTTATTTAAACTCTTGTTCTTACGCATTTGATACACAACTATTAAAGAGAATCTATATTCCCACTCTTGTCTGAATTTGCTAAAACATGCTCAGGTGATTGTGAACCAATGAGATAAGTACAAGAGTCTTTCAAAAACAGCTAACACACTTTTAAATTCAGTCACCAGTCCCACTAACAGCACTTGCACAAATTCTCCATCATTCTAACAAAGATAATTGTCAGGCAATCTCCTTCAGAGATTTGGAACTGAAACAAGGAACTTGAATTTTAAATGCTAGAAGAGAAGGAATGAACTCTGGATTACGGTCCATTTATCTGGTTTTTTTGAGGCTTAATCTCTGTATGACATTTGTATTTGGGATCAATCTTATTTGCTAAAGAAGGAAAAGATTAAACAGTTTCTCTGAATGGATTTCTGAATTTGTTCTTGTGTCCCTGAAGTACTATGTCGTCAGTGAGACGGAACCAGATCTCCAAAAGGACTAGAGAACTAGCATCAGATGTCCAGTCTTTCAGGTCCTACCAAAATGTCATTCAGTTCCTTTTAAAAACAGTGCCTTGCTCCAGCGTCCCTTGTTTTGTAGATTTCATGCCAAGTTTTGATCAGTTTTATTACTCATTGGCAATGTTAAACAAAGTACGTAAACAGAATTTTTTCTTAGAATGCCCAAATGCCACTGGGAAGTATTTTTTCAACCAACCAACCTCAAGGCTATATTCCTCTCCTCCCTCACCCTTTCCTCCAAAAAAAGATGTTCTGAACGTCTACAATGTGCTTTACAATTGGGTTAGCTGTTACTACTGTTTTCTCAGCAAGGTTAGAAGCAGCATCAGAAGTTTAGGATGATTCTCACTTTTTTCCATTATATTTTCTTTATCTGAACAAACAGGAAAGAAATCCTCCAACAATGGCATGAATATTTGAAAAGCCTGTGAGTGTTTAAAAGGACTAAGAAAGGCAAGAGCGGAGGTATAAAAGCCAACCATTCCATCCAATCCAATCTAGTCCAGTCCAGCCCCCACCTCCTAGCCAAAGAATGAAGGATGAGGAGAAGCTAGCCCCTATCTTGCCAAGCATGCTTTCTTGCATCCCCACCCATTTCTGAGTACTTTGCCTCATTCCTACTGAGGATTCCAATCAACATCTCCACTCATTCATGTGAAGTGGGGTATTTTAAACTTTTCTCACTTCTTCATCTGATGTATCGTCTGGTAGACCTTAAATTTTAAATCTGTGGAGTATATCCAAGCCAAAGTGCTTCATTCAAATATTCCAGTTCCTCATTTCAGAATATACAAAAAGCAGTGGTACAATTAAAAAAGGAAGCAACTTTCCTTATGATGTTCTAGTCTCCCTTGCAGTTGTTTTTACAAGCACAATCACCTCCTGATTGTTGGCATTTGTGCGCTGAAGACTAGATGATCACTCTTTGGTGAATTAGATGTTGAAGAGTGCCTGGACAGACTGAATCAGAGACTTAAATTACCCTCAGAGCTATGTTTCAGTGATGACTGACATTGAAAATACCTCACTTGCAGTATCAAATTCCATGTTTTTCCAGTTCATGTGCTACTGACTCATACTTCCATCTGTTGAAGAGAAGAGTCTGAAGAACCAGATTCCCTGCACATTACGAGTTGATCACAAATCCTAGCTTTTCAAAGCTTTTTAAAAATAATCATCTATTATCATCATTTCAGTCCCTTAAGTTATTTGTTACTTAAGACTCCGTTTAATTTTCTGGAACACTGATTCAGATAAATTGGTGCATATTAAATCAGTGACCACTGATCACTGATCTAAAGTAATGATAGCCACTTTCATATTTACAATATTTGGAATAAAATACCTGCCATCTAATGAATTTAACATTAAAAACAGAAAATTAAGATTGTCAGGCAACTACTACATAGATCATCATCATCATCAGGCATCTCACTTAATATAAGAATTTTTTAGAATCTAGTGACTTATGCTCTCAATTGTTCACAACTCCAGTTGATTATAATTCACTAATGATTTCATCCATCCATTCACCCTCCCTTATAATCTTCTACACAATAGTGTAACTGCCACAAGTCAAAGACTGGACATTATAAGAGACTGGACATTACATTAGCTCCCTTGTAAGGTTTAAAGAAGAATTTAAGAATTCTTTAGAAATTCTTCCTGAACAGAGATGCGTCCCTGATCCAGTCTAAATTTTTAGAAGTTTCCACTTGGAAGAACTGGTCTAACATTTTCACCATTAAAAAATCAAAACTCAACAACCCACAAATATTCAACTTTCATATAAATAACTGATGTAAAGCCTGAAAAGAATTTCAGGGAAATAGAAGAGGAGCTAAGAGAATTGGGCTTTTCACAACTCTCAGATAAAATACAAGGGCGAAAAAAGAGAGGCAAAGAGTATGTTCTAACTGAAATTCTCTATATATTTTTAAAATACATTTTTGTGCTAACAAAGTTTCAGTGGCTAGATACCACTGTGATGTGCATAAGAAATGACTGTAAACTTCACAGAGGGATTTCCTGAATTGTAATTTTTAGCAAAATGAAATTATGAGGTAAGATTACACTCTTTTTGCAATTCATTTTGCTTCAAAATACTGGGGATACATGTGCTATGAAAAATTTATATAAAAATACAATTGGTAGCCATGGTACGTTGATACCTGTGAAGTGACAATTTAATTTCAGAATATAAAGACAGTATATCAAAACTTAAGCATGTGATGAAATGCTAATAAGGCCAAAGCAATTTCAAAAGGACGAAAGTGAGCAAACAGATTTTTTCCACAAGTTTGTCAAAATAATCACAGGTGCTTCAATAAACACAAGTTTAGTCAACAAAGCACTTCAGCATGTGCTTAGGTCTCACTGAAATTGACCATAAATGCATAATTGCTTTGGAGAATTGGGAGCTAAATGCAGAACAATATAATTTTCCTTTAATATTTTTTAAATACACTTGGAACATCATACACAAAACAAAATGATATTAAGCTATTTTGGAACAGAAGGAAAAGGACAAAGGGACAGAGTATACCTATTTTATCTATTCTTGAGGAAGATACTCTAATGATGTGGATTATATAAGTATGTAAAAGGAGGTAGATAAGGAGAAAATATTTTCTGTCAGAAATGTGATTTTGGAGTTGGTGGAAGCTCTAATACAAATAGCTACCAGTACTGAATGTGTTAAAATCTATTTTCGGATTTTGCAATGTGGTTCCATTTATTTCCGTCACAAGAAATCTTTGAAGGAGCAGTTCAGGATTTACAATTGTGTAGCTGCTGTAGTGGAAGCCTTACAGTACCTACTGTTCAGTCCTTAGACCCAGAAACGTTCAGAATCAAGTTCTGACCTCTCTATGATTTCCAGATAGTTACGTTTTTGCTGCTTTTGATTTATCATCATCCCAATCTCACATTTGGAAAGTCTTTTAAAAAGTACTCCAAAACTCCCTTAAAGATAAAAGAGCAGATGGGTTTCTTTTCTCTTCATTCTGATAGCTGATTTTCAAAAGCTAAGCTGACAGACTTATATCTGAATCAACATCAAAGAAGTGTTTGGGGGAGAGGGGGGTTAAATGGACACTGGACAGAGAAAATAGCCTAGGCTAAGGTTTGCGCTGTATGCAAATTGCAGAACATTAAGAAAATCACTGATTCTGTTTTTAAGGTATATTCAGTTTTTCCAGTTATCCTAGGTATTAAATAAGAATGCCTAAGAATCATGAGTATAGTGAAACAATGACTATTGCTAAAAGAAAGTTAGCTTTCCTCATGCCATTGTGTATGTAGAATACTTAACAACAACGAGAAAACTCTATAGAAGAATGTTCTTCTTTGCATTTGTCAGTGTAAAAACCTGAGCTGATTTAAACGATACACACTTTTCAAATGAATGAGATTCCTAGGGAGTAACATGAGTATTTACATTTCAGCCCATTTGGGAACACCCTGATTTGGTGTGGTCAACTACTGGCCAGTGTGGGCACAGCCAGTGGCAAACTTCTGGTGCAAAACTGGCTACCTGTAAGCATGGGTTCTCACTGCCTTTGACTTTAAAGGAAGGTGTGGAAGTGACAAACAAAGCTTCTCAAAAGAGGCTTCAGTCACAGGGCTAGGAAAGCTTTGTTGGGACCCAAGCAGGAGCTGTGCTGGGGAAGCCACAGAGCACTGGTGCCAGGGGTTCAAAAGGCACAAAGGCAGGCGTACCCTGCATCCCCATGGTTGAGTCAGGTCAGCTGCCTCTAATGGTGTCACTTTAGACTTTAGAAAAGATGCCAAGAAGGATCCTGCGCTCACCCTCTGTGCCATCGCTCATGTCAACCCTAATTCATGCCTACTCTTCTTCCATTTCAGAATAGTGATCTTCTGCTGTGTAGCCAGGGCAAATGGTGGTAGCTGGAGGGCATTAAAGAGAGACTAGCTTACTTAGCTGTGCTGAAGGATGAGGGGAGAAAATGAAAGAATTCACTCATGCCCTTATGCCATTGCCTATTGTCCTGCCCTAGCTGCTTGATCATCAAGATTCCTCCTCTGCCCTCCCAAATGCAGCTTCAATATACTATCCTCAACAAAATTCCCCTGGGTTTCCTCTTCTATCCCTGATCTATAAATGTTTCCCCTTCATGCCCTGGAAAGAGGCTTCTGCATTAGTGACGTCCTGTGTGGTGCACAGCCTATTAGTAGCATAGAGGAACAGCCTCTGAGAGCTCCACATGGGCTAAGTTACTGTTTGAAAAATTAAAAAAAAACTGAAAAACAGACTAAGCTCCTTTACATTTCTTAAGTCATGTGTGTTATTTAACTCCATGTTTTATGAAAAATTCTGCAGGGTTTAATTAAAAGTTGTTACCACATAAGAAGTACTGTTCATTTGCTCATCTCTATCACTTTTTTCTTACAATCCACAGATGTCAATCACTCTGTATAAGTTCAGGCCCAAATATCAGATGGACACACCACCCACTTTCAGATAATGCTCTACCAAACCTCAAATAGGGAGACACGTTTTGTAGGTTCAGTATGTTAAAAGGATACAAAAAGCTGAAAACCAATACAAAAGCAATGAAATGTAGGGCAGGAAAGAACATGGGAAGCCATTTTGTCCAGCCCCCTGCTCTGAGGCAGGACCAACCATACCTAGAACACCCCTTACTGATGTTTATAGCCTGCTTTTAAAAATCTCCAATGATAGGGACTCCAGAACCTCCCTTAGAAAAGTTAATCCAGCTAGCCTTCTAGTCAGAAATCTTTTCTCAATATAGTATCTAACCTACCATAAATCTCCCTGACTGCAGATTAAGCCTATTACTACTACTACTAACTTCAGTGAACATGGAGAACAACTGGTCACTATCCTCAGCCCTTCCCTTTACTCATAATGACCTTTACCACACTGAAGACTTATCAGGTCCACTCAGTCTTCTTTTCTCAAGACTAACCATGACCAGTTTAAAAAAAAACTTCTGACCTTATAATCTATGAATTTATGACATTTATGGCATTTTTAACGACTGTATCACATTGTCGTCTTATACTCCACTTGTGAGCCACTATAACCACCAGATCCTTTTCTGCAGTCCTACCTACCATCTAGCCATATATTCAGTGTGTTGTAAGTTGTGCATTTGATTTTTCCTTCCTAATTGTAGTATTTTTGTACTTGTCTTAACTGAATTTCATCTGATGATTTCAGACCAATTCATCAAGGAAATTTTGAATTCTAATCTTGTGGTCCTAAATGCTTTCTTCTAGCTTGGTGTCATCTGATAACTCTCCACTCCTTTATCCAAGGCAATGACAAATAATTGAATGGTACTGGGCTCAGGACAGATACCTATAGCATCCTAACAGATACATCTCCCTAGTTTGACAGCAAACCATTGATAGCTTACTTCTTTCAAGTTTGGTTTTTCAACTAGATGTGAACCCATTTTATAGTCATTTCATCTAGACTATATTTCCTCAGTTTGTTTATGAGGGATTATGTCAAAAGCTTCACTACAAATCAAAATAGATCATGTTTGCTGCTTCCCCACATCCACTGGGGCAGTAACCCTGTCAAAGAAAGATGTTAGGTTGGTTGACATGGCATAATTTGTTGTTATTAGTTTCACCCCATTATTCTCTAGGTGTGTACAAACTGCTTAATAATTTGTTAAAGTATCTTCTCAGTGTACTGAAATTAGGCTGCCTCATCTATAACTTCTTGGGTCCTCCCCCCCCCCCATTTTAAAGATAGGCATTATGTTGATTCTTCTCCAGTCCTTGAGACCCCTCAAACATCCTCCATGAGTTTCAAAGATAATTTATCATGTTTCAGTTAGAATCTAATGGACTAAAAAATGACCTTGGATTCTCATATAGCTCCTCAGTATGTTTTGAAAGGCTATACAAAAAGGTAAACACAGAGTCGCATAATACTATGCAAACATAATTATATCTTATGAATGCTGTTGAGCAGAATAAACTGATGGGAAACTCCCTCCAAGCCAGACACCTCAAATAACAGTGTCAGCAACATTTAAAACTTCTTAAATGTCAAATAGGCATACTGGAAGGATGTCTGGGCTGCTATATGCTCCCAGTGCCATTTTTTTCAAGTCAGTGATTTATTATTGCAATTGCTGTAGTTATAATAGATCATACTCTGTAAAGTGGCTGAAAAAATGGCATCATGAGGTTTCATGTTTATTGTATCAGTGACTTCCAGATCAAGCATGCTCAACTTGGAAAAACTCTTTTTCTTTAACTGCTAATGCTGCAAATTCAGACCAGGATCTGAAAGCCAAATTACCTTTCACTATAAGTAATTTAAGATTATGCTATTACAAATTAGTTAAATCAATACATAAATCAGATTAGAGTATGCTTTTTCATAGCCATATCACTGCTCTCCATCACCAAAAGAGCTTAAGACATACTGACATCTCTAAAACAAATAGAACTTTGGTTATACACAGAGAAAAGATCTTTTGAGCCAACTTTTAGTAAGCCAGTTTTTCTAACCGAAACTAAATAGGAAATTTTCTAAGAATTAAAGAGTGAAGGTGAAGGAATAAATTGCTCACATACTGCTATGGGCTATTCTCACCAATTGCTGCTACTATCCTGTGTTTCAGTCTTGCCATTGCCTATTCAGCTCTGTGTTTTACAGCACAGTGAAACCAGGCAGAGTGTGAAGCATGGGAGAGCAACAGAGCTCAAGTTAGTCAAAGCTCTTCTGCCTGCTATGCCACAAAATGGCTAGACATCAGGTCAAAGGCAATCAATCAATCTCCCACCAAGAAAGTGGAGGAAAGGAGGTTTCAGAAGTCCTCCCATGCTAAGAGGAGTAGGAGGTGGAAGAGGGAAAATGCCCACTGTGTTCCCTCTTCCTTGAATTTTTATTTAAAAAAAAATATACATATATAATACAAGATACCAAATCTGAAAATATTTTATAAAACAAGTCTTAATAGTGAATAATTGTTTGTTGAATTTAAACACTTCAGACTGATTTTTTTTTAAGATACAGCAATATATCATGTCTCTGTTCACTGAAATCTGTCCTGTAGACCTCAGAGTGCATGCTTATCAAGCTATACTACAAGAGTCAGTAGGAAAGATCTGCTAAAAAAAAAAACTTTCCTCTTGACCAGAGCAGAGTAGTACTTTGGTATTTCAGTATTTGAACATTTTATGTGCCTTCTGTATCAAAATAATTCACTATGTACTACCCATATGCAGTGGTGTTGCTGGCACTGGGCACAGGGGCTCAAGCCACAAATCCCAGTGCCAATGCCCCAGGTCCACCGCTGGGCTGCCCAATCTGGGCCCTGCCCAGGGCCCCAGGCAGGGTCGGGCTGGGGGGAATCATGAGGCCCAGGCCCACATCACTCCTGCTCATGTGTCACATTTAGTTACTGTATTTTAAAACGCAGAGGTTTAATTTCAGCAGCACAAATGACCTACACCAGCACCACAAAGGTGGAACACTTCATTAAAGGGTTATTGTTACTGTATTTAATTACACATAACTATCACAATGACTGATGTTGAACAAACCATTGAGGTCAGAAAAAATCTCTTCCCCATATTACTGTGTTTGAAATTATCTTTGCCTTATTAACATATCAGATTACTAAAGCCATTCTGCCTATCTGAGTAACAAATAAGAGCCTTTAGGAAAGAGATGTGAATAAAAGCATGGAAGTACAAAAGATGGATTTCAGACTTTTGAGTCTAACATTTACAACTAATAAGACTATAAAAGAACTAAGTGAGAAATGGCTTACAGAATGACATGGGAAGAAACTTTCCCTACACTGCAACTTCAAATGCTGTCTGACTTTCCCTAAAGATAAATACAGCCAATCTTGCTAGGAAAAAGAAACTGCTTAAGGCAATATCCAAAGGGGTAGCCCTGTTAGTCTAGTTCAGCAAAACAAACAAGGAGTCTAGTGGCACTTTTAAAGACTAACATTTATTTTATCGCATGAGCTTTCATGGGAGAAAATCCCACTTCAGACATTTTGAAGATGAGGGACATTTCCCTCTTGTTTGTTTTGCCTAAGGCAAAAAATCACAGGACTGGCTTATTCATTATTGTATATCTGTCCTACCGTGTAAAGTATGCAGTGAAGAGAATTTGAACTGGTTCAAAATTAGAACTACACCCCAGACTAATCAGCAACATGTTTCCCCTTCATTTCATTTTTCAGACTTAGGAAGAAGTGCAGCAGACACTTCCCTGCCATACCTTTGCTCTCTAGATAATGTTTGGTAGTAAGTTTTTAGGAAAACCAATGACACATATACCTGATATTTCCAGATCAACTTCATAAAGCCACCCCCTTAAGTGGCGCAGTACTGCATCGATGGGAATGCATTTTGCATTGGCACAGCACAATGAAGATGCTACCCTGAAGAAGAGTTAGGAAGCAGACTTGTGCAAGCTACTCTGCATACCTTGTGCAACTCCTGTCAGTTGCTGCCAAATTTTGCTGTGAGTGTGAACCAGGCTTAAACTCCAAACGATGTATTAATAGTGCTCTTCTATCTTCTTGTTGGTGAAATCTTTAGGGACTTCTTACACTTTACATATTAGGTAACCCTAGTCACAGAAGACGACACACTGTCTTCTTTTGGAGCTGCTGCCTTGCCATTCCCTTTCTTTCTTAAAATGCATTTCTATAGCAATATTTGGAAATTGAAACATGTTATAATTCCAGAAGCAAGAAGAAACATCTGTCTCTCATCAGAGAAAAAGGGAGATTGTTTTCCTTCTGATCGTTTTCAAAGAAAAGGAGGTCTCTTCTCAAGTTACATTGGTTTACCTGTGCAGAGCAATGGATGACCAGATGTTATATATACTCGAGAGCACAGGAGAGCAAATTTCAGTTTGGCTAAGACTAGTTTACAATGATATTATGAAGAGTCAGTCCACATTCAGAACACTACTTGTCATAATGCAGTCTCATTTTGCCTTTGACTCCAGTACTCTTAGGAAAGATGAAAGAATTGAAATAGTCTTATACACAATCCCTTATATATGCATGCCTTCTCATGAAAGTCAGAACGTAATCAATCTTAGAAAAACGTAAGTTGCCTATAACTAATACCAAGAATTAAGGCATAAAGCATAGAGGAGATAAAGGACAGAGGCTAAGGACTATACCTTCATAATGTTTGCTCTTGCCTAAGTCACAGCAGAAGAACATCCAAACAGTCCACAGTGGTGCAGGCACATACAAAATATATACTACAACATTATTATAGATAAAAGCATGAAAAGTAGTATAATACACAACTTTATCACCATAGCCAAACCACCATTAAAGCAGTAAGTTCCATTTCCAAAACTTCACCATTTAATAGTCTTCCTAAGTTTGTTTCTGAATTTAAAGAACATAGTAAAAGTAATAAGTCACTATAATTTTTCACAGCTATCAACAAAGCAATCTGGAACACTGATAAGCATTTTTTTTTTTAAAGAAATATTCATTTCAATCAGCTATGTTTCATTCTAGCTGGCTTAGAGTCAACATTCCTGATTGGAAAAAGACTATACATACCTCAAAGCCAAGTCTATCTTTCTCTTTCCAAAAACAAAAATGTGTAACCTTCTTGTCCCAAAATTCATCTGGTTTTACTACACAAACAAGTGACACCTCAGCTGGAACAACATTCTGTAAAACAAACGAAAAGAGATACAATGTTCAAGACTAAAATTTTCACTTGTAGCAAAAATCAACATGCACTTAGACAGCACCTTTCATCCAGGATCTTAAGCAAGGCTTACAGCATCCTAGTGACACAAGTGGCTATATATTAATTATACAGAGACTAAGTGATTTGCTTGAAATCACACAGTGAGTTATTAACAAAGCCAGGGATAGAATTAGATCTCCTGATTCCCAAACGTACATTTGAAAATAGAACGCCAAAGCTAGGTCACCACAATAAAGAATCAAGTGAAGTGAAATATGTACTTTACTATTAAAAAAGGATTTAAGATCAACAGATTTGCCATTATACTGCAAACGTTTACTGTTCCCAGAATACAGTAAATACTCAAGTATTAAACTGATTAAATACATTATACATTAATTTGAGAAATCAGTATTTTCCTTATAAAAACTGAGTTCAAATATATTTTGCCTATTGAATGGATGTCTTTGCATCACAATACAGGCAGCTATACACCTTACTCTTCTGTCATCAACTGTAATAATAACAAAGAGATACATGAATACAGTACTGAGTACTGGAAACCATAGAGTAGAACTGATTTTAAATTATCTTGTTTTAAGATGAACAATGATTTAAAAAGGGACAATGAACTCAAATTGGTACAAAATTTAGATTTAAAAAACAAAATTTTGCAAAACCTAAAGGTAACAAGGAAAACTAAAACTAAAACAACTTGTCTTCACAGATTCCTCTCCATTCTCACAGAAAAAGATTTTTTAAGTACACATTTCCCAACTATGTTTTCTAACCAAACGCTAACTCACTGATAAAGTAAAGCGACTTCCTGGATTTTCTTTGTCAAACCAGTGAAGTAATCAGCATGAGAGTGATTTAGATTTTATAAATGCTCATTTTTTGGTATTTTGCAACAGGATTACTTTCATAGGCAAAATAAATGTTAGAAATATTATTCCCCATAACAGAAATGAGACACTACACATACAGACAGAAAACCCAACTCTGGTGCTTTTAAACATCATTATTCTAGGAAGCGTGACACAGATCCTGTTGTAGAACACTCAGAGACTTCTTATAAAGCCAAAAGGAAAGAGTTGCTCTTCCTGAGAAATCAAAAGCTGGAAAACTAACACTGACAAAGGATAAACAGCCAAGTAGAGAAGAGTTGACAGCCCATTGATGTAAGCAATGGATCTACGAAGCAGCACCTCCCACTTCTATTATGTATATTATTAAAACTACCTAAGAGAAGTTTTATTTTTGCAAATGGAATTTGAACCTTTTAAATTCATGAAAATAATTACAACAAATATCACTACCACATTGAGAGAGACAGCTAACCTCAGTGGACTTGAAAAGGCAGATCCCTTGATGAGGTAAGTAACAACAATAATTCTCACTAGGGAAGCTGGAAAGAAGCCCAAGGATTGTTTGTATGTGGGAAGCAAAATTGCTTTGAAACCAAGAAGCCAGGTGGGCTCTTTTACAACAGAGACGTGTCTATTGTATTTAACACAGACTAGAAGACACATTCAGCTCTGCTTGCAAGGTACAGAATTTCGTAAAGTGCTACAGACTGGGACTTTTTTTAATAAGAAAAGCATGGCTTTATTTTCTCATTTTAGAACATAGGTATTATAAAACCTCTGTGTACACAACATCCCTGGTCTTATGGACCAAATGAGGCAGCAATGCAAAGCGAATATTATTGGGATTTCCAACTCAAGAGGCTTCCACATACACTATGTGTGAACACTTCATCTTGCAAGAAAATGCCAACTCGGTGTAGTGTTTGTTCTTGCACCTTATTGATAGTCATTGCAAAAGCCAGTTGCACAGGGAACTGGCCTCTTTGCCATTTAAAGGGGAAAGTGTGATCTGTAGGCTGAAGTGTGGAATGAGCACCATATGATTTGTTCCTGCCACTGTAGCTACCATTAACAACACGGTTCACCAGCAGGCATGTGCCATTATGCATCCCATGGTGCCGTATTGTGCAGTAACAATCAGCTTGCCAGCTTTTTCAACATTTTCGATAACATTCCGCAACTTTCCACATACATCTGAATTGTTCCATACATTTCGTCAACTTTCACTTTCTTTCTAGGTTGTAGAACATTCTGGGCTTTTCCCCAAATTTCTGGAGTAGTTTCAGGCATGGGCAACACTGGCAGAGGGACACACAGGGCACAGACTCTGGATATCCCCAGCCAGCGCCCCGAATTTCTCTCTCCAGCAGGTGCAGATGCAGAAAGTCTGCTTCAGCCCCTGCACCTGCCTGGAAGAAGAGCTTAGCTGAAGGAATTGTCCTGCCCTTGCATTACTGTGACAAAAAACACATGGTACGGGGGGCGGGGGGGAGTAAATCCCTCCTCCTTTAGCCCAGCGGTGCAGAGCCTAACAGCATGGATGAGTGTTGTGGGGTCCTTTCCACTAGGCAAGGGGAAAGGAAAGGAGAGCTGGGGGGAGAGAAATGGATGTGGTCTAAGAGCGGATCCAGCCACCCGATTTGGCTTGTGGCCTGGCTGGCTCAACTCAGGGCTCAGGCTGGGGGCCGGCTCAGCTTGAGCTCAGGGCCAGCTCAGAGCTTGGGGCCGGCTCTGCCTCAGTGCTGGGACTAGCACAGCTCCAGGGCTGGCACTCAGGTCCAGGGGCCCAATGTGCCGCAGCCTGGGGGTGGGGGTCAGCACTCAGTGCTCTGGAGCTGGTGGCAGGGACCAGCTGGGGCTGCCACTCAGACCAAGGGCCAGTGGCTGGGGCCTTTGGGGGCCTGCACCCAGTGCTAGGACCACTGGCTGCCAGCACTCAGGCCTGATTGGGCCCACAGTGAGCGTGGGGGGCTGTGGGAGCACAGAGGGAGAACAGGACCTGTGCCCATACCCCAAATTGTTCTTTGGGGGTTCCAGGGTTTTCTAGAACTTCCCATGTGGCCACTCACAGCAGAAGAAAGGAAGAAAGAAGGAAAGAAAGATTTGTGCAAAACAAAGCATTTTGGAAATTCCAAAAATATGTCTATTTTACTACTGGATACATTCCTAGTATCCCATTCTGAGAGCACAAACACAAATTGTGAAGAGCCCATATTTTAAACAGCCATAACCTTACATGTGCAACGTAGGGATTTTGAAAATATGGCCCTAAAACTTTTTTTTCTGTTTCAATTTAATGTATTAATTCAAAATATTTTTCAACACAATTGATTACAAATTGAAACTGCAAGAGGATAGGTACTGTGTTTGGTCAGCTCTTTGACTCACATATCCATCCACATCCTTCTAAAAATGGATAGTTTTGTGCTTCCTTACTTTCTGGGTATTTACTTACACGAATGATCCTATATGCCACATCCTCTCTGTTATATAGTAGAAATCAAAACTAGAGGCAAATGCATTTAGTCTTTTTTTCCACATGCTCCCATTACATTTCTGTAGCTGGCACTAACTTTTCTTTTTTTAGAATTATGAGAGTAAAGCAAAAGGAAAGACACTTGTATGTCCTAAATACGTACCTACGTTCCTATAAAGCAAGTTTGTTTTCACTTTTTCTGGAGACTACCTAGCATGGCACTTTAATAGGAAAGATTTTAGACTGCCAATCATAAGTAGCAGCTAGGTGCTTATTAAGAGCAAACATTTTAAAAATAAGCTGTAAGCCTTATCTCTATTGTTGCAACTAAAAACCAATTTCATTTTTCCCTGCAGGAATAAAATATAAAACACAAAAATCAGATAAAACTTAAACCAAATAAAAATTGACATTCTACTGCTCTGAAGCTTGCTAGACTTGGACCTCTGAAGGCGCTCTCAAAGGCAGCAACCTATACATACTGAAGAAGTTTTGCCTGTAGGGAGTCTCTAATTCCAGGCAATAGCAAGAAGCTGATCTTCAATACTATGACAGATCATAGAGTGAAAAACAGTCGCTAACAGTTCAGATACACAATGTTCAAAGAATTAAAAAGTATCAAAATCTAGAACTGTATTAGGAAGCCTCAATGAAATGGCATAAGTGTATTCTGAATTAGCTCAAGCTCTGGATAGGCTTCATACACAGATGTTAACAGAGTGCTCAACAAGCAGGCTAGATTGGAAAAGACAAAGGCTAGAAACCCTTTGCTGTGTCTGTAAGAAAGAGGGAGCACCATGGCTTCCTGATTAGCCTTTAATTATGAAAATCAAAAAGACAGAGATCCAACAGTGCCCTGATGTTGTAAACTATTAATATTTAATGTAGTAAGATACTTGTAGAAGCTTTATCTAGGTCAGAGCAGATGGCTGCTCAGATCAAAACAGTGCAGGATCCATATTTTGTGTTCGACTGAGCGTCAGTAAAGATGCACTCAATCGACACCACAAGCACTCAGAAGTTAACACGTTAAGACCAACCCCCTAAGTGACGTAGCTTTACATCTATGGGAACACATTTCCCATCAGCACAGCACAATGAAGACACTGCACAGAAGATGAGCTGCAAAATCGATGGGAGTTACGCAAACTACGCCGTGTAGTTTGCTTAACTCCTGTCGACTGCCACCGAATTTCATTCTAAGTGTAGACCAAGACTCAGTTGCACCTCTGCACTAACAAGGAGAATGGTCATGCAATGCATTTTAGAATTCCATAGACTACATTTGTGCTGCGTGTTGAATTCCCTCTTGCTGGAGATTAGACACTCCGACATCTTAAGAGATTTAACAAAATCAAGAAAATGTCTTCTACAACCCCAGAATTCTCACGCTCTGCTGCTCTAAAAAAATGGGAAAATCTTTAGGGTAGGGATTGGCTTTTCTTCTGTGTCTGAACAACATTTAGCTCAATGGGCTTCTAAGCACAACTGCAGTACACATTAATAATAATACCGTAAACTAGTTGTTTCTCACCTTGTTTTATTTACACTTTTTTTATTTTTATTATTATTATTATTATTTGTGGACATATTTTCAATATTCCAATTTTCACCATTCCTACTTAACATGTAAGTGAGGCTCCTAGCAGAGATGTGGTCACAATCTGCTCTACTTCTCCAATCAACTCTGCATTTCATCTTCATCAAACCCAAATTTTATCATTTCTTACTTTTGCTTTGCTTATCCAAGATGGCGGATTTATAATCTAAACCGCCTGTATAAAAGGGGAGTAAAGTGGCAGGAACTGATGGAGTGGGAATGGAAAATCCATCTGTATAAACTATAGTGGACATATGCAGTTTGCAGTCTCGGGGTTCTATCTATCTCTTTTCCTTAATTCAGGATATTTCAGTTCCCAGAATATCAATCATGAAAGACTGACTAGGAGGTACAACAATTTCTCTTTAACAAGGGCTTCACAGTGTGGCAAATTGCTAGCTTTGCTATTGTGGGTCCCACACTTTTCCTTCTTGCAGAGGTTCATGGGGGCACCTGTAGCTCCTAATTCTGGGAACTAGCCAGGTCAGTAATGCCCGGGGGGGAAATGGAAAGAGATGGGGATCCAGGCCAACCATCCATGATGGGTGCGAGCCCAGTGGCCCTAATACTAGCAACTATGCACTGCTGACAGTGCTTCTGGCTGCAATTTTCCCCTGGGCTACTTGGTCTGTCCCTTCAGCATCTCATGTCCCTCCCTCTTCTCTTTTTGGGCAGGATGTCTTCCAAGCCTCCTGCCAGGGGGAGTGTCTCAGTCCTGTTCCCCCTTTTGGCAGGGTACTTTTCCCTCAGGCCTCTGTGTCTTTGACCCAGGGATATGGCAGGGAAGCCCTCCTCCCAGTGTTCCCCTTCACCTTGGTCTTTGGTTTCACTGCTGGTCAACACACTTCTCTAACGTTCCCATCAACTCTCCTTCCTCTTTCTCCTGCCCATCTGGAGCAAGGAGTTTTGTCAGATCTCTGGCTGGGCCTTAACTGGTCTCAGGTGCTCCTAACTGACTAGAAGTAACCCCTGTTTAGTCCACAGGGAACAAGGCTCTGCGAATTCTAGGGCTCATATCTCCCAATGATTTTTTTTTTTTAAATCTGTGTGCATGCGTGATTTATGTTAAGCTGTGGATAGAGATTCAAATTCAGTTGAAAATGCATAAAAATAGCATTTTTTATTAAAAAGAACTATCTTCAATATGTTGGATACATCAAAATAGTTTATATTTGTTCTGTATTTAAAATTCATTGATTTATTAAAGAAATAAAGTATTATCTGGGAAAAAAAATTAACCTCCTGCTGCCTTCAGACCCTGCCCTCTCACAATAGTCATTTACAACCATCTTCTCAAGTCTAGACTACTGCAATGTGCTCTACTTAGGACTTCACTTGAAGTCTGGTGAGCAACTGCAGTTACCAAGAAATTCAGCAGGCCCCCCTCAGGTGCTCACAGCATTGTACTAAAGTCAGGCTTCCTTGTCATTTCTAGATGCAAACAACAATATTAAGAAGTTCAGCCTTCAATATATTCCATTTTATACAAAATATTACAATCCTAGGCTCCCATCAAATAGTTTCTGTGATCCTCAATTAGGAAACATCAGAATAATCATCTATAGAAACATATAAACCTCTTTTCAGATTAATGGCTTCTACTTGCACAGAATTTTATAACATAGCATATATTCTTTAATTAAATTATGAATCGTATGGTTCCTGATAAAGAAAACTCAGATGTTAGAGTAATGGAACATTTTAACTACCATCTATAAAACTAATCTGTTGACTATGAAGACACAAAAATTGGTTTACCTGAAGCATTAACACAACCGTCTTTACCACATTCCATTGTGATTTTCTGCCATCCACTATCACAGTGAATCCTCTAGCTTTACACTTTTCACTAAATCAGAAAGAGATATTATTAAAAAACAGTAAAACATAAGAAAAAAATGTCAGATATTACTGACTTTCTTCACTACCATTTTCAAAATGGAACACTGCTATGGAATTCTGCTATTTTACTTACTGCAAACCTTCCCTTAAACTGAAGTGTTCATTTAGCCAATATTTTTCCTTTATGCTGCTCAGAACTATTAGTTTGTTATTGTCCCATACTAGGAATTTTTAAAAGGAGCATTAATACATTTGCTGGAATAGCAAATATTTAGAAAATTCTGTGTTTATATCACAGTTCTCTTTATCAAGAATCATAAAGTGCCTTATAAACATTAAATAAAATGCTTGAAGCATCTGGTGAAGTGGGCTTTTCTCCCACAAAAGCTCATTCGATATATAAAGTTGTTAGTTTTTGAAAGTACCAGGAGACTCCTTGTTTATTTTGAGAACACAGGAGAGTGTTAACATGAAACAGTGGTTCCAGCTCTGTCTATTGTTCAACAAGGCCTCTTAGGCAGTGTTCAAATATGTATAATATGTACAATGTTACAACAACACATGTATATTTTTAATATTTATTTTAATTGTAACATTATGGGATTACTATCGCTTAATGAGCTATTGAGTGTACTTAATTTAAAGAACAAAACCAGCATGCACACACTATGTTTTTTAAACCAATACACTTGACGTTTTAATTTGTTTTAATTAAAAACAAGTTTAGCTTCTGAAAAAACCTACATATACAGCACAAAAACTATTATTACAATAACTTTTTGATACCCAGTAGGGCTGCTCATAGAGGAAAGCATTATGCTTGGTAATAAGTATATGCATGATCAAAACTTTAGCCTACATTAGGGATAAGAACCAACTAAACACCAGCTGGGGGAAAAGATCAACTGGAATCATGGAAAGATATTTATAAACATATATGTCATTTTATTTTTAGAACAAAAAAAGTAGCCTCTCTCTGCCATTGTGCACCTGGATTTTTATTTTTAAAGGCACCTCCCGAAGACCATACATAAAACTTTCTAGGAACCCAACTGAAAATCAGGCTCATTGTGTGCAACATTATAGCCAGAGCAAGTTCTGAATGCTGCATAGGAGCGGACACAACCCAGCCTTAAATAAAACAAAACCAATGGTGTCACTATCATATTCCCTTAAGGTCAGCATTTGTACATTACATCATCCTTTAATCCACAGAACAACAAATTATCTGATTCTGAAAGGTTAAATAAAATGTTGAGCACACTGCATTTAAACTTTAAAATTTGTAAAACTTATTTGTACATTAGAACAGAGAATGCAATGAAGCTTGGAAACTCCATTGATAGCACATTTGAAGGGCATGAAATATTGTTATATTTATCTTTTCTTGAACTTTAAAAAAGGATCTATATTGTAAATTATATAATAAAAAACATCCATTTAATAGCTACGATTTTATTTTAAAAATCCCTAGTATTATTCAATGGATGTTGTACAAATCAAAGAAATTTCACCTCAACACCTTAAAGGCTGGCCTGCTACAGACCACTGCACATAATACAGGGGTTGACAAAAGTGTTGCTCAGTTAGGCACCCAGCTTCAAAGCAAGACACCTAGATCAGACACACTTTGTCGTTCAAATACCCCCCTCCCCCACCACAATGCTGCTGAACACTTAAAAGAGCCGGCAATTTTTTTTTTTTTTTTTAATCACCAGAGGGTACTCCTCCACTACATTTTCCTGAGGCTGCCTAGCTCCATAATGAAAATGCAGCAGAGGAGAGCCTCTTCATGATGAAAAGTAAAGCTGCCAGCTCCTACATTATTTTTAAAAAGGCAAAACAAACAAAGCTGGCTCCTAAACGCCAGCCTGCAACATTTAGCTGCCATGGCAACCTGGCGTCTGGGTTCTATCGAACCCTGCATTAATAAAGGAAAAACATTGAGTTACAACACCAGCAAGTAAGGTATTCTAACAATGCAATGGCGAAACATCTCAGACCATAAAACAAGCAGGATAATTAAAAGAAATTAGCACACCTTTTCATTTATTGTGTTATTTGTGTTTTAAACTGTTCTTATGAAATCAAATGAGAGATCACATTACAATATAATCTGTGTAAAATACATTTTATATTGGAAAATAAAAGAAAAATATTTAGTGTTTTTAAGAAACAAATACCATACAATCACTTAGTCACCTTGGTATGCTTAGCAGATAGTCTAAGGTAACACTCAACTCATCCATATTTGTCTGTTCAAGGCATAATGGAATTGTCAGAATGAGGCCACTTCGTCTGTCCTTCCCTCCTATATAACAATTAAAAAGAAAAAAAGCATTACAATGATTTCATGTAGTTTTAAGATAAAAAGTATTTTCAATTACATAGATAAACTTCTGAAGATTTTAAGTGAACAAAAGCACTGTAGCTTGAGGCAAGTACTGTAGTTAAAGAGTATTTTGTGAAGCACCTCTCAGACCCTGAAGCAAATTATATTACAAGTGTTTTAACAACATACACTGAACAAGTATTTATAATTAATCAGTTAACAATATGCCCAAAACACTTTTGGTTACGAGGTTGCTTTTATGCAAAACATTGTTACAATATAACAATTAATAACTAACAATCAACAGCTCTGAAGCCTTAAAACATCTAATGTCTTTTTGGTAAGACTATAAATTGAGATTAAGACTCCCAGTCTAGGGAGGTACTTTAGCATGTACTTGGCTTCAACAGAACCATTCATGTGCTTAAAATTAGACACATATTTAAATACCTTGCTTAACACAGGCATAAAAGGTGGCAATGTAAAGTATAAATAAGGATATGATTTGGTCACAGATTCCATGACTTCCACCATGATCATACTCTGATTTCATACCTTTTTTTCTTTTTTACTATGAACTGTTTGTTAATTTTACCTAATTTTACAGTGACAAAATTGTCTCCATAACAGGGAAAGGAATTCACAATCATTTTTCTAGATCTCATGAAGTGATAAACCTTTATAACTGAGGTGCTGACTCTTGACTGAATCATCCACTTTTTGAATTCTCGAACACCATCATGCTTTCGCCGATGCTTCCCCTCACACACAGGAGGAGCAACTTATAAACATTTCCAAAGTCATTTCTTTGTTCTCTTTAAATCATGTGTTTGTACAGTGCCTAGCACAATAGGGTCCCATTCCATGACTAGTGCTCCTGGGTGCTACAATAATACAAGAAAATAATAATTCCAATAACAATTTTAAGAAAAATGGACTTCCAACTTTGCTCTTAATCAAGATGAACATGGTACTGAAGTTAAAATATACTTTATATTTCATTTTATAGCACACAATTATGTAAACCATTTGCCAAATAAAATGCTCCTAATCGCCAAAGTTAAGCCACATGATAGTCATCTACAATATGAGGCACTAACAATATGGCTAGGGCTGGCCCATGCCATGTCCCTATCTTATACTTCTGAAGGCACAAATGTAGCAAAGAACCCTGGTCTGACATAGAGCTAATACTATCCCATTCCCTCAATGCTCCCCACGCTGCACAGGGGTTATGTTGAGGATATGCAAGGAGCAGGAGGGCATGCAACCCGTTACAATACCACCACTTTCCACCCTCAAGAGCCTTTAACACAAGAGCAGCCATTTGCTCTAATTGCAAGGGTTCAAACCCAGCCCTTAGCCAGCTCCAGGATCTTGGGCTTAAGTGACAAAAGCACCTTTGTTCTCCTATTGAGAAGTATCAAATGCCAACTCATTCAAGAACTATTACACTCACAGCACCTTGTTGGTTTCTCTGCTGCTCTTCATAAACCTCTGGCTTCAATTAAACTAACAAGAATCATATCAACCCAGACCTGTGGCTATTTGGGAAGAGTTATAAGAAACAGAAAAGAAAGAGGCAAGCTAGAACTATTCACCAGTGAGAAGGGCAAAACACAAATGCAGAGAAAGGGCAGAATGGCAGATATAACTCAATTACAACAAATAAGATGGACAGGCAAACTAGTGGAAATGTCCCCACCATATACCAAAATCATAGGTGCCAGAGGGCTCAGAGTAAATTTAGGTAAAAATCAAAGGGTATGCTTATTATTAGACCTACTATTCAGAGGCTGAAATGAAATATGGAGCCACCAAAACAGAGGCAGCATTTTTGTAGGACTCCATTATCCCACCATCCTCCCACTTCTCAGCTGATGAGTGGGATAACAGATCTCATCTGATCCTGGTCCCTCTCTCACCAGCCAGCTCCTATCAATTTACCAATGCACATTCCTATGATGTAGCATTTCAAGATATCAGCTGGACATGGGCAGTCTAATGGATGCCCCATTTCCAGTTCTAGTTTCTAATACACTGATGAAGCATAAGCAAAACTGCCAAACTGAACAGTACTTTATACCATTTGTCTTTGATCTTCAGCAACCATCTTTCTAAGAAATTATACATCAGGTTGAAAAACATGTCACTTATCTCATAATTCATAATGAAATAAAGTACATGGAAGTGAAGAGGTATAAACTGCAGTTGGATTTATAAGTTAGCCCATTAGATTGTTAAAGTACCACTGTGGCCTTATATTATATTCTTTTTCCATCCTTCAGGTTTTTGGGTCTTTTTAATACATTAAACCAGTTTCAAAGTAAATTGTAAATCTCAGTAGCTTTAAAGGTACTCTGATTTTCTTTGTAACTCCTTACTGGGATAAAAGATTTTTTTTTTTAAATGTATTAACCTTTTTATAAAATCTCACAGGATACTCTGATGTAACAGGAGGTTATTTATAAACATTAAGGAGACAGTTTCTGAACTACCTCAAACAGACCTGAGAAGCTGGATTTTGGATGACAGTTGATAATCTCAGTTTTATTATTGAGGAAATGGAGGTGGAGAGAGAATTGTTTTCAGAAATCTCAAAATGTAAGTTTTTCTTATGTAGTTTTAAATACTTCAGTTCTCACATTAAAGCAGACATTAAATCATGATGTTTTGGCTTCAGGATAGAAGTTGATCTACATGGAATGTGATTTATGACCAATCAGTCCAAAAAGTGACTTAAAGAGAATCCTGTCTGTGCAGAAGCATATATGACAAACTACAAACAAACCACCTTTGCCCACTCTTAATCAAAACACTTGTATCAAGCACTGTAGATACTCAGTGGAGCTCTTTCTCAAGATAAGCAGAGATGCAGATTGCATAAACTTGGCTGTTTATACAATTAGTGCTGGAACTTTAACTACAATAATAGTTAAAAGTCTGGGGGTTTTTTTCAAATCAATTCGAAGTCCAAAAAACTGGAATTAAAGATCCAATGACAACATCTGGAAAATAAGAGAACTGGGCGTAGTCCACATACTTCACAAAGTTTTAGATTCTGCATATCTTATTCATATAATTAGTCCCTTTAGGTTCAGCAGCTCTATTTCAAGCAGGAAAGGATTTTTATGTATTTATTTGTTATTAATACCCTGGAAGGCACCCGTGAGACGTATAGTAGTTTTCTAAGATAATGCCCAAAGATAATACTAATATAGATGTTGATAACTGGCCACAGTGGTATATGTTAAATTGTGTTCTCAAAGACCCTTTAATTTCAGCAGCTTTGTTGCTTCTTCCTTTCCCAGGTGAAGGGGCAAAGGAGGAAACTGAGGAGCTTTTGTGTGGAGGTTGGTTGCTACTGCAGAAACCAGTAAGCAGTTGTAGGCCAGTTCCTGATAGTCTTCTCCATTCTGTAGCTCACTGGTTTTGAGGAGCTGAAGCTGGGAACAATTTCCTTTGCCTCCTCTCTTCCTGAACAGCAGGGGCTACTGAAAGCAACCAGTAGCAAAGAAGGGGTCTGGAAAGGAAAAAGGAGGGAAAGGAATTGGATCAAATTTATTCAGAAGTTGAATGGCTGCTTTTACTTTTATCTTGAGTCTGAGTATACTTAAAAAAATGGGAGGGGGGGGGAAGCAGTTTCTTTTTTTCAGCTCTATTGCTTACAAACACATTAAAGTCAACAAACAAGAATAAAATGGGATGTGTCTTAGGATCTGAAGTAAGGTTTTAATCCTCCACCAATGTCTTCAAAAACTTCTCAAAAACAAGAACTTAAAGCCTAAATAAGGAAAGAAGTGCTACTTAAAAAGTCAAACAAAGCATGAAAAACACCAAACAAAACAAAAATAATCCACATTTTTCTTAAGAGGCAGGGAGATACAGACATCTCCATAATGAGTTTAACGCTAAGCAGGGCCAGCTCAAGGTTTTTTGCTGCTCTAAGCCAGCAGAGATTTTGGTGCATCCCCTCTCCACTGGCGGCTCAGTGCCGCTGCAGAATCCATCCGTGGGCAGGGAGTAGCACCACTGCCGAGTCTGGCCCCAGCTGGGGAGCAGTGCCACAGGTGGGGGTCTGGCCACGGGTGGGGAGCAGAGCAGCCCCAGCTCAGCTCTTGGGGCCCCCTAATCTTTGGTGCCCTAGGCAACCGCCTAGGTTGCCTCCATGGAAGAACCAGCCCTGATTCTAAGCAAGCAGAAAGTAGAAAAAATAAGGCAAGCACATCCCATGCACAAAGTTTAGAGTTCACGATGGCTGAATTCAAAAAGTGGTTACGTATCTTAAAAACAGATGAATAATGGAAGAATCAGTATACCGAATGAATAAGCAAAGATCCTCTGTCACATACGTAGATGGCAGAATTAAAAAACAAAACAAAAACAGAAGATTAAAGGATTTGGCATTAAAACTGAATGACCTACCTGAAATATCACAAACAGCAAATGAAGAATAAAGGCATCTCTGAAGGGAGTGGAAAAATAACCCTTCAGAATTTATGAAAGCTCTATTTAAATACATTCTAGTTAGAGAAAAAAGGTCTCTGTTCAAGCCCATTGCGCTCTCTTCCACCAGACCACATCAGGAATCTACCCCAGTGAGGCTGTCATCTCTATTACTATGCTAACATGGATGAAACCATAACAAAAACCAAACAATAAAAGATCCTTTAATGGTTCAAGGTTACAGAACTGCAATATACCAGTCTGTCAAATTTAACCTTTTTTTTTTTTTTCTTTTCAAAAAGCAAGGTAATATCACGTACCTGTGAAGTTGTGACTCTCACAGAACTCACATCTACTCACCTGTGGTTCTTCCTCTCAGGGCAAATACTTCCTCAACAACAACTGACTGTTTTAAAAGTAGTAATAATTCTCTCCCTCTCTACTAACACAGAAATAGTCTCAAAGAGCAGAACCCAGACTACTTCCAATGTCGTCTTTTTCTTTTTTCACTGATAATCCTTAGTGAGTTCAGTTACTTGCTTATGTGTTGAGCAACATAATTTCTCATGGGATTGAGACGACAATGACACTGATTTTAGCAATAATATAAATTTGCTACATTCATTATACACCTAGCTGTGATTCTCCTGTTTCTGCAGAAATAACATGGCTCCTTCTTCAAGACAAACTACCACTTGCCTGCTATTCTCAACCAATTGACATGGGAACTGAACTAACTTGTAAAACAAAGAATGGCTCCCACTTTTCAAATATTTAAAAAAAAATCACCCAAGGTAACCGAGTTTTAAAACTAACAAAACTGTTTAGCTGGACATCAAAGAAATGGTCCAAGATAAATAGAATGAAATTCAATAAAGACAAGTGCAAAGTACTTCACTTAAGAAAAAATAATCCATTGCACACATACAAAATGGACAATGACTGCCTATGAAGGAGTATGCCGGAAAAGGATCTGGGTGTCATAGTGGACCACAAGATAAATCTAAGTTGACAGTGTAATGCTGTTGCAAAAAAAGCAAACATCATTCTGGGATGTATTAGCAGGAGTACTATAAGTTAAGACACAAAGTAATTCTTCTCCTCTACTCTGCCCTGATTAGGCATCAATTGGAGTATTGTGTCCAGGTTTGGGTGCCTCATTTCAGGAAAGATGTGAACATACTGGAGAAAGTCCAGACAAGAGCAGCACAAATGATTAGAGGTCTGAAACACTTGACTTATATGGGAAGACAGAAAGAGCCAGTTTGTTTAATTCTCGAAAAGAGGAGACTGAGAAGGGACATGATAACAGTTCTCAAGTACCCAAGAGGTTGTCATGAGGAGGAGGGAGAAAAATTGTTCTCCTTATCTGCCAATGATAGGAGAAGCAGCAGTGGGCTTAAATTACAGCAAGGAAGGTTTAGCCTGGACATCAGGAAAAAATGTCTAACTCTCAGGGTGTTTAACAACTGGAATAAGTTGCCTAAGCAGGTTGTAGAATGTTTATCATTGGAAGTTTTTAAGAGAAGTTTAGACAAGCACCCATCAGGGATGGTTTAATGAGGTACTTGGTCCTGCCATGAGTGCAGGGGCCTGGATGCAATGACCTCACATGGTCCCTTCCGGTTTCTATGATTATGAGGGAAGAGAGATACAGTTTCACCCTTCCATCAGATTAAGAAATTATAGTACAGTATTCAAAGGGGAGACATGTTAGTCTAGTCATAAAATATTGTTATTCTGCGTACCAACCCAATTCCTTTGCATTCAAGAAAACAACAGAATGGAGTCAACATATCTAATATCTGCTTTTATATGGTAAAGCTAGTTACTATCTAGTTATCCTACCTGTGATACAGAACTTTTGCTTCTAATTGAATGACTGATCCACAAAGACAGGTATTTAGCTGTGAGAGGCATATCTAAAAAAATATGACGGCTATAACATCAGCATTTCTGCAGTATCTTTGAAACAACCAACTTTTTCTCCTATAGAACTACTGTATTTACTCCAGCTATAGTACTAAAACAATAGCTCAGTGCTATACCTACATAAAGTATTTATATAGTATCTTTCCCCCAAAAGAGTAATACTTCAGGAGCCAAAGGACAGATTCACTCAGACTCCATTAGAACTGCAACTGCTTATGCCAGAGATGAATTTGCCCCCTATATATCTCTTCAGTTATTTGAGAATGCAATATTATAGTTTACAATACATAGCATCAGTTCAGAACAGCTCAAAACAGAGTGAATAATGGTCTGCATAATCCAGCATTTTGTTTCCAACAGCTGCTAAGGCCAAATGTTCAGAGGAAGGCCCAAAAAGATTCCCCATAATGGACAATTATGGGAGACCTCTTTATCATAATCTGGGAAACATGGAACCCTATGTAAAGTGGACCATTAAACTGACTGTTAGAATGTATTTATTTAGCTGACTCAGGCTCAGGGGTTCTGACTGCATGTCTATGAAAATGCCATGTAGATTTTTGGTCTCAGAACCCTCTCCTCTCACAGGGTCCCACATTCTGGGCTTCAAATGTCCAAAAGTTTACTCTGCGATTTTATAGCCCTGCAGCCAGGGTCTATGAGCCCCAACCAGCTGACACAGGCCAGCCACAAGTGTTTTACAGCACGGTAGACATATCCTAAGAGTCAAAAGGAAACATGGCAACTTCAAACTTTACACTGCAGCTTTCCTTGTAAGACAAGATAAAAAGCTTTAAACATGTGGTATTTAAATGAGCTGGTTGGAAAATAAGATAAAATAACTGAACAACCAAGTAACCCATGGGATTTAACTTTTTTGTAGAATAACTAAAGTTTTGAAAATATGAAATTTTTCTGATTATGGTGTTTGGAAAAGTTTTGAACAAAATTTTTAAACAGCTCTCGTATTTACGAAGTAGAGTTCTTATTACTTTAAATTCATATTCAAAAGCCAAATAGGAACTGGTTTTGCAATCTTTTTTGACAAGATTCTTACTATAATTGGTGACTGACAGCTCACTAAAAAGTGACTGACACCACAAGTAGGCTTTAAAAATGTCAATTTCAATTAGATTTATTATCTTTTGCAACTTTGCACACATTTGCTAGATATTAAGTGTTTTGCACTATCTGCTGAATAAATTGAGGTAAAATTTCTCTTAAGTCTTCCTAATGGAGTTTTCTCAAACCGTCTCCTCCACCATCACCAACAAGCAAACTATAAATTAGCTGTTAAAAGTCATTTATATTGATTTACACAAGAGTTGAGAGAAGCTAAAGTTTAAAGCTGTACTCAACATTTCATGTGATTAAGATTTGGTATTTGAATTCTGCTCACATCTGCAGTAAGTGCCTGATCCTTAAGACTATTTTTATTGAATAATTACCTGGACTGAAAAGCACTCAGAATGTGTATAAAATACTACTTATTTGTTGACAGTTTCACAAAAGATTGCAATAAATTAGGTATGTTACTGAGTTTTATGACATTTCACAGTACATTTAAACTAAGTAATTTTTACTAAGGAAATAAGATTCAAAAACCTTTATTCTACCTAAACAATACTTTTTGGGTTTATCAAACAACTAAGATTTATTCAGGTCAGACAAATATTCTCTCATTGCAAGTCTTCAAATGGTTTGTTCAACTCAGTTAAATTGCTCAAAATGATGGCAAAACAAGGATTATCCACTTCCCATAAAGTCTCTCCAATCAGTGCTGCTGCTCTTTAATTTCAATACAGGTATGGAGCAAATCCATGTACCCTTCTAAACTGAAGTCATTTTAATTCACAACCAAATCAATTTTAAGACATATTACAATAAGTATTTGGCATAAATTGGTTAACAATCACATCCAGATTACTAATTAGGAAATTTCAGCAACCTTTCCGGAACACACCATAATACTCAATATCATCAACGTAAGAAAAATAAAACACACTACAAAGTGGAAATTGTTTATACACTGATATTAAGGTGACCCAGACATATATTTGGTTTTGCTTTAGCTTCTTAGTTATATCAGGATAACTAGATTTAGCAGAATTCATTCATTTCTCCTTCATTTTTAGAAAATTCTGGAGTGATTATTCATCACTGAATCATTATTTCTAACTCACACACATTCCCCATGACCTTTACAAAACTAACTGAAGGAGTGGAAATCCTAGATTAGATTGTGACTCTAGATACATTAAACTGAAAGCCAAAAACCTTTTCTTCATCTGACAAAGAAGCTATTACATGGGGATTCTCAAGATAAGAACCAACCTTAAGACTCAGAACAAATTTATGAGAAGCATGTTACAGATCAGAATAAACTGATATAATTTACACACAGAGTCTGGAAGAGCAAGACTGTACCAGGAAAAGCAACAAAGGACAAAGTATATAAAACTGAAGGAACTGCTCTCTTTCACCATACCGTTAGTTGTTTTTTCTGCTTCTACAGTACCTCACATTTCTCCCTCTAACTCGCCTCATGCATTTATGTTAATTTACCAATGTGTATTTTGCACAGTCATTGTACTGTTTCTGAATCTGGCCCATGGAAACACTGTTCCAATAGAAATTGCTCTGTTTTACCTGTTGTGAATAAATTGGAATGAGCAACTAATAGATGTACCAACTGAGGTAGTAATCAAGCATTAATGCCAAAAGTTTCTAGAAGGAACCACATAGTTCAGCTTCCTGGCTCAAGACAACAAGCCCTGAAAAACTCTGTATTCTGGTTGGAAGAGAAAAGAGGTAAAAGTTAGAAAGGAAAAGAAGCAGGGCCAATACCAGTGGCATAGACATGGGCGGGCCCAGTCCCAACCACTTTGCCATCAGGCCTGCCCCCCATAGTGACTGTCATTGACACAAATCTTTCTCCTGCAGCCATTGGGCCTCCCAGCAGCCAGCAGTTGCTGCCATAAGTGGACTACAGGGGTGCCAGCAGCAACCTCTGTGCTCCGCTCGCTGCTGCAGGATCCAGTGGCTGCAAGTGAGGCAAAGGCACCACCAGTGCCTCTGCTGCACCTGTGACTGTGGCCACCAGACCTCAAAGCTGTGGCTACGAGTGGAGTTGATGTGCCAGTGCTAGTGCCTCTGCCCCACTCTTAGCCGCGGCAGCAAAGTTTGCACCACTGCCAGTGCAATGCCTATCCTCCTCCCTCGTGCCCACCTTCCCCTCTTTGGGGCCTAGCCAGAAATCAGGGGCTGGCTACACCCCTGAAATATACTAGTTTCCAAGCGTCTTCAAGTAAGTAGATTACAATGGTCTCATATGGTAAGCCCAACATCCAAAATCTTACCAGATGCTTTTCACAGCATAAAACTTTCTTCTAATATTTTATTATTATGCTGCTGTTATTAATATGTTTTAAAAACTAAGCAGAACAACGATATAAAGAAATTTGACAAACTGGTTTTCTTGATTCACTTTTGAGAAAGCTAACAAATATGTTGTATAAATCTATACCACTCATTAAATTAATATCTCTGCCAATACTATGTAATTCTAAAGAATCAGGTCTACTTAGCAATATAGTAGGTTCCAACATTGTTTGAGTATTTAAACAACTACTCATTAAATTGCTTTTCACTAAGACTATCTATATTTAACAGTGAATTTGCTTGTCAGTTTGAAAATGCACTTTAGCATATATCTAAAGGAGATTCTGATCAGCTAATCAAACATTTTCACTATGCTTGCTGAAGCTCCTCCTGGAGAAGGAGGCAGCTAAAGAAATTGCTCAGTATTGCAGGTTGCCTGAAGATCCTGGGGAAGAAATGATGGTAGGGAGAGAATTGATGCTAAATACATTAGCTCTGAGAAGACACATGGGAGTTTAATTTTTGCACATTTGGCTAAGAACTAGCCATTAGCTGAAATACAGATTTTTTTTTTTTAGCTAAAATAATGCTTCCTGATTTGTCAGATTGCAAAAATTTATCTTCACCAACTCATCCTTCTTAAATTTCAACATGCACAGGAGTTCAAACAGTAAAATTTAAAGGCAACATGAACATCTAAGGCAGCATATGAATCAGTAAAGTTACTAGTAACTTAAAAGATGCATCTCATGGCAGAGGTTCCCAAAACCTTCCTTACTGCATACCCCCTTCCAGATCTACCAGCTGCCTATGCTATCCTTCTTGTCACTGATACTGTGTGTTGTTCTTAATGTTACTTGTCTTTAGCTATCTGCCCATATTTCACTGTCCATACACATATAGTAAAAGTGGCACATATGCAACCAAAAACAAATCCTCCAACTTCTGAGTTTAACTAAGTTAACTGGATAGTTGCTGGACAACTGAACCTGAGCTGCACAGTGATTAGAGGTGAGGCATCTGCATATCAACATCTCTACATATCTGTGTTCTCATTGGTATGTCTTTCAGTAAATTAAATATTTATTATAACAAATTTCCACAGATTTTTGAAGGTTCACCTGAGTAGACTATTATGAAGATGCAATAAATAAAATAACTAATAAGTAAAATCCACTGCTACACAGTCTCTCCTGTGTACCCCCCCCCCCCCCCGAGAGAGGTCTGGCGTTCTCTGCAAGGATATGCGTACCACAGTCTGAGAACACCTGTTTTAAGGGGAAGTTCTTTTTGGAAATGATGGACTTCAACCTAAAATGCAAATTTATTTGAGCAACACAATAAAAATTAATATTGCCACTTCAAACCTACCAGCCTAAACCATTATATTTACTACTTGATAAAATTCAAGATTATTATTTAATTATTTGTACTACTGGAATGCCTAGGAGACTCAGTTCAGACGAGAACACCATTGTGCTAGGGGCAGTACACATACAACAAAAAGATGGCCTCTATCCTTTGTACAGTAAATACTGGAAGAAAAAAGAGGGGAAAGAACTTTCTTCAAGAAATACTAAAAACTAATAGCTGTAAATTTCAGACTCAATTGCTTAAATGCCAGTTGGTAGTAATTTCTAGCCCCCTATTAAATCATCACATTCTGTCTTATAAGAAGTCAAAGATGACACCAAGCTTGTGTAGGTCATTTTAATTAAGTTATAGGGCAGAATAAAAATTGGTCTACCAAGAACCACTATTGACAGCCCATGCTTGAATTCAGTTTATCTGTTCAGATTAAAAGGTATTTTAGAGCTGTGTTTGAAATAAGATTTAGTGAAAATCCGAGATACAGGTTTGTCAAATGCATCTGCCAAACATAAAAACACCCTACCTCTGAGAATCAGATCTAAACAATACACAAAGCAACTGACTAAAGAAAAATTAGAAACCGTACCTGATAGGAAGGCTAATTTTTTCTTCAGAATAGGTAAGATTACTGTAGCTTCCATTGCAATTCAGTTAATTTTCACAGCTCTGAAACACAAGAAGTTAAGAGTGTCAGCTTTGGGGAATAAATTACCATGCTACTCTAGGACAAGAGTCAGCTTGTGCCAGCATAGTTTTTGCACACTTACTGGAAAGCAACACAGAATACTTCATAATCAAAACTGTGATAACATTTGAATTGAGTCATGTAATGTTGCAAAACTGAAGAAAAACCTCAAATGTCAGGCATTTATCCAGTGCAATTTTTGTAAAGTAATTACCATTTATATTTATTATGTTTATCTACATAGGCTCCTCCGCCCAAATTTTAGGCTTAAATTTAATTGTCCCTTCAAAGTTAAGTCTGTTTTTATTTTGAACACATTAAAGACAAAACACAAATCCACAAGACCCACACAGTTTAAGTGCCCTTACTTAAGCTAAGAAAAATGTTAAAATAGAAGAAGTTTATAAGTAGATCACCTCCTTACAATCTTATAACTCCTTAATCTTACTACTCTTTTGGACCTCTTAATTGCCTTTGTGACCCACCTTTCTCTGCATGTGTATATATACACTCAGTATACTGCAGTTTCCATTTCATGAATGTGACAGAGTGGGATTATATACACACAAGCTTATGCAGTAAATACATTTTTTAGTCTTTAAAAGTGTCACTGGATTCCTTGTTTGTTTTGCTGAAACAGACTAACTTGGCTACTTCTCTCAATCTTATAACCTTGCCATTCTTCTCTAACAGAATAAGTGTGACTAATATAGTGCCTTATTCCTGTTCACAGTTTACAGGGTCACACTCTTACAGTACCCAAATTACAATGCTTAAAAGAGTAATTATATTTATGCTATATGCAAGTTAATGCATTGCCAAATTAAAATCTCAATGCGTTTATCACCAGTTAAATCACACATTTTACTCCAACTTTTAACTTATTGTTTAATGCAGACACGGAGTTGTTTCTGCTTTTCTCCCCCAACTTTCATGAATTCAACCCAAATTTGTGAAGAGTTTCAGTGACACATGATTGGGGGTGGGGGTCGGGGGGGGGAAGCAAAGCAAACCTCTTACAAACCCATTTACACCCTGCTTCTACCGCTGGGCCATGTGAGATACACTGTGATGGTTTAACAACCAGTGTACCTGATGGATTCTCTTGTTAATATTAATATACATTTCACAATAAACTGAAATTAGGATAGATATGGAGCTGGCAACAGTAAACAGATAAAATACAAATATTAAAAGAGACCTGTGTGTGATCCTTTCATATCTGCAAAAAGATTCTGACAATCCATGTTGATTACCAAGGAGTCTATTATACACATAATTGACACAAACAGACCATTTTTCCCTCCCTGGAAAGCAAACTGGCATAAAAACACAAATGGAATTGCCTTAATGTACTATGTTGATCAGTAACTAAAATCTATTACATTATGAGAAACACAGATCCACCCCTGGGCTAGGTCATAAACACATTAAGTCAGTTTATTCTTCCTCTCACTTAAAACCAAAAATAAAAAGCCCATGGAAACTGAAATACCTCTTTTTGAGGCAGTAGGTATTGGGAAATGGTCTAATAGCACTGAAGTTCATTTCAACAATGACATTTTTTCCTCTGTGCTGTAACAAATCTAAAAGCTAACAAGAAGAAAAGTAACATCCTGGAAAGAGTTCAGAACACAAGACAGGCAAAACGTAGTAATATATACAAAGATAAACAGGTGAAAACAAATGACAAATAAATCCAAGTATGTAAAAGAAAGACAATGACTTCATTCAGTGTAATGTTGAGTCAGCTAACCACTGGAAGGAAATACACAAAAGTACTGTCCTCATTCTGGAAGGATACTAATCCCACTAAAAGTTCAAATAAAAACAAAGAAATTTGGACTTAAATTGAACAGAGTCCAAGATCTGCCAATAAAAACTCAAGGTTGACAACTAGAGTAAAAAATGTGGAGCATACTCATTACATTAAAAATCGTACAAGACAGCATTAGGCAAGCACCTAAGCAAAATATCCATAAAAAAGGTAGCACTAATATAAAGATGTCAGTTAAATAAAAACATGTTGTGTGAGAAAGTGATAAAATGTAGATTCCCGCAAGTTCCTAAACCAACTGAAATCGTGCTGGAAAATAAGTCAACAAAACCCAGAACAGTGCGTGCTGGGAAGCTGTAAGAAAAATTAAACAACAGAGAGGTGTTCAACTCTGCTCTCGCTTGTGACAATTATCAGAGGGTGCTGACAAAAAGCATTCGGCTCACAGAAAAGCTTTACCAGGCATTCTACAAATATCTCCCAGGGCAGGACAACATGAATCTTGCTTGGCATTAGGGTCAATGAAGTATGTAGATTAGCAATTATTAAATGCTGTGTCATGACTCAAAAGGGTGTTGAAGTTCAACGGCTGAGTGTGTTGCCAGCTAGCAGCCTGCTGCTGAAAGCACCCCCCAGCTGCCAGAGAGCTTCAGCAGCCGGCCCTTTAAAAGCTGCCACCCAAATATAGAGCAGCCACAGCTCTGCTGCAGCAACAAGGTCTTTGTTGCTTGGCTTGCCACTTTTTTTTTTTTTTTTTTTTTTTTTTACACAGCAGAGGCTGCCTCTGAAGCCTCTTACCACCAAAATTACCATTCTAGGAAGTTTTCTTTCAGCGGAAGGGGCCCCTTTAAAATTTACCAATCACTGAAAGTGGCATCCACTGTGTCGTTCCTGTCTGAGAAGCTTCCCAGCAGTGTTGTGACCCAGAAGGGATTGAGAACCTCTGATGTATATAAACACCCTTTTCTAGATTCTCAAATATTGAAAACATAGCAAATCATGAAGAACGGCAAAAAAATAAAGGAAGGCATTTGAGACTAGACCATAGCTTCCTTTTTTTTTCCCCACACACAGACTAAAATACAGAGAATGCCTTGAAATAGCCCATATTTCAGTAGAAGAAGTGGGTTTGAGCTAATAAAACATTGCTCCAAGGGAATTTCTAGAGGAAGTCCAAACTACTTCAACATAAGCTTCACAATACTGAGGACAGCTGGAAAGAGAAACGAAAGGCAAAGCAAGAATTAAGTCCTAAATCACCATCTACTTCTATGTATGCAGGAATTCTCTTGCTAAGACACGCATTTCAAAAAGGCAGCATGATCTTAGGTCAATTTCCAGTCTGTAACTCAATACCTTCTGCCCGCCAAGGGTAGGCTTTTTGGTTCATGCATTTTCAAGGAATCAGAAAAGGGACTTCTCAAGCATGTGCAAAATTGGTTATTTAAAATCTCAACTTTCATAAACTAGGAAAGCAACTCATTAAGTTTGAATTTTCTAGTGTCATTCATTTTTAAGTTCCAAAGGGGCAGCTGTGTTAATCTAGTTCAGTAAAACAAACAAGGAATCCAGTGGCACTTAAAGACTAACAAATTTATTTATTGCATTATTCATTTTTAAGTTACCCAAGAACAAACTATCGGATTGGAACATACAAGAATAGGAGTTTTTCCATGTAGGTGTAACGAAAAGACCAAAATGAGTAAGCTCAGACTTCTTATAAAGTTGTCTTTCGGCTAAGACAAATTTCAGCAAAACCATCTTTGAAAAAAAACTATGAAGACATGAAAGTTATAATGGAAATAAGAATGTCAGCATTAGTGATAGCATGCAGCACTTGAACACATTTTATACATAGAACTATCAAAGACAGCCCTATACAAATCTCTCTGAGTGGTGGGGGAAGAGCACCATCTATTATGGTCAATGGGGATCAAATCTATAGCATCAAAGAGCACCAAAAGTAGAAGCCTCTACTACTTGAGCTAATGGGGAACTTCTTTCATTGGGGCAATACTAAACTGTATAGTCAGTAGTGCCTACCAGCAAAAGGAGACAAATATCAAATCCAGAACAGTAGGTCTATGCATTGCATGTATGGCCCTGCAAAGCAGGAAAGAGAGAGAAAAAACATGATGGTACAGTGGGCAAGTTCTGCCAGCACGAATTTGGTATGGATGTGTTACAACTGATAAACCCACATATGAGTAAAGCAAATTATCCTACATAAGAGCTCATAAATCTTTAATATCACCTTATCACATATTCTGTAAATGCCAAAATTTAGAGAAAAGAATATTCTAGAATTTTTTTGAAAACTTTTTAAACCTGGCCTCAAAATACTTTCAATTACAGAGCTTTATGCTTTATAAAATTACCTCTCCTATCTGGAGTACATTTTTACATTCACATACAAATGCAGAATATGATGCAAGAGCATGTGCGACATACACTGAGTAGAGGAAGCAGAGCTGAAGAGCTAAATATTCATTTTGTGAAATTACAAACCCGTCCTCTCACTACAGCAAAAATGTTTCTTCCTGCCAACTTAATTAGTCATCAGGAACAAATGACCCCACACCCAACAGAGGGCGGGATGGTTTGATCAGACCAGCAAGAAAAAGCAATTCTAGGGCCCCGAGAGGAAAGAGAGAGAGGAAGGAGCAAGCCTGATGTTCTGTGGTCTTCTCCCTCACTAACCAAAATGTAACTCATAATTAGAGATCATGCAAGGGGATACTGAAAGGAAACAGGAGGAAGACTGAATTCTCCACCTCTCCCTTCTGCCATTGGCTAGCCTGTGAGGAAAGAGGAGAAAGCTGATTGTCTGGCACCCCCCCTTCTTGTGTGTGAAGCCCTTGGGCCATGCAGCAGCCATTCTGCTCTGGCTGCCATGGAAGAAATAGCAGCTATCTGGAAGAAATCATATTGTCAATATTTACCACACTAGGGCTTATGCTACCACAACTTATATTGCTCTGGTGTGTGACTAAACCATGCACTGAGCAACATAAATTACACTGACATAAGCACCCATGTGAGCAGAGGAGCTCCCACCCCCATAGCTATGTGAACTCACAGGACCTAGAGTAATTAAGACAATGGGAAAGATCTCTCCCAGTAGCTTAAAGCAGCTACACCAGAGCACTTACAACCTTGCAGCTGCACTGCCATATGCTCTCTGGTGTAGCCATAGTGTTAGATTTGAGCCTTTATACTCATTTGCAAAGAACAAAAACATGGTGGAGGTATGATATTGAGGGCCCCAGTTTTGCACAATACAGGAGTGCACACAAGTCAGCTTGCACCAGCTGGCTCACTATCTGAATGACTTTCTTGGCAGGAATGTGTGTATTCTGGGTGAACTCACTCACCTATTAGGAAACATTTCCATACATGACAGAATGCCAGGGAAGTCCTGCTCGCCACTGAAAAAAAGAGAAAAAACCCAGAGGTTGACATACTTTAGAATCAAATTGAAGACAACATTTGGTGCATCATGCCTAAGGAAAAATGGAAGACATCAGGTGTTTTGATACAAGTGATAAAGGGTTTTGGAGAAGCTATCCCAAAGTAGGTAGTGGCTTTTAAAATTTTGCCTCTAACCATGGTGGCCTTGTCAGCATTTTTGGCACATTTAGCAGCAACTTCCTTGGGAGTTAAGGAGCCTCATCACTTTGTAAGGATGAAAAAGAAAAGGCAGGAACAACCAAATGTGGGAGAAATTTTTGAAATAGTATAAGGGAGTGATCTGATTGGATGCTAGGTTTAACAAGCCACAGTGATGGTCGGATCACTAGAGGCTTTGTCCCCAGGACAAGTTTTTGCAAGGCAAAGGCAAATTGTTTAGGGAAGCATTTGCTGTGGCTTTTCAGCACTTCTGGGAGTACAGAAGTCCCTTCTGGGACATCAACAGCCAGTTTCAAGCACACACTGGAACTGGAGGAAATGCAAGTTAAATAAGGGTCAATAAGCAAACACAGGAGCTAAGATGTCCAGATGAAAAGTGAAGTTCAATTAAAGGCAGAGGAACATTTTTTGACTTGGTGTATGTAAGGGCTGCCTTGATAGCTAACCTGACCAGACAGCCATTTGCTGCAGTATTATGAAAGGTATTAGCCTCCTTGCAGTCCAGCAAGATGCAAGCATTCCTTCAGGAATTATGTAGGTAACATCTCCAGCTTTATAGACATCTGATTCACCAAAACTGGGCTGTGGATAATGTAATGTTTTATTGCCAATGCCTGCCCTTCAGTGGGGACTAGCAGGGCAGGTGGAGAATAGAAGCTAAACCTCTTTTCTGCTTGTAAACTTCTGGAGACATTGGAAAAAAAGCTGAATTTGTAGCACTTGATAATAGTGCACCAAGCCCACAAGAGGGCAGGAGAACAGCAAGTAGACTACAGCTGAGCTTCAAACTGCTACTGTCAATGATGGGAGAATCACATTTATGTAATGTCACAATTATTCATTTAACAGAGGATGATGTTGCAATTTGTACCTGGGTGAATTTGAGTGTCAGGATCCAACAGGAATGTAAGTTGAGTAAGCGAAATAGCGGCTGGGCACTAGTTTTGTTAGAGATGCTTGAAAGGCAAGTATTTCAGTCCTGCTAGTGTGAATCGGGCCTGGAAGAGCATGAACCTAATGGCCCCTAGTCCCTTTTGGTGAGGTGACTATTACACACACACAAATCGAGCATCATGTTTCTCAGCTATACGATACTGATAAGCCACAAGAAACCCATATATGACTGTGATAACAGATTACGTTGATGGAAGACTGCACAGATGAGGGGAGAAGGGCAGATGCCAGAAAATAGGGGACAGGAGTTTTGACCAAGCTATTTACTGGTGCTCCTTGGTAAGCAAATTTATCAAATTAAGTCATTTTACAGCAACTTAAAAGCATAGGTTTTTGACGGTATCTCTGCAGACACCTTTATGCATATACATATATAAATAGGCTTTTTCTGACAAAATGTGATCCCTTCATTTCTTAGGTTTTAAAAAAACATGTTTAAATCAGTGAACAATTTAAAAGCTTGAGAAAAGTAACTATTTCATACCTTGTTAGAGTTGACAGAAGCTATTTGAGTTTTGTTGTACATAGGTATTGTAGTGACTTAAAAAAAAAGTCTTCTTTCTACTCCCAAAGAAGAATTGTTCATTGATCTCCTTCTTTTGATGAGCAAAACAACCAGTATGCCAACAGCACTCTTTCAGCAAAACTAAACACATGCATAATTTTGCACATTCCTACATGTCATATTTAAATTAAATTTGGGATTACCATAAGTCTACACCTTAAATACTGATTAATACAACTTCATCACACTAAATACTCCTATATGCATCAGATAAAAACTGAAGAGATCTTCATTCTTGTCTCTCTATTATAATGCATCTCATCTACTCCAATGCAAGCTAGTGATCTTAGTAAAACCTCATTTACATCAAATATGCGAAGTATCCAATATTTTTAACCTTCCTTCTGATCAAGTTGCTCCAGAAAGGGTATTGCGAGATATAGAGAGAAGAGCCTTTTATCATTTTGCCATACACTTCTAGATTTTTACTTTGTACTGTATATTATATACGTAACAACGGCTGATTCAGCTTGACTCTAGGTTACTCTTTTGAGACTGTGAAACATCAAGGAACAGGTTATGGGGAGAAAGTTCTTCCACCAAACCTTCAGAGCCATAGAAGATTCTTGGAGAGGAACATAGCTAAAACCCCTTCCTTAACCCCAACCAAAAAATGTTTTGGGGACAGCAGGAAGGAGGCATGCTGCTCCCCAGAAGGAGCTACAGAGACACACACTCCACTTAAAGAAGGCCTAAGTGCTGCCATGACCAGAACTCTGGAGTATTCACTACATGTACCATTGCCTTGATAGCCCACTGAATTTTCTCTGGCTGAAGCCATTGCTGCTGGGGTCTGAGCAAAAAACAAACAGCCAAATAATCTGTCCTTAAGACAATTCCTGATAGACAGAGAGCATCCTAAAGCTTTTATTACAGGTAGCAAAGAGTCAAGAGGGCAACTGTGCACTAGGGTAACAAATATTTTGCCATATGATGGAGCGTTTTTAAAAACAAATTATTGAAGGAACAAATATATCACTATAAATAAAATTTACATTAGAATGAAGATTTAGCTACTTTAATACCCCCACGCAAGTAAATTAATGTATCAATTTGGGTTTTTTTCCCTGAACTCTCCTACTTCAAAATTGTTTTCTTCTCATTTTGGTTGATTGTCATTTTTCATCTATACTAGAGCAAATGTTAGTCCAATTACTTGTTAAGGAAAGAGATTAAGTTAAGTAATTCTTAAAAAATGGCTGATGGAACTCAAACTTGTTCCCTGGGTTGTAATAAACTGGGCCTACAAATTTAATCTAATGGTGAGTTTAGCTGCAAGAAGTATGTAAAAGTTCATAAAATATCACAATAACCTGTAATAACGTATAACAAATGGTGATAAGGAAAGATATTAAAGGGAGACAGAAATACTGAATTAGTCCAAACAAATATTATTCAAGGACTGTATGTGGATCCTGCATGATAAACAAGAAAAGAGTGGAACCATAATTCAGTGAATCTAAACTGGTATGTCAGAAACTAGGCCTCAATAATGGACAAAATATTGAGAGGATGAGCTTTTCCACCCACCATTCCCTCTGGGTGTCTGTAAAGAAAGAGATTTTGGGGAGAAAAATCAAGCACTAGAGCAAACTTCACCATAATGGTGGACATCCTCATGATCTTCTGGGATCCTGGGCCTTTGTCATAAACAGTCTGAAAGATGTCCTGATCAAACTGGGACTCAGATAATATCACCACCTCTACCAGCTCCAGATGAATTCCAATTACCATATGAGATGAAACAGGGAAGCTTAACAGCAGCTCCAGTACATCTCAACTAACCTTCCCCCTCCCCTACAAAAGGTCGATTATTTTTTATACCATTTAAGAGTCTATCAAACAAGGCAGGGGTTTCTTCTAACACTCAGCTAAACAAAAAGGGAACATAAGATGTTTTTAAAAGGAAAGCTTTATTTAATACTTTATCAATTGCTCTAATGATTTTGCCTTCTCTTCTTTATTAAAAGGCTTTAAACAATTTTCAATAATGTGTTTGCCATGGTAAAAGATTGAGGCCTCTGTACACCAAACTTCAAACCTTATTTAACACTGTTTAATATTGGACAGTGACTAGCTTATGCTAACACTTTTAGTCCCAAGCAACATTCAAGAGAAACCTTTATTCCAGAATTTTAAAGAAATTTTCTCCACCATACTGACAACTATTCATAAGAGTCATGGAGAATTATGAGAGAACCATAGTATAGGGAAATTCATCTGTATCATTAACATTTGGGGGGGGGGGCATACACGTCTAGCAATGACTGATCACTTAAAAACTAAAATTTTAGTTCCTAATAAATAAAAGTTGATTGGAGAAGGGAAGGGGCTAAAAAAGTAGACAACAGTAGAACAATAAGCTTTGACAAGAACTGATTTCTAATATAGTCATAATGTAACACTTTTCATCCAAGAATCCCAAAGTGCTTTACAAATATGTCACAACACCCTTGCAATGGACGCAAGTATCATACCCCATTTTACAGATGAGGAAACAGAGGCAGAGACTTGTTAAACAGACTTGCCCAATGTCATGCAGCATGGCAAGTGACGGCACCAGGAACAGAACCTAGATCCCTGTTCTCCCAGCTTCTTGTCTCTTCACCAGCCCACATTCCCACACATAAGATTACAAAATCGGTGGAGGGTGGAAATATGGTCTAGCTAAACAGCATCACAAAACTAATTCAAAATTACTTGGATACAAGTCACATGAGCACTGCTGTATTGACAAAAGATCATAAATGTAAGTACTAATGAAAAACAATGTAGTATACTGAAGGTCTCTAGCAAGATGTGACAGGGTTAGCATAAGGCCCAGATTTAGCCTTTTAATTTACAAACACAAAAATGTTAACTGGGAGATGCTGAAAATACCTTACAGAAATGTAATAGTATAGAAATGTTCAAATCAACTAAAAGTTCAGCCTGGGAAGAAACACAAGCTTATATCCCTAGTGAAAATGCCTGTTACACACAGTTCATGAGAGGTAGATACTTGGAAAGCAGTAGTGCTGAAAGAAGCCTAGAGAAGACAATGAACAAAGTAGATATGAGCTGACAGTGTGATAGAGTGCAAAAATTATTTTTGGCTGCAGATCACAGAGGAATTGAGTCACAGACAAGGAGGAAGTAGTCTATTTTCATACTATTCCTAGGCACTGGTAAGACTGCATTTAGAATGCTATATTGTCCAGGACAGTTCAGTCCCAAAAAGACATTTAAAAGCTGCAGAAAAAATAAGTTGTGAAATTTGGCTTAGGAAGAAAACATATTCTGTGTTCTGAAAGGTCCAATGTAAACAGGTTTAGCACTGTGCAATATTACAATAATACAATAAAAACAAGTTTCCAAAAAGTCAGCTGCTCTTTAAAGCAGAAACTTAAAAAACCCCCAAAAAACTAACAGCCCTAAACAGAAGAGTGAAAACCTTGCACCTTCACCCTACATCAGCTACCTTATCAGAAGTTAAATGCTCTAAAATCAGTTGCAGTCAAGTACCTTTTATGCTGTGGTTCCTATCCTAACCCACACCACAAAATATTCTGCACAGAAGCAACCACAAACTGAGTGAGCTCAGCCTAGCAGAGAATTATGATATGATCACTTGAGCACTTCAAATATAAAGTATTAACTTCCTCACAAATAAAAAGAAATGCTTTGGTCTTTCAGACAGTTAATTATTCCTTTCATCCTCTCTAATATCAAGGAAGGAAACATTACAGCAGGGCAACAACTCTGCTGTGATTAAGGTTAAGACCAGGTTTCTGTTTTACAAAAAAAATGAGTTGCGTGGCACTTTAAGACTAACAGATTTATTTTTCGCATAAGCTTTCATGGGAGAAAAATCCCACTTCGTCAGTCTTCCAAGTGTACCAAAAATCTAACTAGTTAGTTAGACTGCCTTAAAATCTAGTGCGCCTCTCTTACAGATCCAGGTTTGGGGCCATTTGACAACAGTGCTCCTGAGATACAACTGCTGGGAGGAAGAGGGATGGCTTTCTTAAAGATGAGGGATTCTGGCAACCTATTTTTGGTCAGAAAAATTAACCAAAGGCTCAGATGCCCAATATTCAAGGTTTACCTCCAACAGAGTGCATGCCACACCACCCACTCATCCTTTGGAGGAAAGCAAATTAAAATGTTATTTCAAAAAGATTTTGCATTTCCAGTTTGGCTTGTCACAAGCATCATGCATTAATTCTTGTGCCAAACTTATTATACCGAGCTTGTGTGGACAGAGGAAATAACAGAACTGATAGCCTTGAAATTTTCGCAACACTTAGAGAGATTAAGGGGGTAAGCATCCATTGTCAATCTGAGTCCTATACTGGATGGAAATCTGTCAAAGCCTGGGATATGGAGTGTTTGACTCCAATCTTTTACCCCTCCCATGTAAGCTGGAATCGAGGGCTCATTCGCCTTCCCCTTACCCCCTTGGTGTCTGAGCCTGCTCTCTTCCCACATCTGTGCCAAGAGCTGGGAAACCTCTACCCACCCATGATGATATAACCCACCCACTCTCCCTTCCCACCTGAGTTTCTCAGTGGCACACTTTTCATGGGGTGTTTGAGCCCTGCTCCTTGCCCCCTCCCAATATGCGCCAGAATCTGAGAGTCCTTGACCATCTAGAGATATGATCCCTCACTCCAGGTCTCCCTCACATCAACCAGGTTCAGGGAGAAAGGGAGGCCTTGCCTTTTGGGATTTGTCTGGACCCCTTTCCTTACCACTCCATCTCAGCCAGGAAGTTGGGAAGCCCTATGTCTACAGGTGAGGACCTTAGAATACGTACTAAGAGTAGCTGAGAACAAATACGTTTGACACAAGAGTTTCTCTCAGCAGGTGGAGGAGGGAGCAAGATGACACCCACTGACATGAAAGGAGACATCCACAAATCTCAGAGTCATTGCTGCAGGGTGTGTACCTCCCCACTTGGCTATTCTTTTTCACCTGAGGACATCTTATTGAAACAAAATGAGCCATCTTAACATCTCTCTCAGTCTGCAATGCTGAGGTTAAAAATCAGACAACTATAAACATTTATGAAAAATCCACCTCTTGCAAGGACTTTTATGTATTTACTGATGTCAGAGAAATGTAATCTGAGTACAGCAAAGTATTCAGAAGGCACTGAAACTATGAAAGGGAAATGCTTACTGGAAGGGGACAGGCAGCTAGGGTGCAAAAGCAGGTGGTAATAAGGGGAAAGATGGTTTGAAGCTGCTGTGAGGAATCGTGTAATTACGGGAAAGCAAGTGAATGGATAGTAAGAGACGGAAGAGGGACTGGGGGACTCATGGAAAGGGGAAGAAACAAGAGGGTGTGAGGAATAAGAGGGGCCGCAGAGCAAGTTGGGGGTTAGGGCTGAAGGGGTCCTGTCAACCCTGAATTCTTCCCTTTTGCGTCTGTGCTGGGATCTAGAAGTCACCTCTTCAGGGGCATGAGTCCTTCTCCCACTCCCCCATCCTTCCATTTTTTAAACTTTGCCCTCTTTGGGCTATGGCAACAACATACACTCACATCGCCTTTTCACTGTAATGGACAGGCACTAACTTCACTTGCCCTATACTCAAAATACCGAACCTACTCCAAACACCACCACCTTCTAAAATTTAACCTCTCCATTGCTTCTTACAACCCTTCCACAAAGGACACCAACTAAATCTATACATTTATGCATCACTAAAGCCACATAGTCCATCCTACTACCAACAATACCCATGGCAAGAATAGACAGCCCCAGTGCTACTGCCACAGCATATTGAAATAATGTAGACTGAAACCTCAAGGTAGACATATACTTTGTTCCTTTGGTAACACACATGGAGAGGGTCTCAGAAAACCCAGATCCCCTCTATCACAATCACAGCTCTTCCAAGCTGCTCCAGCTTATTCCTCAACTACACAAGGCAGTATTTACCTAACACAGAAAATGCAGCTTGAGCACATGCAGGTATTTCCCAGTGACTGCTGCCAGGTCTAGTGGTGCAGCGTTAAACTTGCATGTGTGTTTATTTTAACACAGTATTTCCTGGTTTTCAGAAATTTGATTTTGCGGACCACAACATTCTGGAAGGGCTATCATCAAAGATACTAACTAACTCTTCATTAAATGATGGGTTGGGGGGAGCCTTCTGGTTAAGCAACAGAACTAAAAGTCTGAAAACTAGTTTCTGTTTCTTTATGGAGTTTATGTATAACCCTGGCCAAGTTACTTACCTGTGTTATTCTTCAATCTCCCCATCTATAAAATGGGGATATTCTAAATTACTTCTCTGCTTCATAGGAGTATGTGAGGTTTAATTCATTAAATGTTTCTGAAGAGTTAGGACTATAAGGAGTGCTGTAGAAATGCCTATAAGTAACCAGGAAGCAGATGGACAGCGACATGCAAAACTGTTGTAGCTTGTAACTAATTCTTGCAGTTTGCCTGTCTACATACATTACAAAGTTAAGTTGACTTAATTTAAACCAACATCCAGCTGTTATAGTAATTGAGTCAGTTGGCATGTCCACACCAGGCTCTCAGCAGTGGAGCACATCTTTCATAGCTGCGCTAGCGTCAATGCACAGAGCAGTGCACCCTGGATGGTTATCCCATGCTACAGGTGGATTGAGAAGGGCTTGCAAAGCTTCATGGAACTATAACCTTTCTGTAGGGGGAATAGAAACATGGTTTCAGCCTCTCATGGTGCAGTTTCCTCCCTCCCTCATCCCAATGGCAAAAAATCCATAATTTTTCATGACTTTTTCTGAAAGTCAGACTTAACCACTCATACATCATAGCCCAAGAAGCATGGACCTTGCTCAGTTGTGACCTCTTGTGAGCATCACAAACACCTCACACATTATTCTGCCATATGTCCAGAGCTGAGACAGGAGCCACAGTGCAGAATATTATGTCATTCAAGGCTGCCCTGCTACACGTCATAGATCAAAACAATTCCTGGTTACAGTTAGTAGTTGTGCAGTACCTGGACACAGTGGAGTGTGGTCCCAGGAAACGAGCACTGACTGGAGAAATGCATTGCTGTGCAGTTATAGGATGACAAGCAGTAGCTGCAGAACTTTCAAATGTGGAAGGCCACTCTCCAGGAACTTTGTGCAGAATCTTCCCCAGCCCTGAAGCACAGTAACACTAAAATGAGATCTGCTTTGACAGTGGAGAAGCATGACGTGATTATTCTGTGGAGAGCTGAAACACTAGAGTGCTACCAGCCAGTTAGAATCAATTCCGAGTTGGTAAATCCATCGCAGGAGCTGTTGTGATCCAAGTATGTGGGGCTCTTAATCAACTTCTTCTAAGAAGGGTAGTGACTCTGAGCAACGCGCAGGACATAGTGGATGGTTTCGTTGCCATGGAATTCCTTAACTGTGGTGGGGCGATAGATGGCATGCATATCCCTACCTAGGCACCAGACCACCTTCCCAAAGAGTATGTAAACAGAAAAGGATACTCTTCAATGATGTTCCAAGCACTGGATCACAGTTGACATCTCACTGACATAATCATGGGATTTTCAGAAAAGGTGCAAGATATACTCAACCTTCGACAACACAGGTCTGTTCAGAAAGCTGCCATCAGGGACTTTTTTCTCCCAGATCACAAAATAACCACTGATGATGATGAAATACCAATAGTGATCCTTGGAGAGCCAGAGTATCCCTTGCTGATGAAGCTGCACACTGGCCACTAGGACAACATGGACCAGTTCAACGATAGGCCGAGCATGTGCAGAATGGTGGCAGAATGTGCCCTTGAACATTTAAAGGGTCATTGGCACAGTTTGCTTACTATGTTAGACCTCAGTAAAAATAATATCCTTATAATTATTGCTGCATGCTATAAGCTCCAAAATATTTATAAGGCAAAGGGAGAGAAGTTTCAACAGAGGTAGGGAATGGAGGTGGATAGGTTGGCAGCTAACTTTGAGCAGCTAGATATCAAGCCAATAAGAAGAGCCTAGCAAGGAGTTCTTGTCTCCAGGAGGCTCTGAAAATCCATTTGAATAATGTGTGCCATTTATCTGCACTGTGCCTTCCAATACCTTCCTCTCATTGCATCACTTTCTGTACCTCACCTCTACCTGCAGATTTCTAAGAATGGAATAAATAAAGAGTATTTAATGCACAAAACATTGACTTTTACTGCATAAAAACATGAAGAATCAGAAAGAACAGGAAAATAATTTAACCTTGGACAAATGCTGTGATAAAATTGAGAGCAGAGAAACAAATGCAGTTTGTATGTGACAGCACATGCCTTTTGTTCTTCCTTTCTCGGTGCTGAGTAGGAAGGATGCTGCACCTTGTCTTGCACTCTCTGCCTCCTAAAACATTTGTGGGAGGACTGGAAACAGGGAAATGCTTACAGGCCATTCTGCAGGGTTGCAGAGGGACTCTAGCCCCAAGCTGGTCTTCATGAAGCTCAGCCAGACGTTTCAACATGTCCGATTGAGTCTTTCATAATCCACAGCATCTCATCCTGTGTGGCAAGCTCATGCTCCTGGGATAATCCTCCTGCTTTCCATGTCCATGCCTGTTTTTCAGGCAATGCAGTCCTCCATGCTCTTAGCTTCACATCAGCTATCCCAAAGAAGTTCATTACTTCTGTGACCTTTTCATCACGAGTTGTTTTTTTTTCCACCTTGTAATCTGTGGAAGTCTCTCTTCTGGTGTGGAGGATAGGCTGAAAGCCAAGTTTTCCACCGTAAGACATACAAACATAATGCAACCACTGTCGGTGCATGCCTGGGGTCTGATCACAAGGTTGCTTTTTAAAAAACACTCCCCTTATTACATTTGAATGTAAGCCAGAAGATAATCAGAATACTTACCTATTTAATCAATCGCTTTGCTGTTCCAGCCATGGTGAGTATGGCCTAGTGGCATGGGGAAAGGGTTTGTACTGCAACTTGTGGGAAAGCCGCAGCAGGAGCACCAGTAGGTAGGTGGACAGTTCCCCCATCCAGCAATACGTACACTGCTTTGAGACCAGGGACTAGCATCAAGCCTCCCAAATTGCAGTCTTGGTCCAAGGTGGCTCCAGGGTGGGCTGGGGGGAACGGAGGGTGAGTGCAGACATGAGTAAACATGCTGCTGGTAGTTGTTGCCCTAAGACTGCAGATTCTGAAGTCAATCCCAATCCCTCCCAAGCAAACAACAGGTATGTTAGGAAATGCTGGTCGAGGTATAGTATAAAATTTTCAACTTTGCATTTTAATGTTCGTATAAGAGCTGTATGTCATTGGGTACTTGAATCTGAGTGTTTTAAGGTTGGTGTTAATAATAAGCTGTGGATAGTTGAAGCCGCTCCTCCCCAGCAGTGCGCTGAGAGAAAAAGGGAGGGATTGGTTGCTCCGCAGCTTTGAGTGACAGAAGCTGTTGGCAGGCTGCCAGGAGCCTCTGGCCTGCCTGGCAACAGCTAGGGCAGAGCGAGCCTGCAGCGTGCGGTACGCACTCTGAGAAGCTCCTACGTCAGTGGTTCCCAATATTTTCTCTTCTGTGGCACACCTTGCTATCTTTAATTAATTTGAGGCACACCACCATATAGTTTCCAAATGAACTTATGAATATTCATGAGCCAATCCAGAACTCTACGAGTAGTTCTTCAAAATATTTTGTGGCACACCTGCAGAGACCTGACGGCACACCTGTGTGCCATGGCACACCGGTTGCAAAACGCTCTTTTACGTAGAACCCTATGAGAGGGGCTCTGAGGCACGAAAAGGAGGCTCCCTGATTGGTGGTCACCTGGGGTATTTAAGGAGTACTCGCTGAGGAAGTGCGGCTTCGCCGCAATGGACTCTTTGCATCTGTGGAACTTGCGGTTGGCTCTGACCAGACTGAACTGTGCATCAGACTAAGGAGAGACCTCGGAGAACTGGGGGGGAACTGAGCACCTGGTTCATGAAATCCAGGGTTCAGGCATACCTCCGAGGCTTCCTGGAAGGCTGAAGAGGACGGGTGCTGCAGGAAGACCCCAAAGAGCCTTGGCTAAGGTGGTTGTGAGGCACTGCCATGGACTCTGAATTGGGGCGAATAGACTTTTGATTCAGGCCAAGCCAGAAGAGGTGCAGAAGATGACAGGCAAGCTTGGACTACCTCCCTGAGATCCTGAGAACAGTGTGGGACCTTCTCCGGGCTCAAAAGAACAACGCCTTCTGGCGAAGGAAAATCGTGAGCTGGTGGGGGAGAGTGGTATAAGAGGCTTGACAAGCCTTCTGAGAGGTAATTCAGCTGTTCACCAGCTGGGTGGGTACTTACCTAAGGAGAGCCTCCTGGGTACATTTCAAGATATCCGGCCTGTGTTACTGGTCCAAACGTTGACATTAACCAAGGTGCTTGCGGGTTTACTTACCTGTGCAAACCTGTGGAAGGATCTACTCACCTGGGCGGTGTCTGTGCGTCCTAAGGGAAGTGGGGAAGCAAAGAAGGGTCACAGGTGTGAGCAATTGTTATTGAACTGGGATTGAGTTATGTTGGGAAGTTATTTGTGTGTATCAGAATTAGAGTTTCACTTGTAAGTTTCCTTAGGGTTCTCTCTTTCCCTTGGAAACCTGCATCTTCCCTTTTCCCCTCCCCTCGATAAACCTGTGTGGTATTCTAATAATGCCTCCTAGCGTTCTCACTGTGGGATAGAGTGTCCTGAGTGATAGATACCTGAGCTTGGGGGAACCTATCTGCGCAAAGGGAATCTCTAATTAATACCAGAACACCTGGCAGAGAATTTTCCTGTAACAGAGGGACCCAGAAACTACCAGCAGTGGGAGATCACGTTCTGTTGTTTGCCATATGATCATTTGTAATGAAACTTCTGCCTCCCCTAGGCAACCCTATGTGATATTAGTCTCTCAAGTGTAACACACGCTCCATTCCCAGAGCATCCCTGTGTACATACGCAGTCTCTTCTGGGGAGCACCATCTGTGTAGTCATAGACATCACTGGGTAACCAGATACCCACTGCACCTCTCACTTTTTCTTCATTTTACATATAAGAAATGTAACCCCTACAATTTTATTGAAATTGCATACTCACCAGTGGTGCATTCCCCAGCATCATGGTCAGCCATCATGCTATTCTGCTCCAAAGTTAAAAGCAGTTTCTGGCTCTTGGGAAGAATGGATCCCCTGTTCATCTGTCTCCCATTCATCTTCTCCTCCCTGTCCAGAATATCCTTCTCATTGCTACATGAACAGACCCAGGACTCAGACTCCTGGGAGGCATTCAAACTTCATTGGGCTAGTGGTGAGGTTGCCACCAGAAATCACATGCAGATCATTGTAGAAGTGGCAAATCTGTGTTGCAGAACCACAACAACTGTTCATTTCCTTTGTTTTCTGATATGCCTGCCAAAGTTCTTGATTTTATATAACATTGCTGCATTTCCACAGTCTAGCCTTTCTCCTCACACCCCACACAATAATGTTGCTGATGTCTACTTTTTTTCGCTGGATCAGACCTGTGTCTGCAGAGACTCTTCTCAGATCATTAAGACCTACTCTCATCTCTTGTGTAGGCAAGAAGAGGCCTGGTAGCATAGACAAATACATTTTTAAATCAATATAAGGCAGCTTCCATTGACCTAAGTTTGAAGTGTAGACCAGGCTTACGTAGAAATAAATGATAATACTACAGAGAAGAACACCTATTCTGAAATACTGCAACAAAATAATCTATGCTGAAAGAAATCCAGACCAACTCCTGAATCCTAGCTTTATTTTATAACCAGATGTTTCATCCTCTGAATGCCAGAAATACATAAAACGCCATTAAAGTCCCTGAAGTTGCTATCCTCAACCCACAAGGCATTAATTCAGCCTTATCCTGGATCGGTTTAAATCAGCAATCCCTGATCTAAATGGAAACATCTGCCATAAAAATCAGACAGCTGGAGACTGCGCACATGCACACATGAAAGAGTAAAGGGGCAGTGAGTCAACTAAAAGCAGCAGACTGGTGGTACCTTAGTCCAGTGGTTTTCAAACCATGGGTCAGGACCTAGTACTAGGTCACAGAGCCTCAGGTACTATGTCGTGGTACGCTCTGCTGCCACTGCCCAAAGACTGGAATGAGTCACTCAAAGATGTAATTATTGGGTTGCAGGCATAAATTAGTTTTTTCAACTGGGTTCTCAGGAAAAAAAAAGTTTGAACATTTCTGCCTTAGTGCACATCCTTTGGTGTTGAGGGAAGGGGAAAGGACATCCCAATACGAAAGTGCAGACTCAGAGCAGTAATAGAATTCCCACGGCTTTCTTCACTGAACTTGATTCAAAGTACTCAGGAATATATAGCACTGGAATGGGAATAGGTAGGATAAGATAAAAAGGTTCGATTGATACGACTGGGGATATGCCTCTCGAGTTATAACATGGTTATGCATACAAATATGGCACAAGTATAACAGCAGTAAGATCTGCCCCTTTTCACATAATTTATAACCTAGGAGAACACATATACTGATTAATTAGATATTTTTTAAAAAGGAACAAAAACTATCCTAAGATGAATACAAATATTTGTAGGCAACTGATGATACTCAAAATGAATATTTTTCCTGCAGACCTGCGGGGGTTAAGGAAGAAGAGAACATAGTCTTCATCTTTTACAGTCCATTCCTCAAAGCTTTTAATTCCCCATATTTTCTAAGAGAACTAATCTTAGTTTATCTTATTTAAACAACTTTGTTCAATTCTAAACTGATCAGTCTTTCTTCTCAAGAACATATAATTAAAAGAGAACATACTGAAGTTTTATATCATGCTTGATTTTCTAGAAGTACATAAAGAAAATACGTTTCTAGTCTTCCATAGCAGTTTTAATGCTTACCAAAAGGTTAAGGAAGCAAAAAATCATAGATCTTGCAGGTTCCAGAAGCACTCACAATTATTTAACTTTAAGCTAAATGCAACGTATAACGTCCATTCTGTTGTGTACACATTATTGCAGGAATTCCTCACCAGAGCCAGTTGACCATTTTTAAATTTAAATTTTTTTTTGTCTGAAAAATGCTAGGTTGTAACAAACTTTTTGCAGGAACATACCAGTGTGTGACTAAATTTTCATCCAAAAAGGTTTCTCAGGTCCAGGATGGAACTTCTGGTCACAACTAAGGAAGTGCACACTAGACCATAACAAACAGTAGCCTGGTGGTCTGACACTCATTTGGGATGTGGGAGACCAAATTCAAGTTCCTACTCTGCCAAATTCAGCGAAGAGACTTGGAACAGCTCCAACAGAAGAGCCAGCAAAAGACGCACTGAATAGCCTGGTGGTTTTGGCACTCACATGGGATGTGAAAGGCTCAGGTTTTGCTTTGTATGAATAAAATATTCATTGGACCAGAGAGTTGGGATGACTCTACAACCCAGTGGTCAGGGCACTCATATGGGATGTGAGAAACTGAGGTTCAAGTCCTTTGTTCTGAATCAGGCAATGCAGAGACTTGAAGGCAGTGCTCCCATATCCCAAATGAGCGCACTGACCACCAGCCTGTCAGCAATTCATAGAATCATAGGGTTGGAAGGGACCTCACAGGTCATCTAGTCCAACCCCCTGCCAGAGGCAGGACCACTCCCACTAAACCATCCCAATCGTGGTTTTGTCCAGCCAGGCCTTAAACACCTCCAAAGATGGAGACTCCACCACCTCCCTAGGCAGCTCATTCCAATGCTTCACCACTCGCCCAGTAAAAAAGCTTTTTCTAATATCCAGCCTCGACCTCCCTAACTGTAACTTGAGACCATTGCTCCTCATTCTGTCCTCCGTTACTACCGAGAATAGTCGAGCTCCATCTTCCTTGGAGCATCCCTTCAAGTAGTTAAAGGTTGCTATCGAATCCCCCCCCCCCGCCCCCCAATCTTCTCTTTTGCAGACTAAATAAGCCTAATGCTTCCAGTCTTTCCTCATAGGGCTTGTGCTCCAGCCCTTTAATCATTTTGGTTGCCCTCCTCTGAACTCTCTCTAGCATGTCCCTGTCCTTTTTGTAGTGGGGAGCCCAAAACTGAACACAGTATTCTAGATGTGGCCTCACCAGCGCAGAATGGAGGGGAATGATCACACCCCTTGATCTGCTGGTAATACTTCTTTTGATGCAGCCCAGTATGCCATTGGCCTTTTTGGCAGCAAGAGCACACTCTTGACTCATATCCAGCTTCCCATCCACCATGACCCCCAGGTCCTTTTCAACAGTGCTGCTACTTAGCTAAATGTTCCCCAGCCTGCAGCAGTACATGGGGTTTTTCCGTCCCAAGTGTAGGATTTTACACTTGTCCTTACTGAACCTCATAAGATTTCTATTGGCCCACTGTTCCAATTTATCTAGGTCCTTGCCCTCCAACATGTCTACTGTTCCCCCCAGCTTGGTGTCATCCACGAACTTACTGACAATGCAGTCTATTCCATCATCCAGATCATTGATGAAAATGTTGAACAGAACTGGCCCCAGGACCGACCCCTGGGGCACACCACTTGTGACTGGCTGCCAGCTAGACGTGGAACCATTGATTCCTACACGCTGAAACTGTTGATCTTGCCAGTTTTCTATCCACCTTATAGTCCACCTATCCAACCCATACTTCCTTAATTTGCCAGTGAGAATGCTGTGGGAAACTGTATCAAAAGCCTTGCTAAAATCAAGGTATATCACATCAACGGTTCTTCCTGCATCCAGAAAACCAGTCATCTGAGCATAGAGGGAAATGAGATTGGTCAGGCATGATTTACCCTTGGTAAATCCATGCTGACTGTTCCTGATCACTTTATTTTCCTCTAAGTGTTTGAGGATGGAGTCTTTGAGAACCTGCTCCATAATTTTTCCAGGGACTGAGGTGAGGCTGACAGGTCTGTAATTCCCTGGATCCTCCTTTTTCCCTTTCTTGAAAATAAGTACTATATTTGCTTTTTTCCAATCCTCTGGCACCTCCCCTGTTCTCCATGAGTTTTGAAAGATAATGGCCAGCGGTGCTGCTATCTCATCGGCCAATTCCCTTAGCACCCTTGGATGCAGTTCGTCCAGCCCCATGGACTTGTGCACGTCCAGCTTCTTTAAGCAGTCCCTAACCTGACCTTCCATCACCAAGGGCCTCTTTTCTTCTCTCCAGTCTGCCATACCCATGGTAGTGGGCTGAGAGCTGACCCTGCCTGTGAAAACTGAAGCAAAAAAAGCATTGAGCAGTTCAGCTTTTCCCTCATCCTCTGTCATGAGGATGGCTGCCCCATTCAGCAAGGGACCTACACCATCCCTGATCCTCTTCTTGTTATTAACATACTTGTAGAACCCCTTCTTGTTATCCGTTACATCCCTCGCTAGCCACAATTCCATTTGTCCTTTGGCCTTTCTGATTTTATCCCTGCAGTCCCTAGCAATATCTTTATATGCCTCCTTAGTCATTTGACCAAGCTTCCACTTCCTGTAAGCTTCCTTTTTATGTTTAAGCTCAGAGTAGAGTTCTCAGCTAAGCCATTCTGGCTGCCTCACATATTTGATGTTCTTTCTCCTAATTGGAATGGCAACTTCCTGTGCCCTTAGCAGCGTTTCTTTAAAATGTAACCAACTCTCTTGAACTCCTTTCCCCTTCAGATTAGCTTCCCAAGGGATCCTGCCCATCAGTTCCCTGAGGGAGCCAAAATCTGCTTTTCTGAAGTCCAGGGTTTGTGTTTTGCTTCTTTCCTTCCTTCCTTTAATCAGCATCCTGAACTCAACCACATCATGGTCACTACTGCCTAGCTTGCCATTTACCTCTACCTCCCTGATCAATTCTTCCCTGTTTGTGAGCAGCAGGTCAAGAGGTGCAAGGCCCCTAGCTGGTTCCTCCAGCATTTGTACCAGAAAGTTGTCCCCAACACTCTCTAAAAACTTCCTGGCTTGCCCATGCACTGCTGTATTGGCCTCCCAGCAGATGGCAGGGTAATTGAAGTCCCCCATGAGCACCAGGGCCTGTGATCTAGAAGCTTCTGCTAGTTGTCCATAGAACACCTCATCCACCTCCTGCTTCTGGTCTGGTGGTCTATAGCAGACACCCACCACAACATCCCCCTTGTTGCTTTCCCCTCTCAATGTAACCCACAGACTTTCTACAGGCACGCTTCCACTTCCATAACGGAGCTCTGAGCAGTCATAGAGCTCTTTTACATATAACGCTACTCCTCCCCCTCTTCTTCCCTGCCTGTCTTTCCTGAACAGTTTATACCCATCCATGGCAGAGCTCCAGTCGTGCAGACTATCCCACCACGTCTCTGTTATTCCAATGATATCACATGTCCTTGTCTGTGCTAGTACTACCAATTCTTCCTGCTCATTTCCCAGACTCCTCGCATTAGTGTATAGGCACCTAAGATACCCGGCCGATTTCCTTACTTTGTCATTTTGATTTTCAATTCTATTACATAAACCTCCTTGCATTTTTTCTAGGAGTTGTCCTCCCCCACTCTCCTTACATATTGGGGCTTCAGTGGAACACAAGACAATTATTTGACACACCCCCCCCATGTTCCAACTACCTTCTCTTTTATTCCCGGTGTTACAGTCCCAGAACCCCCATCCCTTTCCCCAGATCTGCCATATTCTCACTTACCTGTGGGCTTTGGTCTCCTTCCCCCCTTTGAACCTAGTTTAAAGCCATCCTCACTAGGTCAGCCAGTCTGTGCCCAAATATGCTCTTCTAGAGAGAGCCTCTCTGTTTGATTTTCTGTGAAAGACCATGTTTGTGTCCCAATACAGAAGGGAACATTTTTGAAATACAAAAGTTTTGACAGGACTAGACGACTATTTTCAGTTCAGTTCTACTTGTGACAAAACACACGAGGGGACTGAAAGCTGTATCCAACATACACAAGCAAAAGACTTAAACCATTTTTCTAGACTAAATCACACCAGGGTCCAAAGACTCTGCTGTTTCACCTCTCCCCCTTTAAAGAACAAAACTGGATGCCCAAGTACAAGCATACGAGTTAGAAGCATGTCACCTCTCATGCTCTCCCCATTCTATCCAATCCCCTTTCCTCATACAGGGTGTTCCTTCATATTCTCTTCTTCCTCCTGCAATGACCCCTTCCCCATGTCTTCACTTCTACACTGCACATTCATTTTCTTCTCCCTACCACTCATTTTCCCTCATCATTTTGTACACAGAAGGAGAGTGAAAAGGAAAGAAAGTGGTGAAGATAAATGTGGGGGCAGGATACTGAATAGGGAGAGACAGACAATGGAGAGGGAATTGGTGAATGGGGGAGCATATGGAACAGAAGGTTTTAAATTTGAGCTCAAACATCATTCATTTAAAAGAGTGGGAGGGAGAAAAAGACTGGAGAAAGAGACACCCTAGACTAAAGAACCCTCCCCACCTTGGCTGGTAGCAGCAGTCACAGGGTCAGGAGATAAGAAGAGTGGAGTGCTGATGTCCCACCTTCCTAGCTGGGTGCAGGAGTATTGGGGAGAGGGATAAGCCACAGGGTATCCATCCCTTGTTTTGGAGGTGCGTGGAGGAATAAAATAAAAAGGTTCATAAGTAACAATGCTACCAATTCCACTCTACTTCCTTCCTCTCCCGAACCCCATGGGGGGGGGGGGGAGAGCCACAAGGCATTAGGTTAGACCAGGGGTTGGCACTCCCCAGCAAGTGTGTCAGATCTGGTACATGGGTCAATCCTGAACAGCACAAAGTGCTGCTCAGGCTTCCCCGGTGGCCCCACCCCCAAGCATGGCCTGGAGGTTGGGGCTACAAGAGCTGGAGCAGCACGGCACCGCTCGGCCGCGAGACTGGCACAGCATGGCTCAGCATAGGGGACCAAAGCGGCTCAGTTTGGCACAGCACAGCTCGGCTTGGGGGGGAAGGGGGGCAGCCTGGGGGAAGGCCTGAGTGGCACAGCTCAGCGTAAGCGGCCAGGGCGGCTCAGCATGGCGCAGCATGGCCACAGAGTCAAGTGGCCCCACAGTGGAGGGGAGTGGGGCAGCTCACCCCACTCTCCACCCTGAGGAACCTCAGCCATGCCCCCAACACACACCCCAAGGCTGCCTGCTCCCAGAGGCCCTAGCTTCCTGCCTCCCTCCCATTTGGCCCCACCCCTGGCACCTGCTGAGGGTGTGGTGGGCAGGGCAGGCACAGGAAACAGCAAAGCTTGCCGACCCCAGGGTTAGACTGAGCTCTGAATGTGACTTACAAAGGGCAAAGCATCATGCAGACAACACAAACTGTCACCTCTCTCAGCCTCCCTATCTTAAACTGAATGGAATCATAATCAGAGACCTCAAACACGCAGCCCCCATGCTATTTCCTGAGGCCCACAACAACACTATTGTTACCAATATTTGCAATATCATTGTATGAAAAGTTCTCAGTGGCACAGCCCTTGGGCTAATGTACTATCCCTCCTGCAGTACCTCGTGGTGATTTGAGTTTGAGACCCCTGGTTTAAATCAATACAATCTGTTTGATTTGCTGAAGTAACCTGACCTGATCCTGTGATTACGCTTACTTCAATGCATTTATCCTTCCTTCCTATACTGTATTTTTTCCATTTTCAAGTGTCTGACAAAGTCTCCCAGAAAGCTCATGTGATAAATAAATTTGTTAGCATTTATAAGTGCCACAGAACCCCTTGTTTGTTATGCAGACACCAGTCAACCTTCATAACACCTTGGGGGCAGGTGGATATGAACCATATGTATTTTACTCATGAGGAAAAAGATGGAAATTAAGTGATTGCTGAAGGGCACACTGCAAGTCAGTGGCAGAGGCAGCAATAGAACACAGGACCTTCTGACTCCCAACTTTGTGCTCCGTCCTCAAACTGCACTACCTGATAAGGCTACAGCAGTCTATACAGCAATCTTTTGATAGAACATTTACTATGAGAAAATGCTGAAAGAATTAGCTGTCATATGAGGAAATCTCTCTGACCTTATCAGGGGGTAGTGCCCTAGGGTATGTCTATATACTATGGGCTTAAGTCGACTTAAAGCTCCTTAAATTGACTTACACTGAGCCCTGTCTACATTTAGAAATTAAGATGACTTAAGCAATTGCTTAAGATGAATTGCTTAAGCAATTGCCCCAGGGCCCAATCGGGCTCCTGCCATGCGGTGAGGAGCTGGGAACCAGTTCCTGCAGCCTGTGAAGAGAGGCTGGGAGCCTGAACGGGGGCTAGCAGCTGACTCCTGCCAGGGGCACACGGAGCCAGCAAGTGGCCAGGGCCAGAGTCAGCTGCCAGCCTCTATCGCCCACAGAGAGGGGCTGGGGGCCAGATCTGGCCCCCAGCCCCTCCCCCAGGCTGTGGGGGCTAGAAGCCAGCAAAGCAACTCAGAGCTGGGTCAATTTCACAGGCTCTGAGCCTGTAAAACTGACCCAGCTCTGACCTGCTTGCAGGCTGGAGGCCAGATCCGGCTCTCAGCCCCTCTCTTGCAGGCTGCAGGAACTGGCAGCCAGTTCCCACAGCCTGCAGAGAGGGACTGAGAGCCCCAGTGGGCTTCCAGCCCCTTGCCGCAGGTGGCAGGAGTCAGCTTCCAGCCCCCGCTGCCTACTACAAGGGGCTGGGAGCCAGATCCGACTCTCAGCCGCTTGCCTGCAGCCCCCGAGTCTGATCAGGACCAGCGATGGGGCATTCCCGGGCATGTCTGCATTCTGTCCAGTGCAGACATAGCCTGAAGCTGACTAAAAAGGTTGACCTTCTTAAGTTGACTTCCCAGGGGCCCATCAGTGTAGACACAGTCCTAGAGAGAAGCTCCCCTCAGCTTTGCCCCTCGAGCTCAGCCATGGTGCAGCATTGACTCAATCTCATTCCTAAGCAACCTAAGTGAGCTTGGCAGAGTAGGGGCATCCAGTCATTTCAGCCTCAAGACCAAAACTATCGCTGCAACAGAAGTCAAAGGAACTACAATCAATACTTTAGCATGGATTTGCTGTCCTGTTCAGAAAATGCTAAGAGAGAAGAAACCATTTGCTATTTCCCTCAGCCAGCAAGCACAGCTCAATTCTACACCTCTCTCCTACAGACTAGGGCAGAGGTGACAAACGGTCCCTTGGCATCGAGTTCCTGGCAAGTGCTTTGCTGATCAGGGTTAAGAATCTAGCAGCGAATCAGTCTTCATTCTGTTGCTTCTCAACAGCTACTTCTCTCCTCTACTCCCCTACCTGCTGCCATAGCTGTCAATGTTAGATGAAGGAAAGCCATCCTTTGCCAAGCCTTCCCCAAGGCTCTCCCAAAGCTAGGCTAGCTCATTTTGATCAATTCCCATATAAACCAACACACGACAAAACAGCCAGAACTTCTCTCTTCTCTTCCAATACTGCAGGCAGCCAGAAGGGGAGTAGCTTCTTCATGGAAGAGAGTCAGGACTCAGCCTACATTAGAGTTGCTCCCAGGGCTGTGGAATGGGTGGTCAGTTAGAGAGGTGGGGCCCTCTGCTCCGTAGCGATGCTGCTGATTTAAATGCTTTTGTTTAAAGAGTATAGGGGAGGGCCTTGGGACTACATTTTCAGTTAATAAGCATACATATATTTTCTCCCAAACCTACACCATCACCCTTGAAGACTGCAGGTAAGACACCCCTTGACTAATGTTATAACCAAACTATGAAGTGACCTGCATCCCAACTGCCACCACAAGAGACCCAAGTGGTACAGCACAATTCACTCTGGCCCTCACTTTATTTAAGATGACTAATATCCAGAAAGCAGGATGGGTAGAAAGTCGTTAGCTCTAGGCAACAGTCCTGAAGAGAGACATTCAGAGAAAAGAAAAGCAGACATTCAGAGAAAAGGTGGACAGTGGTATGAAGCAAGAATACCACTGTGTTTAAACGCTCCTTCCAATAAAAGGTTCCATGGGGCGGAGGGAGAACCCTTAAAAAACAAGAAGTGGTAACAAGTATATCTGTATTGTTTTCAGTATTCTGACTTTCACTTTCTTTATCCCTTATCTGCTTTGAACAGGATCTTTATCTTGATAAACAGACAGATTGGAAGTTTGTCTGAAGTTCTGCATCCTTTACTGGAAGTATCTAGGTATACATCTGACAATGTGATTAACTTATCACAAATATCTGACATTGAACTAGCAAGATGCAACATCACAACAACAGCACATTGTACTCTCTCCTTTTCCTCTACCTGATGAACTTCTACCTCTCTATACATCTCTCTCTCCTGGACAGGAACATTATTCAACTATCCCTCCTCACCTGAAGTCCAGTGGCTTCTTTTCCTCCCCATCCTCTTCACCAGAGGGGGGAATTCTATGGCTTCTGTTCCATTGGTCTGCTTGCTGCTCATCCCTTGTGCTGTCCAACATACAGATCTTAAAGCAGTATGAGTTAGGTTATTATGATTGGCATCCTACTTGTGTTGTTGAAGAGCAAACTACAGGATGTAAAGCACAGATCATATGCACAAAACCTCCCAGACTGGCATGCAGCTCCCAAGTCATGGGATAAATAGCCATCAGTGGCAGAATAAGAGGCTAAGTTCTTCTTCTCCCTACCAATAACAAAAAATATATTAAGGCACAGCACTGGATTTCTTGTCTTTTAAGAGCACCTTACAAGAAAGTCTATAATGAAAGAGCAGAAACTATGACCAAGAGGTAGTATCTAAACCTTCAGCTTCCCACCTTCTGTGACAGAGAACAGTCAGGCAGTATTTTGTAAAGCTGATGAACAACAACAGGCAATGTAAGCGGATAAAGGGAATAGATGACTCCAAATCATAAGCAGCTGAGTTAAAAATAAATCAAGAGAAACAGCTGTATGGATGGGGTACAACTGCTGGCAGTGTGGAGCAACTGGAGTATAAACACATTCTCTAGGGTTTGAGATCAGAACTTCATGTTCATTTTATAACAATGCTGGAGGAAAACAAGCTAGCTTTAAGACTTCACAATAATATGCAAGGCTGGCTTAGGCTGCAATGAAAACTAGCATAGAACATTCAGTGTGATCTGTATGGACCAAAAAAGCCTTAGTGATACTATTGAAAATTATATTTTTTGCTCCATATATTCTGCAGTGATACTACAGAACTGTATACATATGTTTTTAGTTGAGAAAAAATACAAGTCCCTATACACTCCCATGATGTGCACATCAGAAATGCCTAAAATTTAAGATAATGAAGTTGAGCAAAAGCAGACGACGAGAACAAAGAAAGAAACTCTGCCTCCCTTGACTAATGGGGGGGAAAAAAATCTCTTACAAATCTAAAAAACTGTATTTTTGATACCTTGTCAATGAGTTCTCAACATACACACTCCAAGAATAAGCTTTTGTATGAGCCTTATAATACCTAAAGGATCTTCTGTATGTTTGAGATTTTTTCCTGGGAGTAATCTCGTTTTGATGCAAGAGATGAAAGATATGCATGATAATTCTCCCCATACAAGAGAATAAAAACACTCTATTAATTATAAATGCATAGGGGAAGGATGGTGAAGTTGCTAGGACACTAGCCTAGGAAGCGGGAGACATCGGTTCAAATTCATTCTATATGAAAGACTCAGACTCTAAGGTCAGAAGGGACCAGTATAATTGTCTAGTCCAGTGGTTTTCAAACCATGGGTCAGGACCCAGTACTGGATCACAGCACCCCCTTCTGCCACCACTGAAAGACTGGAATCCATTTCTCAAAGATGTAGTTACTGCATTGCAGGCATACACAATTTTTTTCAACTGGGTCCTGAGGAAAAAAGTTTGAAAACCACTGATGTAGTCAGACCTCCTCCACAATGTAGGCCACAAAACCTCACCCACTCACTCCTGCAATAAACCTCTATGCTGTGACTGAGTCAATGAAGTCTTCAAATCATGATTTAAAGACACAGAGAATACACCAGCAAGTGAGCCATGCTCCATGCTACGGATGAAGGCAAAGAACCCCCCAAGAGCTCAAGCCAATCTGGCCTGGGGAAAATTCCCTCTTGATCCAAAATATGGCAAACAGTTAAACCCTGAACATACAGGCAAGTCTCACCAAGAAAGAATTCTCTGTAATAACGCAGAACCTACCCTATCCAACCTCCCTTCTCAGGCCACTGGCATATCCAACACCAGTAGTCAGAACTCAGTTTATTGCCTGACTAGGCTGTCCCATCACACTATCCCCTCCTTAAATTTATTGAGTTCAGTTTTGAAGGCAGTTATGTTTTTTGCCCCCACAGCTTGTCTTGGAAGGCTATTCAAATTTTTACTCCTTTGATGGTTAGCAACCTGCGTCTAATTTCAAGCCTAAATTTCCTGATGGACAGTTTTTATCCATTTGTTCTTGTGTCTACATTGGCAAAAATCCCTCTCCTTCCTTTGTATTTATACCTCTGGTGTATTTAAGACATTCTATGTGACCTTAGACAAGTCATTCAGCTTTTCTGTGCCAGTTCCCACCTGTTAAATGGGAATAAGCAGTTCTGCGCTTCCTCATGGGTGTAGGGTTGTGATAAAAAATATGCTGCCACTTGCAAGGTCCTCAGATACTGCCTCCCTTGACTAACAATACACGAGTACCTTAGATAGATCCATCTATTCATGTGGTCGACGTGCTGTTTGTCCACAGTACACCAAACATTTGGCTCTTACAGTATATATGCACCAGTGGCTTATTCACCTGAAACTTTGTGAACAGAATGAAGGTAGCTAGATCTTTTATTATATAATTTTTTTAAAGTATTTGGGCTGCTACTTAAAAATAAAAGCTTGTTAAGAGATATTACTTTTATAAACTGTATAATACACTTATTTTCTTTATTTTTCTGTACCCTTCCTATGCCTATGATCACACAAGCAGTTAATAAGCAGCAACTAACGAACCAAGCAGAAAACGCAAACTGCCCCCACCTCGTACAACCTGAACAACAGCCACAACAGTAAGGATACAATATAAAAAGAGCGTCCAACCGAAAAGTATGTGCCTTCCTCATTAGTAAACAGTCCAGGAATGCTGCTATAGGAAACAAGTTCCACAGAGATGATACATTGACTTTCCACTGATCACATCCTGCCTTAAGGCCTACTGGTGGCACATGTAAGAACTGTCAACAAAATTGTATCAGGTGACCTTTAGCCATCAAGATGATACATAGGGGAAAAGTCTATCACTTGTGCAACCATGCCTCACAGCAGAGAGCTCTGCTAATTTAAACACAACAACATTGTCACCACCACTAGAAAACAGAAATAAAGCAGTGCATATCTAACATATGTGATGTGTTCATGCCAACTCATTCCACTAAGGAAGGCCACTTCTCTTCCACACTCAAGGCTGCACACCACTTCAATGCCAAGAATAGCTTACCAATCACTCACTTCATTGCCCAAACATTTTCTCATCTTTTGCCTTTTCTCTGTTCAACCCTCAGCCCCATTAAGTCTTCAGCTCAGCATATTCAAAACAGATGCTCAATTAATTTTTCAAAAGAGTTATTAGATAGCCACTACCTCTATCTCAATACCAACCTCACATTCACCCAGCCATGAACTCAAGAGTTTAATTTGACTTTGAATTCTCATTTGCCTGCTACCGCTTCTATTTTTATAAATCTGCCAATTGCTTCTGCAGAACTCTTACATCAAGAAGCATTTCAGCCACTCATCTATCAATTCATACCTTCATCTCCTTTTGCCTAACTACTGTTATTTCTTTTTTGTGAATGCCTTATGTCCCAAAGTTCCAACTTTCAACTGGTCCACAATGCAGAAGCTCATCTTCTCACCTAAGAACTGGAAAACAGGAAGTGAAACAGAAGAATCCATATTCATTGCTCTTGCTTCCTTGTCCATTTTAGAATTCAATAATTTTTTTTCTCATTTTGAAGCCTTCTCTTACACAGACTTGCTTCTAATTTAATCTATAGAGTTGAAAGTTTAAACAGCAGACTCTTCTATATGCTAGTACCTATCTCCACAGTGTTGATCAGATTAACTCATGCCCTTCCCTCAAACAATCCTTCTGCCTCTCTCCACACATCTCTCAGATACTTCTCAAATCCTCTGCATTTCCCATATCCCTATGAGCTCTGTCTCTAGTAAAATTCACAAACCTCCCATCCTGTTTTCTCCTTATTCATTCACCCTCTATCCTAAGACATTTTAAGATACTTCAGTGCCTGGATTAGATTCTGTAACCATCACTGTATCCACATGTAATGTAGAGGCTAATCACTAGCAGGACCATACTGAGGACACGATACAAATTAAATGAACCAACAGATTAAACTGTTTTACACAATGTAAGTACATACCTGAAGTTTGTTCTTTTAAAATACCACTATTTGAAAACAGGATCCACAAAACTCACAAAGAGCAAGGAGAGCTTAAATAAAACCTCCATAAGGAGGCTCTGTATCACAGCTGAGATATGACTACAACTTTCCTGCTACATCCATTATCTTGATACCTTCTAGTGCCCCACATTCTACTCTGAGAAGGAACTAAACAAACTGAGTGAAGATTTTAATTTTCAAATTTCTTAATGAAACTATGGATGTTACTACTTACCATATGTGGTGCAGTATTCAGATACAACGGGATGGATTAAGGATATAGATTTGGGCATTTACTCAGAGCTTCCTGGGTTCTGTGGATTTAAAAAAAAGGTTTTTTGAACATACTTTTCAGTAGTTTAATATACAGTATCATTTAAAATCCTTGTTACTTTGGAGCTTGAAAATAAGGATTTATATAATGTCATAATTTACACAATGGAAGGGGGACAAAATTTTTATTATATATTCAAACAAATTTAAGTTGTGTTTGGGATTGCAGGCATCTCATGTTTTGTACCAAAACATATGGTAAAAATCAGCACTGCTTACAGTTAACAGGCTATGCTCCTGAGGCAGCACCGGAAGCAGTGGGAAAGCAATGAGAACCACACTTCTTGTAGTATATTTTCAGCTAGAGGTGATCCACAGACAGCATGAAATGTGATAGCCCCAAAGAATGAAAAAAGCAACGCACAGAGAATGAAAACAGCAACGCAAAGGGAAGATGGGTGTGGAGAAGAGGCAATTATAAGCTGGACCAATGACTGCCATAAAAGAAACTTGCTAATTACAAACTTCACTCAACATTTATGTTAGAACACAAAGCAGCAGAAGATACTCCAAATGAAAAATAAAGTTTTAATAAATAATTCTATATGAGGCAGTATCTTGGACTAGAAAATGCCCACACACATGGGGGGGCGGGGCCATAATTTTTGTTTATTTGTTATAGCTAGATGCAAGGCCAGGGATTAATCTAAACAAGCTCCTTAGGTTTCTCACACCTAAATGTAACATCAACTTATCTCATAGCAAGGCTTGAAAAAAAAAAAAAAGTTTTTTTTACTCATCACTTTCTAGTTAGATGACTAAAGGAGACACAGGAATGCAGGTATGCGCTTCCACATACCCAGGAATGGCACCCTACAGCAATACCTGAGCAGCTTGAAAAAGGATGAATGGTGATCATGCTGGCTTTGGGCCCTGTTCAGAGACTAACTCAGGGGTGTCAAGCACGTGGCCCATGGGCCACATGCGACCCCTAAAGCTACTTCTGGTGGCCCGCAGTGACATGACCATTACTGATATTTTCAATATCACTGTATGGTGAGGTTTCAGTGGTGTGGCCCTCAGGCAACCATACTAAGCCTCATGTAGCCCTCATGGTGATTTGAGTTTGAGACCCCTGCTCTAACTATGTATTCTATCACAATATAGCTGATAAATTTGTAGGGTTCCTCAGCCCACTTTTTGCAGCCAGAAGGGAGACAGTTTCTTCCCTCTCCCCTACCTGAAAGGCTGCTGACTGTTGTGTGGGGATTGTATAGGGGTTCTCTACCATTGTGTTTTGGTTCCCCTTTCCCAAGTATACCTCCAGTGCCTGGCTTGTTGCTGCTCATAGCTTTCTCCAGCAGTAGTTAACTGAAACTGAGTGCTTCTTGTCTATTTCAGTGAGGCCCCCAAAGGTTGAACAGTGAAACCAGCCTCTCTCTCTCTTTCCCTGTTCAGAAAAAGCTTTGCACCGCAGCACAGGCAAGTAGTGAAACACTCTGTCCACAGACTCAGGAAGACAGCACTGCATTGGTTCACCTAATGAAGCTTATCTTCACTATTATAAGGAATCAAAAGCTTTTTTTTCTCAAATGAAATTTTTGATTCAGCAAGAAAACATGGCTTAGCCCACCCCAGGCTTCAGGGAAAGGCTCCTATTCCTGCTGTGATTCAAGCAGCCACGAAATACATATTTTCCCAGATGGTGATCAATAATTTTTTTTTCAAGCCAGCTGGCAAGGGTCATTCTTATGTGACTCTAAAGGAGGCAGTGAATTGCCATGCAAATTCCCCTGATTGTCTGCAGAATCCTGCAGACGGTGCGCATCCATCACCGCAAAGAAATTTTATATTCCAGCTGTCTATGGTGCCTTTTCATGGTTGGCACCCCATTTTCTACATTAGACCTTTGGAACCAAACTTCTGTCTGTTTCACTCTGAGGCCACCCTTCCTCCCTTTTCCTTCTCACAATAATGACTGCTCAGGGTAGACAATGCCAGCTGGGAACTAGAAAATAAATTATTCAGCTTAAAAGGAGAGTCCTCACTGGGGTGTAAAAGCAATATGGCTGTTCCTTTAGAGTAGTGGCTCTCATACACAATAATGGGACGCACTGCTCGCTACACATCTGAAACATAATGCAAAAAGAAAGGGGGGAAGGGAAATACGGATTAAATCACAAACATTTGAAAGCAAACCGAACATAACACCTTCGCAGACTTGCGTTGTCAAGACTGCAACCAACGCAGTGGCCAACTGCATATCCTTAAAGGCTGGAGAGCCGGGATGGCACAACCGTCCACTGATTCCGCCCTGGCAGGCCCGCATGAGCGTTACCAATTTTTGCTCATTGGGAACAAATAAATAAATCAATCAATCAGAGGGCTGTCCTTCAGCGGTCGCCTCCATTCACACGGCTGCCACCAAAACCACAGCTTCCTCTGCGCACACCCCGTATTCCCAGGATAGCTCCTGCCCGGGCAGCACAAAGCAGCCCAAGCAGAAGAGGGAAAGGCCAAAGGAGAAGACAATGGAGCTGTCAAAAGCGAGGCAGCGCCAAGCATGGCTCCCGCGTTAGCCTCCAGGAGGCAGGGGCTGGGCTGGGCTGGGCTGGGCTGCCAAGGCGCTGACACCCCCGGCCCCAGCTTTTCCCACGGCGCCCCCATGCTGGCTGCTCTCCCCGGCGCTGGCAGCCAAAAAGCGCCGTGCAATGCAGCTGGTGCAAAGGCTCGGGGAGCCCAGCCCGGGGAACAAAGCCCCGCCAGGCCGCTGGGCCTGCTGGCCTCCCCGCTGCACCGCCCCGCGCCCCGCCGCTGCTCACCTGCCCAGCCGGCGCGCGAGTGGGGGAGCAGCAGCAGCAGCAGCAGCGCAGCTCCGAGATCCCCCGGCCGCGGCCGCGCCTGCTTTGGGGCAGGGTCCGCAGCGAGCCCCACCCCGGAGGAAAACAATGCACCAGCCACGCCGCCCCTTCCGCTCAGCCGCTCCTCGCCCCGCGGGCAGCTAGTGCCCCGCCAGCGGGCACTCCCCCCACGGCCGCCCCAGTGGCCCCGGGGAAGGCTCCAGCGCTCACCAGATTCGCCTCCGCCCCAGGCTCTCAGCTCACAGGCGGTATTCGGCTCATTCTGGAAAAAGCGTGGCGGGCCTCCCCTGGGTGTTCCTGCTGCTTCCTTCGTGGCTTTAACCTCCTCGCCACCAGAGAGGGAGGAACAATGCCTGACCCTGCTATGAGCAGGAAAAGAGGACCGGGGATTAAGTGCCCTCCGCTGGCAATCTGCACAGTTACAGGGAGGACAAACAATTCAGTTCAGCTGGACGCCTCATGGTTGCCTCAGAGAAAAAGAAAAGAGCCAAGTGCAAACCACAAAACGAGGTACCAAAAAGGCAAGGAGGCCGACAAAAGGCCCAGTCCCATATTCCTTTTATAGAGACAAAACACAACCGAGTTCAACAATAAAGGGGTAGGTAAACTGCAGGGGACTGGCCCCCCCAACCCCAAGAACATTTCTGTGTGGTCCTGCCACAAGGGCTGGAGGCAATCAACTCTGGAGGTCCCTTATCCAGCCCCACTTCTGGTGGCACCCTTGAAATACAACCCAGACTCCACCCCAAATGCATTGTGTATGTTACTTTGCAAGCTTTCTTCAATAAAGACTGGTTATCATATAAAATATATTCACCAAAGAAACCCAGAACATAAAATGTCACAACAAATAAATACCAGTCAGCTTTTCCTAACAACCAATGTGGGGTCATTGTAAATTTTCAATATATGGATGTGACCCTGCCAGCAGGTTTGACAATTTGGGGATCTTGGGGGGCAATTACTGTACAAGTGGGGTACACTTTAATCTTTATTAAAATGGGAGTTGATGTCAAGTGGGTGATGGGGAGTGTATGTGTGTGTGGTGTTTGTCATGGCTTTCACAATGGGGTTTTGTTAAACGTAACTTTGTGGGGTGGAATGAGTTGGGGGACAATGGGGGGTTCTCAGACTACCCCAACCTACAGTTACAAACCAAATCACAGTGACTTGAAAAGGCGTCCTAACACCATCTAAGCAAAGGGGGGTACAATACAGACTCAGTATGCATCAGCAGCAAAGAAGAGTGGAAACAAGCAGGGGAGCAGAAATCCCAAGGCTGGACAGCAGCAGAAGGGTTCAGGGGTTGCAGAGGGAGGCTGAAGGGGGCTGCGCAGCAGGGAAAGGGGCCACGGGAGCCGCGGGAAGAGGTGGCACGGGGGGGTGCCACAGGGAGTGGGGAGCTGGCAACAGCAGCGGCTGGGGGAGCCGGAAGGGGGGTGCTGCAGGAGTGGGGAACCGGTGGCAGCAGCAGCTGGGAGAGTCAGAGCCGCAGAAAGCTGTGGCACCTGGGGGGGGGGGTGCCGCAGGGTGCGGGGAGCTGGTGGCAATGGGGGATGCAGGGAAAGGAGGAACCATGGGGAAAGGGGCTGGGGGCAGCAGGGAAATCGTGGCACGAGGGGGGAGTTTGGAAAATAAAGGGGGGAAGGAAGATTTGGGTAAGAAAGGTTTATTTAGCTCAGGGGACTCACAGGGGGGAAAGCAAAACAACTCTAAGGATTACAAACTAAAGGGAACAATCTTACAATCTAGTTTAACACTTCTAAGGCTTACCAATTAAACTAACAACAATGTTGCAACTCACAATGATACTTTTAAGACAAGTTCAAACAATTTAGAGGGGAAGAGATACAACAAGTGATACAGAGCGGCGGCAAATAATTATAGACACGGGAGCTCCTTTAAACAGCACAGAGTGAAGCAGCAAGTAAAAAACAGAAAGGAGAAGGTAAAAGACACAAACAAGCCTGTAGAGCTGGGAGAGAGCAGTGTCAAAACAGCAGCAAAGGATAAGGTAACTTTACTTTTAAAGAAAGCTGGAGGGGCAGGTTCTTACCACTCCCAGCAGCAGCAGCAGCAGCAGCAGCATTACAGGCAGGAGAGAGGGACTTGTTACTTGGCCGGCAGTTTCAATCGTGGTATGCTCGGGGGAGAACTCATGAGCAGAGGAGGTCAGCGTCTGGGTGATCAGGCCAGGCAGGATGTCAGGGACCGTCGTGCCTGATCAACCCAAACCCTGAGTTTTTAAACTGTTTGTTTCCCGCCAGTGCCTGTGATTGGCCACAGTTACAGGTAAGGGGGAAACTCAGGTGGGCATGACTCATGCCTTCACTATTTCAAAGATCTCGCAGTTAGGCAGTGCCCACCTATGCCAAGCCCCGTAGAGATCAATGGTGTGTCAACGGCCATCTAGTTCAGTTTAAGGGGGCCATCTAGTTGAGCTGAATGAGCCATCTGCTCCCTTTAACATTCTTCGCATACCTAAGTGATGGCCCGGGAGGGGCGGCCATCAAATTAACTTAATGAGCAATGGACAGGATGGGCTGGAGACAGAAAAGACCCTGGCTATCTAGTGGCACCTTTCATGCAGCTATAGTTGTGTCAGCATGTCTGTTTTCTCACTGTTTCTCAAGAGGTTTATATGTAATAAAAATTAACAAGGATGAAACTTACCATACAGAACAGTATAGCTGAAGCAATTATTTAGAAAATTTTTAAAATGTTCTTTCAGCCATTTTTTAAGCTCTGAGGCATGAGCTTCTGGACTTCTTAATCTGCAAAGATTTATGCACATGCTTGCTTTTATGCTCAAGCTGTCCCATTGGTCACTGACTGCCTGAGTAGCAGGGGCCCTGAAGCCCTGAGACCCAGCGCCAGAGCCCTGGGTCTGCTGTGGTGACAGCTGCAGCAGCAACATGCTCATAGTGCCCTAGTCCCAAGTCCCGGCACCAGAGCCCCAGAGTCTTTACCTGGGCCACAGGCGTTCCTGCTGAGTAGATCTCTAAGTCTGTGCAGTTTGTTTGTTAGATTGGGGCCACTGACATCAATGGGACTATGGGACTGCTTAAAGTTAATCGTGTTTGTAAATATTTTCAGGATCAGGTCTATGTCTAACCATCATTTTTCAGCTAAAATGTCACAAACATTTTTAAGCAATGGGACATCTGGGTTCTAACTTACTATTTACATAATTTCCAAAAATGAGAGTCCTGTGGCATCTTGGGCTCCAACCCACTTTGTCAGATGCAATTTGACAAAGTGGGTCGGAGCCCACGAAAGCTTATGCCCGAAGAAATCTGTTAATCTATAAGGTGCCACAGGACTCTCATTTTTATTTAAATAAGTGGTTCCCAACCTGTGGCCCAAGGGCAGCAGAGCAGCCAGGTCCTGCCATTGTAGAGGAGGGGCACAGAACTCTAAAAATCAGTGCCTTCCAGATTGGCCTGCCCTTAGCTGCCAGGCCATAGACTTCAGTGTATAGAGATAGCTCCTCATGTACACTAATGCTTTGTCTGTAAGTGTGCAACATACTGTAATTTGTAGGTGTAAAATGGTGAATGTAAAAATGAGCATAGTAGTATCAAAATGTTTACTTTAAACATGTTGTGGTTTGTAGTCCTTAATGGCGTATACATCAATACATTTTTTTATGAGCTGATAGCCTGGTGGCCCTTCAGGGTTGTAAAAATGATATTTGTGGCCCTGGGGCCAAAAAGATTGGGAACCACTGATTTTAATCAATTCCTTCTTTCATATGACAGACAAATGTAGGGCATAAATCTGCTTATTAACTGCCCAGGTGGACCCCTGTACCCATATGGAGCCTCATTGACACACAATATGAATGGAATCAATTGCAGGATTGAGGTCTTGGGACTCAAACTGGCACATAGTATTTTTTAAAATCCTAACTAGTCCAATCCACAGTGCAGTTAGAAAAAAAAAAAAAAGAGTGTACAGTATACTGAAAAGGGGTCCCAGGATCTGGAGAAAAGGCAGCTGGAATGGTCAACTGCTTCCTATGCCCAAGCAAGTCTGAGTCTACCAGTTGCACAGTCAAGGGAAAAGGGGGAGTTTTAAGAAACTCCAAAAGTACATCCTGACCAAATCAATACTCTCAGCCCAGGAAATTCTGAGGAATACTCAGAATGAGTGAGCAGGAGCTCACAGTGTTTCCAGTTGCTTCCACCTTGCCACCAGTTCACAAGCACAGGCACCTTCACAGATTTTTGCCCTAGGGTCTTGTTTTGTTTGCTTTTTTGTCTCATGCTCCTTGTGCAACCTCAAATGTAGTCTTGTCAAATTATAGGGTTGGAAGGGCGGGGGGGTACCTAACTTGGATTAATATGCTTCATAGCCCAAATTACACATTGTGCACCTGTTCTTAAGATGATTTTTATTTTACTTGAAAAGGGGAAATAAGAATGTGGCAAATTATTTCCTTTAATTGATACTGTCCTCCAACAATGAAGAAATCTGGCACAACCGGATTAGAGTTAAAGTAAGGAGCAAATGCACCAGAATGCCATTCCAGGGCCCCTAAAAATAGAATAATAAGGCAGAACGCAATGTTCCAGTGTGCTCCTTCTTACTTTAACCCTTGCGGCTGGGTGCTGCTCAGGGCAGGATGGAGCAGCCCCCATTGTTAGGGAAGCAAGGACATGGCGTCGTCGCCTCCCTACCTGCCCTCCATGGCCAAAGGCATCATCAGCTGGCGGCTGGCAAAGCCCAGGCCCAGTCAGCATGTTTGCGGCCAGAGGCATCTCTGGCAGTGCCACCACAAGGTGAATGGAAGAGGGGAGGGGAAGAGGCTGGGGAGCTCAAAGCTGGCCAGGTGGGGGCATTGTGGGAAGCTGGGTGAGGAGGCCCCGGCCCACAGGAGGTGGCAGCTGAGTGGTTGGGGGCCCTGGTCATGGGAGCGTCGGTGGGTCACTGGTCTGGATCATATTTTGCAGCAATTAAATGAAATGAACAAAAAGCGACATCTGTCATTTTCTCTGCCCTCAGTCCTAGGACTACTATTTTATGTCTGTGGACAAGGTAGCTGGAAAGCCTAATGAATGAGTAAAGCAAATGGATTAACCAGAGGAAAGGGTTGCTAACTTAGAGGATGAAAAGTCACGTCTTCAGAGCCTGTAACAGCACCAGGCACAAATAGTAAACAAAAATACATAAAAGGGAAAGTGACTGCACAACAAAACAGACAGAAGCACTTTTGGAGCCTGGGTCTCCAGGAGGGAGTCAAAGGCTTCTTCCTTCCACAAACTTGTTTGAAACATGGCTCTCATAGATGTTAAATCTGGAATCCGAGCATGATCCCATTAAGGTCTACCATGACCACCACACTCACACCCTTCCTTCTGACCTCTAGGTAGCAAAAGAACAAGATCTGTTTTACTGTTGCTCCACTTCACTGAGAGAAGGCAGAAATCTTAGCAATATTACAGATACAAAAGCAGATTCTTTGTTATTTCATAGTAAGGATAGTGTACACTGAAACCAAGGCTTTTCTGAGAGTTAAAGATTTTATGCATGCCTCCCTGTATCCAGCAATACTAAGAGCTCTTGAAAGTGGCATGTTCCACACATTCCGCAAACCTTCTGACACATCAGTCATTATCTGACAAAAAAGGCGATATGGTCTGAGAATGAGAAGAAGTCTGCTACTCATAAAATAGAAAGGATCACTCCAGTATTTGTATCAAAGAAGGGCTGCCAACTTTCTGTTTTTCAGTTTAAAACTAGAATTCATGCCATGTAAGCATTCTTGTTTTTAATGAGTGAGAAGGTATTGTGTTCCTTTCCCTTTCTTAATCATATCTTTTTATGACATAGATGGCAAAGAACTACTATGATACCACCTGCTTCTTTCCAACATGACTCAAGAGATGGACAATATTTGTTTCTATACCCCACATGGCATCCTTGTTAGTGCTCTGTAGGCATCTGTTCTCTCTCTCCTCTTTTCAACATCAACCCAACACTCTTGGAGAGATAGTGGGATACCATAGGCTCCAGTGACACCAATATCTCATTTTCCAGAGACCCCACCTGTGCCACTACAAGTGCCTACAAAAGTTCAGTTCCTGAAAGAACTACAAGTTGCTTTAAGTGCATTTCAGTCAAGACTGAAACAATATTTGTCAGAAGGGAAGCTAGGAAGAAACATTTTTAGGAGAACTAGCCAGGACATTGTCTTCTCCTTAAAGCCAACTGCCTTTTGTCACAGTAGAAACACTTCTAAGGCCCTTTTTGAGGCTATATAATCAGATAGATTTCATGTCAAAAAATAATCCCTTCTTCCACCTCCAACTTTCTTCCAAATGTTCCCCCTTCCACCCAGATAAGTCCCTGGCTACAGTAACATCTGACACTTCCAAGTTGAATTAATGTAATGCACTATATATCATGCTGACTGTGACACCCTTATCTCATGTAGAATGTAGCAGCCCGCCTCCTCAATAGGATGGACTTCTGTACAGTCTCTGTGTTCCAGTCCTTACACTACCTGCCAGCCTATTTGTATTTCTGTTTCTGCTGTTAGTCAAAATCATTAACAGACCAAATCCCAGCTACTTCACTGACTGCATCTCTAGCTCTAACCTACCAGGAAAGCAATAAAATGCTGGGGGACTGCAGATAAAGATAAACAATTCTTTTTCAAAAGGATCATCTGTGAACAAACTTTGAGAGGTGATTAAAGTAATCCAAAATCTAACTTTAGGACATGTTGCAAGATGTTCCTCTTTGAGAAAGTTTTCCTCCATAGCTGGAAGCCTATTTACAAACACCACTTGCAACAAAATATTAAACAATGAAGTCAGTTTGCTATAAATGGTGAAGGGAAAAAAGCTATTTTTATCAATTTCAAGCTGAAAGTATTTGAATATGCAGGACCAGTTACATCTATTTTATAGTTTAATAAAAGGCTAGTATTTTAATAATGCTGTATTTTAATGCTCTCACAACCCAGCCTTCGTGAACTTTTTAACATGCATATCTACATATCATTTGTTCACAGTTAAAAGGGAGGAGTTGAGAGAAAGGTTCATCTGCCACACTAATGTTTGCTCAAGATTCCAAGGGCTACTGGACTTTGCATTGTAGATTTAAGGATCACTAAGGAAGGCTGGGATGAAGAGCCAATGCTTCCAGACCCTGGGATGGGAAATCATTGCAAAGCCAGCAAAAACATTTACTGGTACCTGTAAACCTGGAAAGAAACAAAACAATCTCTTAAAGAAAAATTACTGATGACTTCTCTAATGAATATTTTATTAATTCAAATTCATAAAAAGCCCTATAAGTGCACACAGTGTGCTCTTGGCATCTATCCTATACATCCAGCTACACATCACCACAAATGTATTTTTCTTTTCTTTAGAATAAGACTTTGCTCATTTATAGTTTTTTCCAACTGAGGCGCTCCAAGATGTTTAGAAATATTAATCAAATAAGTTTAGTAAAGCTGTTGTAGGTAGATAGGTGTGCATCATTGATTAATATTGAAATTTAGACAGAGAAAAGCAATATGCCAAATTCTCATCCCCTTTTCCTCAGTCATGGTGCAAAGTAGCTGGAACTGTTCTTTGTATCTGTTACTAACGCATTCATATAGCAAAACAAACAGTCCTGTGGCACTTTTAAAAATGATCACATTTATTTGTCGCATGAGTTTTAATTAGCAACTTTTGCAGATGGGCACTTTAGAAATTTTCTCTGGCTCCATCTACTGCCGAGTAAAGGGAACTGTGAACAGAGATATGGATCTTTCAGACAGCTCTCAGATACCCTTCTCCTGAGATTATTAATCGTAGATATTATTTGATTTCTCAGATCTATGAAAGATGGGTGGATATCTGTAAAAATTAGTGTAAATGGTTACGTTGCTGTAAGTTAAGCACTCATGATAAAAGTGGCTAGAACAGATGATATAATTTGCATACTATTGCAATTCATTGGTTGTGTATCTATTAAATCCATCTAGTCACTGAAGTGTGGCAGGATTAGCGTACGCAGGAAATGGGGAGTGATAACTGAAAATAGGGGCATGGATTTGTATATGGAGACTTACCTCCATGACAAGGTAACGTCATCATATTATAGGTAACTAGCTTCACAAACCAGTTGTTTTAATGTCTTAATTACTGGTCACAGACAGATTAGTGTTGGCAAAACAATGGAAAATGAAGGTCTTCCCAATGTTAATAAATATTAAAAAGGTTGGCATTAACAGACCAACTACATAGCTAATAAAAGCAGAAGAAATAAAACCCATATTTAGAAATTTAGCTACTACTTTTAAATTCTCAAGTAAGCTGTATTAACCTACTATTTGCCAGAAATATGTGCACATTTTTTGTGATCTGTGGAACAAAAAGTAAACTGGAGAAGAGAACTATTAACACCATAAAGTCCTGGTAACTGAAAGAGAGGAAAAATACTGAGTTAGACTGGCAATTGCTATAAATCCACATAGCTCCAGGTATTTCAATTGAGCTATATTGGTTAACATGAGCTGAAGATCTGTTACACAATATAGAAAGTAAGCTTTGTTACACTGGTGGCAGATATGTATTCCAAATAATGACATTTATATGTAAGAGAGAGAGAGTGTGCGCGCGTGCACACGCGCACGCGCACACACACACACAGTTAATTATATCACTGTTGTTTTTATAATCCATGATGAAAAAATGACCCCCCCCAAAAGGTTTTGCATGAGTGACCCTCTAGCACCCATGCTGTGTCTCAGAGAAGTCGATGGCAATGTTTGCAAACAAAAAGGACACTTATAGGAGACTTTAAAATGTGTTTTATGGGCTTCTCACTATTCACGCTCAAGCAATAAGAATGCTCCATTCATATCAGTTCCAAATGTTAGGGCTGTTGGACTACAAATCATGTATCAACTTCTGCTATGGTCCTGTTAAAGTTTTGATTTAATCATCTTTTCTTTCTGTAAAATCTGCAACTTCTGCAAACTTCCCTTTTTATGTAGAGGAAACTGGAAACTTAAATGCAAAGATAAGGGCTATGTCTACATCTGCCAAACTTAGTTCAGACTTAGCAAGTCTGAAATAAGAAGTTCGAGGTTAATTTGAACCAACCTCAGGTTGTCGACGCTGTGAGCCAGAAGGAGAGGCAAGGTCAGCTGGGTTCCACCCCTAAGAATAAGGAGGCAAGGAAACTCGACCTGCCTGGCAGTAAGGTTTACTCCACAGCAGCCCTTCAGCTGCGCATGACAAACCACTCAGCTCTTATGACAAGGTACATCTTTAACCTCTGGAACACCATGCAAGGCTTCCATGCCATTATCCCGAAGGATCATCTTAGAGATTTTGACACGATGCTCAAAGAAGGGGAAATGCTCTGATGGCCATCTGGGACACCGTGGACTTATCCACCCGTATGATAGCATCGGCTGTAGTAATGCATCATTTAGCCTGTCTACAGGGCTTGGGCCTATTGCCACAGCTGCAGCTCATTATTCAGGACCTCCCATTCGAAGGCCCTAACCTCTTCGCCGAGTCCACGGATGCAAAGCTCAATGGCATGAAAGATTCAAGAGCCACACTCCGGTTGCTGGGAATTTACACCCCGCATCCTAACAGATGCTCTCTAAAACCCCATCAACTCCTCCAACAAGAACTTCAGCAGTTAAAACAACAGACAACTGCAGAGTACATTCCTGAGGTCCCTCCCCTTTTCTCAGTGCCACCTTGGGGACATAGACAAGGACAAGGCCTGTTCGGAAAAGAGTGAGAAGTCCCATGCTCTCCAATTGGGTAGGTGTGGGCAGGCCCCCAAACGCTCATCATGGAAAAAATAGTGTTTTTGACGGTTACTATACAGCCAGCAAACTCACGAATTGACTGGTCCCCAACCGCTTATACCACTTCACACACCACTGGGCCAACATCACATTCGACCAGTGGGTCTTTGAGACGGTCGTGGAGGGTATCGTATTCAGTTTCTTTCAATTCCTCGGGACAGAAAACCACCCCCTTGTTCATCCCTCAGAAACCAAGAACTGTCCTCCCTTCTCGAGATCGAATGCCAGAAACTCCTCTCCCTCAGAGCCATAGAAAAGGTCCCCAAATGGGAGCAGGAAAAAGGGTTCTACTCCCAATACTTCCTGGTCCCAAAATCTAATGGGGACCTTCGACCCATTCTAGATCTCAAACCCTTAAACAAACACATAAGGAGAATAAAGTTCTGCATGGTTTCCCTGTCACAAATCCTTCCATCTCTATCCCTAGGGATTGGTTCGTGGCCCTAGATCTGAAAGACACCTACTTTCACATAGCCATAAGGCCCCACCACAGGCGGTTCCTAAGGTTCATGGTGGCAAATGGCCACTTTCAGTTCACCTCCCTCCCTTTCGGGCTCTACCTGGCCCCCAGGGTGTTCACGAAGTGCATGGCGCTGGTTGCAGCATACTTGTGCAGATGGGGCATAAGAATTTATCCCTACCTAGACAACTGGCTAATAGTTGGGAAATCAAGCTCCCAAGTACAGCTCCACATCAAAGCAGTAGTGAGGCTTTGTGACTATCTAGGCCTCCATATAAACCAAAAGAAGTCAAAGCTCCGCCTGTCCCAAAACATAGACTTCATAGGGGCGCATCTAGATGCCCACAAGGGGTTAGCATTCCTACCCCGCTCCAGATTTCAGTCTATTTGTACCATCATTTCAGAGCTGCAAACGTACCCTGTGACCACAGCCTGATGGTGCCTGCATCTCCTCAGTCACATTGCAGCGTCCACCTCAGTGATCCAGATGGTGCACCTGAGGATGAGGCCTTTCCAAAGCTGGCTTTCCACGGTGTTCCACATATGGAGGGACTCCCTGAACAAGATACTGTCTGTCCCCCAGGATACTCTGGGAACACTTCAGGTTTGGAGGGATCCCCGCTTTGCCATGGGGGGCATTCCCTTCAAAGACCTCAGGCCCTCAGTGACCTTAATAACGGATGCCTCAAACACAGGGTGGGGGGCCCACATCTCTGGGGGACTCTCCACTCAGGGGCTCTGGTCCCACACCAACGGCCCTCTCCACATTAACGTGAAGGAACTAAGGGGCATCAGGCTAGCCAGCTTGACCTTCCTAGACGAGATATGGGGCGGGTCAGTCCAGATCCTCACGGACACTACTACAGCTTTGTTCTACACAAATTGGCAAAGAGGGGGGGGGTCTGTTCTTCGCCACTTTGCGAGGAGGCATGCAAACTCTGGGAATTGGCCATATGACACAACTTCATCGCAGTGGCCTCCCACCTACCAGGGGTGGACAACAGGCTGGCGGACTCCCTAAGCAGAAAACTGCTAGAGAACCACGAGTGGTCCCTTCACAATAAGGTGTTCTCCCTCCAGGTAGACAAATGGGGTCTCCCCCAGATAGACTTGTTTGCAACATGACAGAATCACAAGTGCTTCCAGTTCTGCTCCCTCAGGGTCCTGGAGGAGGGGTCCCTCTCCGATGCCTTCCTCATCAACTGGTCGGAGCCCCTGATGTATGCCTTCCCGCCGGTTCCCCTGTTACAGAGTTCTCCTGAAAATTGACAGGGACAGAGCGAACATAATACTAATAGCTCCAGACTGGCCCAGACAGCACTGGTTCCCACTCCTGCAGACGTGTCCATAGAGATGCCACTCTGCCTCCCACTGTGGGCGGACCTCCCTTCCAACCCTAGGATTCTATGATTCTAAGCAGTTTACACTGTCATACCACAGCTTCAGTAACAGGTATGATTTCTAATAAATCTATTGGCCAGCTACTCAGTTAGTATCAAACATAAATCTCCTACAACACTGACAGTTACTGTTCTCCAGGAGCCATCCCACAATGCTCCACACTGACAATACAATCCATATATAGTTCTCCTAATGAAGTGGACATAATTTTGTCCTGTGGATATGGCTTGAATGGTTGCTCACTGTATGCAAATTTAGCGCTGCTCATCCTGACTCACACTAGACCTACACCTAATTAATATCTGCAAAAGCAAACATTACCTCTCAAAAGCCACACACTCTCTGGAGTTTAGAGATTGTGGCAAAGCAGGGACTGGGAGGGAGGCATAAAATTATGTGCTGCATTTAGTAGGTGTTGACAAAGAAAAGGGGCTGGGGAACAAAGAGGCCTTTGTACTACCTTTGCATCCTCCCATCTCCAGGCTATTTCAGAAGCTAGAATGGCCTTGGCCTGGGGAAGTTCAATTTTATGACACAACAGAATTCCCCAGGTTGCCTGTGGGCTGCTCTGCTGCCCAGAATATCCAAAGCACTGGGCTCACTCCCCCTTAATGCAAGTTCTTCTTTGAGCGCTGCTCGGATGCATTCAGTAATAGGTGTCTCCGTGCCAGAGCACCAGATTGGTTGGAAAAAAACTTGTCCTAGCCTGTCAGAAGAGGAAGAGGCAGCCACCGCACCTCAAGCCACCCGTGGTTATATATACGGCCGCCTCCCCGCCCCCTCCTCAGTTTCATTTCTTCCGCCTTGCGCATCGGATCTGGAATGTCTGCTCCTTGGTAATCGCAAGCAGCCTGTCTCTATGTTGGATTCACTGTCTGGCAGGGCACATCTCCTTTGTGGATTTAATTCCACTGCGAGAGCCCAACACCGGACCAGAACATCGCATCAACGATGCCGGGGTTTAAACCCTGTGCCGAGTGCGGCAAGGCCGTCCCCCGGGACGACCCCCATGGGAAGTGCCTCAGGTGCCTGGGCAAAGACCACATGGTCTCAGAGTGTTCCATTTGTCTCTCCTTTAAACCTCGAATGATTAAGGAGAAGGAACAGCAACGCCGGGCCCTAGCCTTGGAGGAGGCTTGGCACCCTTCACCCGAGGCCTCGGGTGAGAGCCCGGCACCGAGACCCAGCTCGGCACTGGAGCCTACACAGCACCATGCCACCAGCGGCCGCTGCCGCCGCCGCACCAACTCAGTGCCAACTCCGGCACCGCAGCTCCTACCCAGTGCCTCGGCACCTCGGCACTGATCAAGGTCGCCCTCAGCCAGCCCAGCGCCGTTGGTGCTGTGCTCGCCTCGGCACCGCGCCATATCATCTCCAGTGCTGATGGCATGGTACAGCCCGGCCTCACCAGTACCGACATCACTTTGGCACCGGCTGACCCCACCCTCGGCACCACGAAGTCCGGTACCAAGTGAACAGAAACACCCAAGCAGTCCTCCCTCCCCTAACGAGGACTTGCCCGTGACTCATGCAGAGTCACTTCTTGTCCTGTCCACCCCAGAAGCAGTGGAAGCAGCACGAGCCCCGCTGCTCCTTCCTACCCCGCCTGCCCCACTCCCAACCAGAAGGGGCAAAGCAGCCTTCATTTTGAAGGCCTGGGTTCACATGGGACGCTCACCTTCGTCGTCCAACCCCCCGCCTTCCACCCCGGTGGGGACGGGCACCACTCCACTGATGGCACCGGGCCAGGAATCCCGATCCCCGTCCCCTGCCTCCAGCCCAGAAGAGGGACCATCTAAGGGCTCCAAACAGCCCTGGTGCCGCACATCGGCTCTGTCATCCTTCCGATTTCGACCACAAGAGTGGTCTCCTGAGGGCATTTCCCCCCTCTGCGGCAGACCCCCTTTGCCATGTTGTCCATGGCACCGGAGTCCTTCATGGGCAACCTTCCAGAGCACTTTGATCTGCTGCGCCAGGCCACGGCCCACTTACGTATAGAGGTGGAACCCCTGAACCTCCCTCCTGATACCTTGTTTGGACCAGCATTTGCCTCTATGGCACCGTTAGCAATCCCGCCCCACCTGAGTGTGTGGGACCTTGCACGCTCTCGGTGGCAAAGTCCAAGCTCCGTCCCCCTGGTTTCGGATACGGTGAGCATGAAATATCAGGTATCCGAATTGGACTACCCGTCGCTCGCTGGCCACCTGGTCCCCCCCAGGGACGTGATCCAGATGGCAATGGGGGCCGGAGAACCCCCCAGGGACCCCCTCCCTGGTGCCAGGGAGACCAGGGAACTGGATTTGTTAGGCCGCAATGTATACTCCTCATCTGCTTTTCAACTGCAGGTGGCGAACAACCAGGCTATAACTAGCAGGTACTTGCTGGATGTCTGGGAGTCCCTTGGGAAATTTAGGAATATGCTCCTGCCCGAGGCCAGGGATGAGTATGATACCTTCATGGAGGAAGGCAACATAATATCTTAAGACCTCCTTCTCTCAGCCCGTGATGCAGTGGCCTCGGCGGTTACCCTCCGTAGGGTAGCATGGCTCAGGGAGGCTAGAGTGCCCCCTAACGTTTAGCAGGTGGTCCTTGACCTGCCTTTTGAGGGGAACGTCCTGTTTCCCCCAGAAACCCTCTCTGTGATGGGTACGGCCCAGGATCCTCAGGGAGAAGCCAAGTATTTTGGCCTCCTCCCTCCCAGACCCACCCCCCCCCCTGACTTAGCTTCCCAATTACCTGGGGGGGACAACCTCCCTTTTTTCCCCTTTCACCTCACTCTCGGCAGAAAGAAGGCCTTTGGTTACCCCTCCCCAGGGAGGGGCCCTCTGACCATTACCCTCTTTACCCTTGGGTTGCAGGGGGCCCCCACGGCATCATTGTCTCCCTTTTTCCCCATAGAGAAGATAGGCCTGCGGGGAACCACCCGATCCCTCTCCGTTCTCTCCCTCCCTCGATTGCAAGACCAAAGATTCGATTGGGATGCCGGGGCTGACAATATATGACTCGCACCTATGGTGCCGGTATCCCAATACCATAGTCACCACCAACTCCACCCCCCCACTCCTTAAGCAGTGACTTTCCTGAGGACGAAAGCTGCCCCTCTCCTAACAACCTTCCTCCCCAAGTACTCCCCATCGCGCTCCTCCCTCACTCCTCGTCAAGGGATGGAGATGCATCTCGTTGTAGCCCAGCTACGGCAGGACTCCAAGACGCGCACATCTGAAGCCTACTCGCAACAGGACTGTGCCTGTGGCCATGACGCATGTCCCAGGTAGGGCCCCTCACTCCAGGTTAGGGGAAGGGGAGGGCATGTCCCGGATCACACCACTGTCTTCTGCGCTGTGACTTAAACTCCCACCTCCTTTTTCGACGAGACCTTCCTCTGTGCATTAAGGGGACACTCCTGTGTAGTTTTCAGCTACCTGGATAGCTACTTCATCGGGAAGGGACCTCTACAGGGGGTTTTACCCCCTGCACGGGCCCCAGGTATGGCCCACCCCCCCTTCCCACCCTCGTATGGTTCCTTGTCTGTGCCCTATGGTCATCGAGTGGGAACCAGGGGCTTGCCTCGGGAACCCTCTCCTTGGTCTACTGCCTCCGAGGTAGCCTATGCTTCCCCAACCTCACCAAAGTACGGCCGTGGTCACCCTTTTTAAACCCTGAAGGGGAAATACCTTGCCATGTATCATAGGTTGGGAAACTACATAAGGTCTATCCCTTAGAATGCCCTCCCGTGTGGCTCCCGCCTCGGTACCTGCTGCTCCCTGGTCAGTTGTCTGCGGCAGACAGAAGGCTCCCTGCTTCCAGGGCACTTGCATCATCCCGTGACCTATGGTCTTATGCCCTAGCATGGGCCTCTCCCTCTTTCTGCCCTGCCCTCTGCGGGACCTCCCACTACGCCGCACGTAGCTCCTTCATGCTACAGTGTTTTTCCCCATACGCATTGGTGACGCCTGGCAGTTCTGCGGTTCCCCTCTTTCCCTTCTTAAGGACTTACCTACTCCCACTGCCATTATGATGGCATGACACACAGAATCCAGTCTGTACAACATGTAACAGTTTGGGGCTATAACCCTTTATTTGCCCTTTGGCTCCCTCTGGGGAGAAAACTTCATTGGGTTCTCTGATCCCGAGGTGGCCGTCAGATGCGTCAGCTGCCACCTTGTTACGGGCCATTCTCTAGCTCAAGAAGGGCCCTCCCTTGGCAGCGGAGTTCTTCACCATCCATGTACTGAAGAGTTTTTCCGCCCGGGCAGCCCTGACATGACAAAGTGGTAGCATTCTCCCTCAGGAATGCACCTTAGGTACTGAGTCCATGGTCCTTCTCGACCCTCCTTCTATTTCTCAGTCTCCGAGGAGCCGTCTAGACAGTAGTAGGGTTCTCTGCCATCCTTTTTTCTTCGCTCACACTTAGTGAGAGCCTCGAGGGGCAAAACCCTACAAGCTTAGACCAACGAGGCCCCTACCTTACATCCTAGCTCCCCGCAACCTTTAGTAGGCCATTTTTTGCCAACATTGTCTTAGGCCCCCATGCAGTCGATACTTTTCCAGAGCCTGTCTCCTGTCAGAGTCCTGTCATGGTAGCAGCTTAGCTGCAATCTGCGCTCCTTTGCTACCAGGTCATGAATTAGCATGCCATGGGCCCGTCCTGCTTGGCTCAACTCTATACCTCGCGGCTAGTGTCCCATGGTCTTCTCAGTCACTCTCGAGCCCACCTCACAACCATGCATCCTTCCCTCTCCTTAGCCAGATAGCTTGCTTGACTGCATCCTACATAAGGGGCATGGACATCCCCTCACTTCTCCTTGCATACTCAGTAGTCGCCAGATCAGTCCATGACTATGTGGTTCCTGCAAAGCCATCGGGTGCTCTATGCCTGCCCTTTCTTTGTTCTTACACGAAATGTGGCCATATGGCTAGTCTCATCAGCCAGTTTTCAGTGTTCTCCTTCGAGGCCACGTGACATGGCCTAGGCCAGACAGTGTAGTCTATCGATTACATTTCACGTTTCTCCTCCTGGGTGGGGCACCCGCTTAACCTGTCTTCTTAGGTTGTGCCCCTTTTCTCCAGCTCTGGTGACTTCGCCAACCTGCGTATGTGCTTTGCCTCGGTGGGTTCGGTTGTGCCCTGTTCTGGTTGACCCTCAGCCCTTGCTTCTTACGGGCTGCCAAGGCCTGTTTGCCTCTTGTCTTTGGCAAACGTCTTGCTGCGGGGCCTCTACCTTACAGGGCTTGTTGCTGTGCTGTAGGCGGAAGTACCAACTCCACCCACCGTCTTTTCAGCATGGCTAGTAGTAAGCTATTACTGAATGCATCCGAGCAGCACTCGAAGAAGAACGGTGGGTTACTCTTCAGTTACCATCCTTCTTTGAGATGAGCTGCTCGGATCCATTCAGGTCCTTCTCCTCCATCCCCACTTCTGGAGTTGGCGATGCTAAGGAACTGAGGAGGGGGCAGGGAGGCGGCCGTATATATAGCCACAGGTGGCGTGAGGGGCGGTGGCCGCCTCCCCTCTTCTGACAGGCTAGGACAAGTTTTTTTCCGACCAATCTGGCGCTCTGGCATGGAGATACTTATTACTGAATGGATCCGAGCAGCCTATCTCGAAGAAGGATGGTTACTGAAGAGTAACCCACCGTTATGTTTGGCGGTAAGGCAGTGATACCAACACTGGCTAAATACGGCTTCTGTGCCAGAAAAATTCACTCCTGAATTTCTGTGGCCCCTTTATACTGCTGGTAGGAGGGTCTAGAATCCATACCAAAAGAGTGGTAGTGAACGGGGGAGAAGAGAATGCTCGCTTTTTATTTGTTTCACATTCTCTTTTTCATTTGTGTGTGGCGAAGGGAGTTTGCAAAGGGGTAAGAACAACAGGGTATTCTCAGTGACAGTTTCACAGGGGACTCTAAATCCCAAGGCTTCTTCTATCATCCTGATTTTTCCAAAAAATTCATCCTGGAGCCTAAAGGCATGGGATACATAGATTCCTTTCCTTCTGGCTTGGATTTTCAACTTGACAGTGACTGGATCCTGGGCTGTACTCTTACACGAATCACAGTCACCAATAGCTACACCGAATTGAAAGAGGATAAGAAATGTGCATTATTTTTTGTGGTAATAAGATGCACCACTTTTCTTCTGGGGGGTGGGGGGAGCCATCTTTAGGCATAAGTGGAAAATCCAGTTAAAATTCACCATTGTGCCTGCTAGAACAATGGTTCCTAACCTTTTCTCTGCCATGGCACACCTTGATACCTTGAAATTTCTCAAGGCATACCACCATTAAAAACTCATGAATATTCAAACTAACTCAAAATAACATGAATATTCATGAACCATGGCAGAGTGGTTCGGAAATGCAGCTATGTGGAGCAGTAGGGGTAGCAGAGCAGGGATGGCAAGACAGGGGAGGTCAGGAGTTATTTGCAATGGTGGGAGTAAGTGTGGGGAGCAGAGCAGGGCAGGGGCAGAGCCAGCGCAACCCAGGAAGCCTGGTAAGCATTGCAGGGGGTGCTGGCACCTGCTCTGCTTGCAGGGGGGCACCAGAAATGGTAGAACCGTTCCTGGGCAGCGGTGGCCATAGAGGACAAGGGCAGCCATGTGGGGAACAGCACAAAGGTGCCAAGAGAGGAGAGGGGAAGGGAGAACAGGAGTGACTTTGTGGGGTGGCAGGGGGAACCTGGGGAGTGGGAAAGTAGGGCAGGGGAGCACGACACAGCAGCCACTTCCCCCTTTCTCCACAGCGGCTCCCTGCCACCCAGGGAAATCCTCACCCCACTGCTGCTCCCTCCCACCCCAGTGGGTCCTGTTCTCCCCTCCCCCAGCCCCCTGCTGCCTGTGATGGACCCTCCCATCACTTCAGGGGCCAGAACTATCCCTCCAGTCCCCAGCTCACCCCCCAGCTACCCACACCCCCAACCAAACAGCCACCCCACAACCTCAGCTACACATCCTCTGCTACACATCCACTCCCAACCACCTCTGCTACACACATACCCCCTGTCCCCCACAACCCCCAGCAGCCCCCCTCAAAGCCCTTACCTTGGCTGTTTGCAGGCTGGCTGACAGGCTGGGAGCTGTTTCCCTGCCACAAACTACTTTGTGGGGCCCCCTAAAGGGCTCACTATTGGCCCCCACTGCTACCTTCCCTGTATCCCCAGTCCCCCCCTACAGCCCTAACCACCCCACACGACCTTCCAGGATTCCTTTTTTGTTTTGCTGAACTGAACTAACATGACTATCCCTCTGGAACTCATAAATTATTCTTGGGTATGATATTTTTAAAGATCTTCCCATCATGAAGCTTGTAAGTTGATCATCTTTCAGTTAACATAAATAAGTTAATGCTGAACTACAAAGTTAAAATGAACATTTTAAAAATTTTGAAAAAGTATGCGCATTAATTAATAAATAAAAAGTGGTAACATTAATGATGGCTCAAAAATAACAAATACCACATTTAAAATTTTGGCAGTCAAATCTTACAAATGTTTCATATAGGCTTGGGCTTATGTGCACTAGATATTTAATACAAATAATTATAATAAATAAAAATAAGGGAAAAAAAAAAGGTTCCTAGTGTGTAGCTATGAATGAAAAACACGAAATTTCAGTGAAATTCTCTGAAGTACTCAAGTTTATAAGACGCTTGCCCCCTCAAAAATATTAAATAGTAAGTACAGAAGAAGCTAAAAAATTAATTACAAAAAAAAAAAAAAAAAGATACAGCACAGACATCACGCACAGCTGTAATGATTGTCTAAGAGGGCAGCACTGTATTTATATGTAGCAGCCTACATGGACCTACCTGGTAAACTGATCTAACCAAAGTCAAACTAAAAATTGTCACAAAGTCAAAGGAAAAGGCAAAAGAACAGGTAAAAAAGAAAAGGAAAAGGCAATATTTCACAAAATTTAAAAAATGGCAGAATAAATGGCCACACTGCGGAATTAAAAACTGAGCTCAAGGGAAAATTCCTACTATTGTGCTGTCTGTTGCTTGCTCCTGCTTTTTTAGCATGTCAATGTGAAGGTGATGGGCAGATAATGGTGAAATCTGCAATTCAGATGAAGCACAGATTCTAATGATACTTTGCCTTGATGAGCCAAGAGTGAAAAGTGCTGAGGCTTCCAGCCCTATTAGCTCTCCTAGACGGGAATAATTTATATATATTTTCATTTCTGTCTACCAAATTGAGGACAGAACCCTTATTGCTTGGGGCCCTAGGCAGCTGCCTGCTTCCCTTACCACAAAAGCTGCCACTGCTTTTTGCCAGGCCTGCACAGCCCACGTGGCTGGACTGAGCAGGGAGAGAGCTCTAACTCTAGCTCTCCCAGATTCTCACAGCACACTTTGGGTGTTGCCATAGCACACCAGTGTGCCGCGGCACACTGGTTGGAAACCACTGTGCTAGAACATGGGTGTTCTGAGGACTTCTTGACTCTACAGTTTGTTAAGTTTATTTACCATTCTGGAGCCTTAAAAGTGTATTGCACTAAGAGAGAGCATCCTTATTTTATAGAAACTCAGTGGAATTCACGCTGTGGCAGAAAAAATCCTCTGCAGGAAACATGGAATTCCAGAAATAACTGTTTTATTAATTTATCTGTGGAAAGCAATGATAGTTGATTAGCACTACTGTTTAAAGTCTCTAAGTGGAGATGAGCAGAGCATCTTAGGATAAAAAGTCACTTGTTTGGCAAACTTGTAGAATGCAAACAGAAGAGTTTAAGAGGGATTGAGAGGCTTTCCTTCTGGATACAGTTCTACAATTGATGTTGTGTGGCATGATGGACCAGTGGTTGTGGCCTGCCATAAATTAAGAAAAAGTATGTGAAAAGAACTTTTAACTGCCTGTACCTCAATGTTAGGAATGGAGTAACAAACAAGAGGAACTGGAATTACTTATTTATGAATCTAAATGCAATCTAGTTGTTATTTGTGAAATCAGATAGTATGATTCATATCACTGGAATAATAAAATCAATAGTTATTACCTAGTGGGCAAAAGAGGAGGAGTAGAAGTCTGTGTCAACAATATTATTAATTCTTTCCAAGTCACTGATAACAGAAAAAAAATATCTTGAATGCTTATGGATCACTGTCCTAAAACATAATAACTAAAGTACAGGATGGGGCACTAGCTAGTGTCTACTACAGATCAACAATTCACATTAGAAAATAGGACAACTGGCTACTTAAGTTCCCATTTGTAACGTGTTTGTTGGAAAAACATTGGCACCATCATGGGGGTTTTACTCTGAGTGACATATATTGGAGGTCTCTTGCCACCAGCAGGAAAGCATCCTCAGAATTTCTAAGTATCACAGATGACAAATCTGTAACTCAAAAAGTGATACATCCAACATAGGTGATTTCTTATTCCAGCATAAATTCTGTGCAGTTCTTCCACTATCAATATTTTTGCTTGCAGACATATTACAACACACAATCCCTGTGAGTTCTCCTCTGCTGATCCTAAAGCAGTGGTTTTCAAACTTAAGGTTGGGACCCAGTACTGGGTCACAGGCATTCAGGAATTGGGTTGTGGCACCCCCTGCTGCTGCCTCTAAAAGACTGTTGGGTTGTGGACATTAATAGAATAGAATAGAATCATAGGGTTGGAAGGGACCTCATGAGATCATCAAGTCCAACCCCCCAGGGCTTGAACCCAGGACCTTCTGCATATTAAGCAGAGGTGATTTTCCTCAACTGGGTCCTGGGAAAAACATTTGAAAACCACTGTCCTAAAGCATTTTGCCAGAAAAACTGCTGGATAGATTTATAATATTACCTTGAATTATTATTAGCTCATCTCTTTAAACCTTCTTAGAACTGATATAGATTTATTTTGCACCTTACATTGTAGGTAAAGCATGTAAATGTTGCTGCACAATTGCAATCAGCAACTGACTTCACCTCTGTCTTCAGCAGACTCCAATGGTGGTCAGTTTGTTTAAAATGCATTGTCCTGCATTTACAGGTAATGATTTAATGAGACACTGGAGCAAAACAAGAACCTGAAACAGATACGAACTTTCAGGACAAAGATTAGGAAAAATTTGGTCATAAATGTTTCCTCTTCATTCATACTTTTGTGCTAAAAAAAAGGTCTGAAAGTTAACTGTTTATGAGATTTACAAAATGGGAAATTAAACAAAAAAACCCCTCTCTCTTTGTAACTTTGGTCCTACTTCTGCAAATCCTCATACACATGAATAGTGCCTTTATATTTATAAATCACAGGTATTGTTCACATGCATGAAGTTACTCACTTGTGTGTTTGCAGATTTAGAGCCTTAGGCCAGCGGTGCAGATGTACCAACAGCTGCAACACAGCTGTCTGATGCTCTGGGGAGAGAGATCTCCCATTGGCATAAAAAATACATTCCTGTGAGTGGCATAAGCTATGCCAGTGGAAGAAACTCTCTCACCAACATACCACTGTGCAAACTGTCACTATTCAGTATAACTCATGTTGCTCAGGTGCTGGAATATTCACATCTCTAAGCAAGCAAAATAAATTATAGTAATATAAGTGATAGTGTAGACATAATGCAAACCAAGGCTATTGTTTCTGGTGCGTATCAAGAACCCCCCACTTAATGACATTGAAAATCTTGAGTAACTGAGTAATTCAAAGCTCCAAGTTGCCAGCCGGAGCCTCAGTCGTGCAGTTGGAACAGCATGCACCAAATCTTTGCACTGGCAAGGAGACCCACTGATTTCAACAGTCCCTGTGCTGGTCTGTTGATAAGACTGTGGTCTAGATCATATTTATGGGCCATATAGGTGGTTTTAAGGCGTTTCAGTCAAGATCCTGCCCTCATTTGGAACTATACAAATGAGTCAATCAATCAATCAATCTTCAGCTTCATGAAATATATTGAATGCTAAGGGACAAAACCACAATTGGGTCACACTGTTCTATAGTGCCTTGGAAACAGATATTAGAAGCCAGGTTCAAATTAATAAGAATTTACTTTAGAGTAGGAGAACACTAGGCACCTTCCAGATCATATCTCAGATGCATGGCGTTTCACTTCATATGTTGCAGAGAAGTAGCAGAATTTTTAAGATATACTTTATACAATCAAGTTCCAAAAGGTCAACCATGTAAGTCTAGTAAAGTAAAAAATGCAAGGAGTCTTGTGGCGCTTAAAGACTAGGAGATTTATTTTTCGCATGAGCTTTTGTGGGAGGATATCCCACTTCGTCAGACACTTTGAAGAGGGAAAACTTACAGAATTGGATGATAATAAATGCAGGCCATGTCTTCCACGCCTTGCTTTTTTTACTTCATACAATGTGCATTGCTTCCCATCTGGAAGGAGGGGCGAGGAGAACTAGAAAATCACAAACCAAAACCAACCAAAGAAAACGTGCGGTTAAATCAAACCTTGGATTTTAGTTCAACCTAGATTAGGTCTCAAGATTTCTACCCAGTCTTTCCTTCCATAATTTATTTGAATTCTTATTTTAGCTTTGGCCCCCTGCTGCTTAAACATATATTTTTCAATTATGCTTTTGGTCTTCACTGTCACATCATAATTCCAGATATTATTAATAAAATGAAATCTCCTGTGGAGTACTAAATTAATATATTAATAGCTGTAAAAACACTGTATCAAGTCACATTTGTAATATCATCTTTAAAAGCAAAGACCAAAAACAAACACCAAAGGTCTATCTTTCCCTTTGAAGAATGAAAAAATAAATCTGATATAATTAAAATGATGTTTGTTGTTCATTGCAGCAGATTGTACTTAGTAAATGATTATATCCCATTTTTCTTATATTATCTTCTCACTAATACACCTAGAAATACTAAATTTTACATACAAGTTAGATATATTAAGGTTGCATCGAACAATAGGGAATTCAGAAAGCCTATTTAAATCAGATGGTTATCTTTATAATATTTAATATTATTACAAAGATAAATAAATTTTTGTATCAGTAATGAAGCCAGCTCTTTGTACAATTATTTTACTAAGAATTTCAATTGAAAAATCATCCTGTGGATTTAGTTCTATTTACACATCTTCAAAGCTAACTGAGCAAAGCATAACCAGGCAGTACTAGCTTACTAAAGAATTTCATGTCTAGTTTTACTCTGTGTGTTTGTGTGAGAGAGAGAGAGAAAGAGACAGAGTTTCACTCTCTGTTGAGGCTTAGTGATCCTGTTAATAAGATGCTCCAATAAAGATTCACTTTCTTACATAATGATTTTCAATTACTCAAAAAAGACGAGGCTGCAAAAGCAGTTTGCAAGGAGCAGTTTGCAAGGAAAGAGAAAAAGAAGCAGCAACTACAGTCACATTGTAACTAAACAATATAACAGAATGAGACTGCTGTTGGCTCCACTTTGGGTACGTCTACACTGAAGCCTTAGGTCAATTTAAGGAAGGTTAAGCCAACCTGCAGACCCCTGTGGCCACACTGGGCTTTTATTAAGTTGACTTAAGTGCTTCCTTAAGTTCATAACACTACCTCTTAAGGCCAACTTAATGCTTGAGTCAACCTTATTAAATTGACTTAAGCCAATGTCGATGGGGAAAGCCCTTAAATTGACTTAACTGGCCTCCAGACTCCCTCCCAGAGTTCCTAGCCACCAGGAAGGGTCAACTTAGCACCTGCCAGTGTGGACGCAGGCAGTCAACAGGCGTTTCCAATGTGGACTCTTCAAGATGACTTAAGGTCACGTTGTTAAGTCAACTTAACAGAGCCTCCAGTGTAGACATACCCTTTGATTTTGGTCTCTTAATAGGATTTAGGACAAGAGTGCAGAAGTGGCATGTAGCACATGCTTTAAAATAGAAATAGTAATGCCATGAAAATATAATCGATAAAACAAACATAAGATATTTTCACTGATATTATAAAAACTAGTAACTGGTTGCAAACCATCCCACAATGGCACCTTTTGCACTGGCAACAGCTAAACAAATGCAGCTTTAGGCTCCGTGCACTGAGCCATTACAGAGCAGATAATCCTTTTTAATACAGTTCAGGGGATATAGCTTTCAATTCTGGGCACCTCATTATCAGTGAGATAACAACAATTCAGATAACGGCAATGACAATAATTGGGGGGGATAAAGAGACTCCTTTATGCAGAGAAATTAATGATAAAATTTTGCACTTACAAGACCTACCATGCAAGGATCACAAATACAACAACAATATATTCCAAACTAGCCACTGGCATCGTTAGCCCATTATTCACCCTACCAGGGGCTTGGTGCACACTCAGGATTTTGGAACATATGTTTAGTCATGCAAAAGTCTCCTCAGCGCTCTGGGCACTGCATGCAGACAAAACCAGGATATAGTTAAAGAAGCAGCACCCTGTTTCTATTTGGAAACACACTTAGAGCTCCCCACTCCATGGCATCTAGCCAGACCCTGCTGAATTAACTATGTTAAAGGCAGAAAGAAGAAAGTGGCAGTTAAGCCATTCAGACTCCAGACATTTATTTGTAACTCAGCAGAGCATACACCTGGGAACCTAACTCTAAACTGATTTTTAAAAGGGCCTGACAGAGAAGAGCATGGGGGTGTGTGTGTGTGTGAGAGAGAGACTGCTCAAGCAAGCAGTTGCTAAAGGGTTTCAACATGACTAGAGAGGTGCAGGGGCAATGTATGGGGGGGTGCATATAGAGAATTGCAATTCAAGGGTGGCACTGCATCACCCATTGGCTGCAGGCAGCATCACATTGAATCATGCTAAATATGGTATATTATGAGGAAAATGAGCAGCAAAATACCAGGACATTGCTGGCACTGGCTCAGAGGTAAAATAGATGTCCCTGTCTTTCAAAATAAGATTTATGAGTCCACCCCCTCCTCAAAAGGATTTTCCTTGATCTCGGCAAGATGCAGAGTATCCAGATAGCTTGCATGATGAAAATGAGGGGAACTTGATGAAGACAGGACTCATACTTTATCCATCCCATTTAAGGTCACCACAGCACTGGACATACTAGATGCTAGGACATTTCATAGTCCACTTTCCCACAATTACAGGGAAAGTAGGTGAGGGTATAAATATCTCAAGTGCTCTTACAGTGGACAACACTGCCTTCAGAATCAAGAAACACAGAATTGAGCAACATGTTGTGTGCTTGAGACCTTAAGATGTTGTTTACAATAATGGTACCAAGCATGTACCTGGAGCATGTCACAATTTACATCCTCAGCAAACCAGTCGAGACAGTGCTGCTCTAGAGTGGAGCATCCCAGGGTTGTCCCCTGTGAGTTACTTCAGGCCCTAACCACATAATGCAACTGTCTGAGGTTGTGGAAAGTTATATTGTCTTTTCTAGTAACAGTGAGATAACAGTTCTCCCATTTACTTAGGAGAAGGTGGAAGCAGTGAGGTCCTAACCCACTTCTGTCTTCCTTCAAGCTCTCAATGCTTGCAGCTCTTCCTTCCTGTCAGATTACATAATCCCACCTGTGGAGTTGCTTCCTCTTCAATTAGCCCTTGCATTGTAGTGTTACTCAGTTAATTGATGTGTTCTGTCAGATTTTTATCTTCCAGTTAGGTACCAATTAATCTATAGTGTGGGCACTGTAGGGATAGGGTGCTTGAGTTAGCTACTGACACAGCACAATCTGGTACAGGAGCCAGTGAGTCTGGATTTATCTTGGGTATGTAGAGGCAAAAATCTAAGGTTTTGTCTACATTTACAGAGCTGCACCAGTGCAGTTGCACCACTGTTGCACATAATGATGGTGCTAGCTACCCCAGTGGGAGAGCTCTCCACCTCTCCAAGAGGCCATAGCTATGTTGAAGGGAGAGGCCCTGCTGTCAGTCTACTGCTGCTTATACCAGATGTTAGATTGGTATAACTGCGTCACTCAAAATCCATCTCACTGAGTGACCAACATAAGATGGCAACATAGACCAAACCTCAGATGCACATCAGACATATACTCACATGACCTCTCATACATGTGTCAATGGGAGAGCCACACTCTAATGAATCATTTTTCTTTCCTTTCCTCAGGAAAGCCTCAACCAAGAGCACAATGGAAATACAACAGTGCCCTCAAATCCACCAAAATAATTGTTGAAATGGTATTTGGACATCTCAAAATAAATTCAGATGTCCACATCAGGAGGCCCATTGCACTATACTCCCCCAAAGGTTAACAGGATATTGCTCATGAGTTATACGCAGCACATCGTTGCCATGAGATGTGGCACACCCTGACTTGAGGAAGACACCAAGGAAGTCACCTAGCTGGAAAATGGGGACGCAGAGGAGAAATATGAGGCTACTAGGGAGCAAGAAGAGGATTAGGAAATTGAAGGCAAAGCCTGAGCCCAATGACTAGTAAAGACTAGCCAACAACTTTTCAGAACAGAAAATTTAAAAAGAATTAAAAAAATCTCAACTATCCAGTGGTACTAAAACCCTCCAAAAAGGTGGGGAAATATGGAAGGTTAGGACCCAAATCTTCAAAATGGGTTGTCAGCACTCGGTACCTCACAGGACTGGATGGGGTGGGGGGGCAGTTGTACTGTTGTGGATAGTTAAAAGACAGCTAGTCATTTTATTATGCATTACATTCAGGCCCGCTGCTTCTCCTCTAAAGTAAATCAGTGCTTGTAGGCATTGCCTGGTTATTGACATCATAGTACTTGCAAGGGAGGTATTACCTTAAACTGGTGTCCTCTGCTAACCATTATGCAACAGGTCACTTGGGACTGCGAAAATGCAGGACACTATCGAAGAATCTTTGAGAAGACATGGAGCTAGAGGAACAGATCCCTCAGATGAATCACCTAGCAGATTGCATTAAGAAGCTCATACCTGGAATGCTGCTGTGCACTGAAGCATCAGCCATAGACGGATACACAGGCTGCTATGAACAATTAAAGAGCTTTTTTGATCTTCATGAATAAAACAAACAGATGGCTGTAACAGTGAGAAATGGTTTACTGGAAATATATGCAAATGCTTCTGAATACACATCACTTTTCTTTTGAGACTTTCATAAGACAAGATATAGAGGTCACTGCTTCAGTCAAATGTGTTACGTACTTTAATAATCATTTTCGAATGTCTCAGGTAGCAATCACTTTATCATTATTAATTACTCGGCAATTATGCTGATGAAAGGTTAAAAACGATCACATAACCAGCATAAGGAGCGATGAGTTAACATTAAATAATGTCACTTGGTGCTTGATGGAAATGACATGCTATTTTTAAATTATCTGAAATAACAGACTATCACTTAGTCAGAAAATGGGTTGGAAAAGTGGGGAGATCTAATTGACTGACATGCTTTCTTAAGTGTGATATTAATATATGGAAAAAGCTATTGTAGAAATACAGTTTTGAGTTAGGTCCTGGTGACCAACCACACTCTGAGGTTTGGACTTCCTTCATTGTCAGGGAGAGAAACAGACATAGGGTTTGATGGCAATGCTATGATGATCCATGACATTTCAGAAATAAGAAATTATTTTTTCACATATTACTATGCCGTACACAGAAGAGTTAATTCAAGGATTTTTTTTTATTAAACAAGTGTAAATAGACCCCCATGCTAATAGCAATCAATAATATGCTAAAATAATGATAACTCAGATCCCCTCACACTTTCTGCCCTATGTTTTTATTTTATTTTTATTTAGAATAAATAAAGGCTGCTTAGGCACAATCAGTTTGACCCCTCTACCAAGCAGCCACTCAAAACCAAACAGTAATAGCTCCACAAATTACGTTTCAGTCTCCCTATTGCTCGTCAAGGCCAGACGAAACAAATGAGATCTGCTGAATGCTCTAAAAATAATAAAAAATGGAATTTCTTTCAAACCAGGAACCAGAGGATAGCCAATGATCCCCTGGGGATAACGCCCTGCCACCTACACCATCTATATTATATTGAGAAGGCCCTGATACCAACACCTCTGTCAGTCATATGTGTGACTGTATCATGGGGAGCGAAGCAGTCTCTCAGCCTGATTTCAGATCATTTACAGCTTTTATTATCTGTGTGTTGCATCATATTGGGAACTAATATATAAACTCCTTAGATCAAAGCCTTATATTTTATGTCATAGAGGCACTTAAGCACACTACGGGGTGCCACAAACAAGTACTAAATAACAGTAAGAGTGAGTTCTGACATTTTTGTTTAACAGAAGAAGCCAGGAGAGTCACTCAAGCCATAGTAGGAAGGAAAGCATGGCCATTATATTATGAACTCGATGAAGATTGTGTGTATTGCCCTGGCAATGACAAACTTTAAGTCCTGATGCTTTTGAGGTATTTATAGAGGCTTAATCACCAAAACACAACATATAAAATATTTTAATAGATCTGTACTTACAGACACATTTATGATTAAAATGTAGGAATGGTCCAGTTTATATTTTTCTGCTTTTTTTCTTCGAGAAAGCAAAATACAAGTCAGATTTGACTGTAATTTTTACATAAACATAACACAATATACATTAAAAATAAATTTTTTGCAATGTTTATCATTATGCTTTCTCTTTTGCAATATTTAGTGTTGCATTTGTGGAAACAATAGAGCAGGGGTCAGCAGCCCACCCCAAAAAGGGCATGGGGGCCAAGCCTGAGTGGCACGTGGCGTTGCTCAGGGTCCCGCTGGCCCTGCTCACCCAGTGTTGCGCTACTGGCAAGAGCCACATGCTATGGTTCAAGGTCCCCACTGTTTGCACTTCCCCACTGGGAAGCACGGGCAGCAGGGACAAAGAAACTGCGGCATGCAACTCCTGGCCCCCTGCTAAGCAGGACTGGAGGGGAGTGGGGCAGGCCGGCCTGGAGCCAGAAGCCGACTGCTGGCGGGGGCGAGTCCCTAGGATGCCCTCTGGCAGGGGCGTGAGCTGGCCCTGTCCCCATCAACTTTTGGCCCCGCCCCAGCACCTGCTGAGGGTGCGGTGGGCAGGGTTGGCATGGGGGCTGGGAAAGCATGCTGACCACTGCAGTAGAGGAACTTTTCTTTAGCTGGTTTAAAAACATTAATTCTTCTGTAGTTCTGGAGAGTCCTGGCTTCTGTGGAGGTCCAGCAGAGCATGCACATCTCTGAACCAAATGGCTGTCACGTGCTTCCTTTGCTGCCATGATCAAATAGTGATGCATCACTGGTAGCATGGTTGAAAGACAGGTGTGTGTGACCGGTCTTTTCACTTCAAAAGACATACATTTCAGATGCCACAAAATTCTACAAGCCCTTCTGTGACAGGGTGCTCCCCAGATCCATCTGGTGTCCCATTGTGACCCCTCAGTCCCCATTCCTGAATCCCTGATTCACCCCACTTTGCCAGGTGACCACTCACTCCTGAGTCAGTCCACTCCAGCCTCTTGCATGCAATCAGGCCCAAGCAGTGGGTGTATGCCCTCTGGCTACTCAAGGGACAGTCCTGAAGTGAGTGCCCCCGGCCCTAGTTACCTCACCAGGATCCACTGTCTTACAGGGACTGGGACCCACTACCAATGACCATACACTCTAGTCCATCCATTCAACAAAGAAATGGATTGTGTCCAGCTTTCTTCAAGCACACCTTCTAAAGACCACACAGCTTTAGATAAAACAACTACTAGTGTATTGATCCGAATACAATTCTAAGTGAGAAAATGGCCAATCAAGACAGAATTACAATATAAATGAATCAGGAGTAAACACGGAGAAATAAGAGGTAAAACACACATACTATCCTAATATCTCTACCTAAACTGACTTCATTATCCAAGTTTATGCTCAAGGTGTTTGGCTGTCAGATGTTTGTAGAGCCATTCTCTGCCTGAGACCAGGCAGGGCCCAGATCTTGCTTGTAGTTTTTCAAGATGGAGATTCCCAGGCCAAAAGCCCTAAATCCTTCCAGTTCTCTATCTTTGTTTTCAACCCTCCTCCACCGCTCCCCTTCTGGGCAGAGGTGATCTCTTTGTCCAGCCTGAGCCACCTCAATTTGCATATTCTTTGTTGCCTCCTACAGGTACTTGTTTGTTCACAGGTGTGGCTGTTTACGTGTTTCTGGGTGACACTTCTGACTGTCTCCTATTCCCAAGCTATGAAAAACATGTTACATGTCTGTGCACATTCATGATGCTGCAGGAAACATGATACCACAGTAATCATGTAGAGTATGTTACAAACATTCATGAAGGCACCTTGCATGGATTAATTGGCATAAAAACATACAGTCACAGTGCGTAACTGAGCAGAAAAATCATATAGATCATAAGCCAGGGTGCACAGATGTGCATCCCATGACACCCTCTAATATCTTTAGATTCCACTTTATTGTCTCATTCATGGTAGGAATAAACTGTTTGAAGAAAATGGTATACCCTTCTCTCATTCCTAATACCAGTCAGAATATTATGGCCTGGTATATGCTATATGGTTAGGTCTATGTAAGCAGCCGTATGTCAACCTACCCATGGAAGTATCTTCACTTAAATTTGACTTCACTGACATAAGTGCATCTCTATGCCAACTTAATATCATCTCCCCAACTGATACAGAGTCACGGTTGAGGTAATTGGGTCAATGCAATATCAGTTTAGACACTGGGTTGCTTACTGCAACTCTTCCTAGCTTTCAGGAGTCATCCCACCTGCCCCACACTGATAATACAATCACTTCACGTGCTCCTGGTGAGGACATGAAGCAATGGTATAAGATGCCAGATGTGCACCAATACAAGCGATTTAATAACTGAGGTAGCATTTACGCCAACATAAGTTGACATAATTGTGTAATGTAGACATGATGCAAGTCCATATACACTTTGGAATTTATTCCTGCTGAGTGCTGATGTTTCTTATTTTGTGTGTTTTCACCGTGATGTTTGAAGGTGAACAGATAGTTTCCCTTTACTAGATTTGCCTTACAAACATGTATGTGCATTCTAACGTAACATAATTCCTCTAGGTTCACCCAAAACACAAGGGCTCAGATCCACAAAACAATTTAGGTGGTTAAACCCCAGATTTGGGTCCATAACTCCCAATTTTAGTCATTATTGCATCCTACAAAACTCCTGCTCAGCTGACAAGTAGGCACCTAAACTTTCACTGTAAAAGTCCCCTCAATACCTACACTTCTTCCATTGAGCATGCAGACTGCTTCCAGATGCTGGTGCCTGGACTCCTCTCGGGCATATAAAATAGAGGTAAAACTCTCCATTACTAAATACATCTTTACAAACACATGCAGGATGTCAGCTCCCAGTCAGCAGCCCACCAGTGACAGCTTCTAATGTTTTTAGTTTGGGGTGGAACAACATGCCTCAAAATGAACCTCATTCAAGTGTTTTTGAAAGAATACCACAATGCATGATCCAAAGCCACTGCCTTTAGAGGGTTCTAACATCTTAAATCTGGAACACATATGACTCTGAGCCTAGGACAGCATACTTTCCAGACATGCAGTAGAATCCAGAGAGTAGTCAGTTAAGTAGTTCAGGCCACAGCGTATCACATTTAAGTGACTCTTCAGTGATAAGAAGGCGCAGCTCTAACAGCGGCATTCACACATTGTTGTCAAACAGCACGCTGCTGTTTAGCAGTTTGGAAGAGGCGCTTTGCGTTGAAAGTAGCCTTTTCATCTATTCCTTCCTCCACCCTCCTTGTACTTTCCACATCTTTTCTGATTTCTAAAGCTTAACAGTGAGTCTTCTCATCACAGAGTGTATCAAGTATTTGGAATGCCCATGGGATGTCAATTATTCTCCTTGCTCTTTTACATAGATTAACATTTTGGAAACAAGCAAAGGCCCGTTGATTCTGGGCTGGAAGTTGGAGTGTACATACCCAGCATGTCTGCACACAGCTGTAACTGAAGTCAGGACAGGATCACCAGTGGTGCCCTGACCACAGTGTTCAATCAAGACATCCCTGATGGAAGTATCACAATCTATACATCACATCAAGGAATTTGAAAGCTGGCAAGTAGCATTTTACTGACAGCATGCCTCAATGTAATTATGCCTTGAGAGGATTTTTAACATTCAATTATCCTTGAAGGACATATCCTGTATCAATCTGATGGATACTCCTTAGAAACAATCATTAAATTAATCAAAATCTGTATAAAATCTTACTTTCCTAATTGCAGAAGTTATTGAAATAAAACAGACAAAGTGAGGGAATATCTTTTATTGATATCTCTTGGTGAGAGAGACAAGCTTTTGAGCTTATCCCAATTTAAACATTCAGTTGACATCTCGTTGAGGACAGAACAGTGAAATTCTTTGCAACCTCACTTAGTACATACTGATATTTGAAAATGAACCCAAGATCGGTGAAACAAATTGTAAAGTCATGTACGCAAAAAGACTAAAACTGTGACATGCAGTGTTGCTGTAGCCATATTGGTCCCATGATACTAGAGACACAAGACCAGTGAGATGATCTCTTATATTGGACCAACTTCTGTTGTGGGGAGTGGGAGACAAGATTCTGAGCTGCACTGAGCTCTTCTTCAGGTCTGGTTAAGGTATACCCAGTACCACAGCAAAATGCAAGGTGGAACCAATCAACTGGCATAAGTAGATAGCACATATTATAAGGGATCATATGTTCACCTGTGGGTGAACACTTCACAAAGCAATCAGTCTACATCTGACCTATCAGTCTTCCTCAAAGGAAACCTGCACAACACTTTCAAAAAAGGAGCCTGGGAGCTTGTAATAGGCTGTTGCCAGAATCTGGTGCTGTGTGCTGCTGTGAGCCCCTGATCCCCGCTCCTGAACCCAGACTTACTCTGCTTTGCCAGGTGGCCACTCACTCCTGAGTCATTCCACACCAGCCTCCTGTGTGTAATAAGCCCCAGGCACTGGATATGCACTCCCTGGACACCTATGGGACAGTCCCCAAGCAAGCGCCCTCAGTCCCCAGACACCACACCGGAAGCTCCTGTCTTACATAGGTTGGGACCCACCCCCAATCCCCATAGAATCACATCCATTCATTTATCAAAGAAATGGATAGGCCCACCTTTATTTACACCCTTTAAAGTCCACACAGCTTTAGATAAAACAAACACTAGTTTATTGATTAGAATATGATTTTTAAGTGAGTATGTAGCAAATCAATGCACATCATTTAATAAAGGATTCAGAAGTAGTCACTAGCAAATAAAAGATATAAAATGCATACTAACCTAACAACAGTACTACAATTATACTCATCTCAACACTCAGGTCCAGCTATAGTTTGCAGCCGTCTCTGCCTATTTCTAGAGAGGGCCCAATTCTTCTTGCAAATATTTCAAGGTGGAGTTTCTGGCAGAAAGCCTGGAGCAGCTCCAGGCATCTGTCTTTGTCTTCCTTCTCATCTTACCCCCCTCCTCTTCCTGGGCTGAGGTGATCCCTTTGTCTCATCTGACTCAGGGACCTCAGTTTGCATTATGTTACCTCCTCCAGGTACTTGCTTGCCATGCTGATTGGGAAACAACTTTGGCTGCCTCCATGCTATGGAGAAAAACACTCTGATTGTCCCCCTGCCCCTTGAGTCATGTAAAACATGCTTCACATCTGTGCACATACATGATTCTGTAGGAAACATGATACTATAAGCATACTGAACACTCTGCCGAAGGGAACCTTGCATAGCATAACCAGCATCATACCACACAATTAGACTGCAAAACTGAACAGAAAAGTTACACAGATCATACCCTGGGGTGCATGAAAGTGCATCCTGTGACAGAGCTTAAATTCGTTAGACACTAGATATGGAGAATCATGGACTGAACAGAGGAAATGTACTGATGACTTATTACAACAGCCTGAAATCCACCAACCCCCTCTTTTAGTCCTGTGTCCAGAGATCCTAGTTTTCTGAGATAAAAAAATCCCTAAACTCTTAGAATAAAGTCCATAAAAATCCACTTTTTTCTGTGATTAAAATGAAATACTGAACTTCAGTTTCCCTAGCTCCTATCTGTAGATATAGCTATAAATTGAACACAATGTTTTATTGATCTACAATACATTTAAAACACATTCAAAAATCAACCACAAGAGATGGAGGTTGTACACACTGAATAAGTAACACTGGTACTTTCAATAAAATTTAGTTAATAGTAGACACGTTATTTTTTCACAACATGTAAAAACTAAAGATCCTCTGTAAAAATCGCAAATTCCATGTTTTTCCATGGCAAATGGATTTCCAGGATCCCTGCCTATGACTGCAGAGGCTTAATGGTCCACTGTATCTTGAATGGTTCCTTATAGGCCAGCTTCTGATGCTAAACAATCTGTTCTTCCTTGCATTTTGCTGTGAGGCTGAGAACACCTTTTCCAGACTTGAAAAGCTGTGTGTGGCTTTAAAGGTGATCTCGCTCACCAATAGAAATTGGTCCAATAAAAGATATTTTCTCAAACCCTTATCTCTTTATCCAAATTATAAACAGCAATAGTAAAATACAAGGAACAGGTAGAAAAGCCATACATTATTTACTTTTAAAAGGGTGTTTGCAAGTGCATACTTTTCTCAAATGCCTACTGACTTATTTTTAGGCAATGGGGAAAGTAAGAGATAGATAAAATTTCTCCTGGAGACTAGATAGTTTGGAGGCCCTCAAATTGCATCCTAACTCTGCAGCATATCATGGCTTTCAATATCCTAAAAGTTATTCAATTTGTGATAATGTAGCCTCATCACATCACTGTACAGTGATGGCACATGAGGACATTTTAAATGTTGTGATGATGATGTAACATCATAAGAAAAAAATATAAGAGCACACCCAAATATATAATACTTACTGGGCTGAAAGTGTGGTCTTTGAATCTTTTCATGTTCTGATTTTCTTATTTCTTTTGCCAAATATTTCACTATTTCTTGTCTCACATTCATTTCTCCCTCTCTGCTGCCTCATCTTTCTTCTGTGACTGATCCTTGCTAATTTGTCTTTCCTCCTTCCCTCTATCAATTCTCATTCTCTTCATCCCTTTAAAACAAAATCTACTTCTTCCTTTAGACCGCTCAATACTGTCCCTCCATTCAGCTTCTCCAGCACTTTATTCTTCTCAGAACCCAGAGTTTCCCCTCACCTGTTTCCCATTTCTAACACAATTGTTTCCTCTTCTCCAGACCCTACAAACTATTTCCTACTCTGATGGCTGTCTCTCTACTGCCTCTTTCATGCTTAGAAACAAGCCCCAGCCTGCTCCAATTGCTTGTTGGCTCTTAGGAATGGATTACTGATGAAAGCTTGCTCACACAGATGGGCAGGTTCAGAGCTTAGCTACCTATGCTATGCTCTATGTGCTAACAGACTGCAACTGGGCTGCTTCTTGGCCAAGATGTATCATCTCCTTCTGTGATCAGAAGCTACACTGTGATTTCAGCAAAGAAGTTTAATTACTGGAAAACAACCAACCGGAGCACCTGAAGAGAATGCTCAGTTAGGACAAGACTCAATGCTGACCCTGCTTCCTTTCTTTTAAATGTTAAATAACTTACAGGTGAGAGAATTTATTTATAGCCTCTTATACTTCTCTGTGATTTGCATTTTCATTTGTTAAATGAATTATGAAGCACTACTGATATTGGACTGCAGTATCAAGAGCTTTGTGTGCCTTCTCCCCTCTAGGAATTCCCTGAACAAATCTCTGCACAACTTCAATACCAAATATTTTTCCATTATACCTATTCATTAAACCAAGGCAAATGATTTTTTTGATGTAAGAATAAAGCAGAGTCTGTGGTCAGAGAAAGTCATGATCCTCATGAAGAGTAATTCATTTTCCACATATGATTCTTTGCAGAAGGTGAACACATACATGAGGCATGCATTAGACAGGGGAAATAAAACATCAGATGATATACGGTAATTGTAACCCTTCTCCTGTGTGACTAGCTGCAGCAAATAAGGACCAGAGTCCATGTATCCATGGATTGTTCTTAAAAATAACAAATACCACTAGTTAGTTTGTGCCCCCAACCCAAAATTTCTGGGATCTCTAAACACCTGCTCTTGTCCCTTAATAGGCAATGCTTTTCCACTCACAAGCAGAGTCTGTGTACAAAACAAGGAAAATTCATTAGGGCAAAAGGGAACACTACATCAAACTTGGGAAAACAGAGCAGCAATATATCTGTATGAGTGTTAAATAAAACACTTCCCTGTGGTAACTTTGGCAGTAGTCCATCAACTCAGTACTGCATCCACTGATGTGAATGTTCAATAGGTAAAGGACTCTTAACCAAATCACCCTGCAATTCTACACACTGCTTGCTCGTAGTTTGTCAGTGTGTAGCCTAATCCAAGAATCCAAGAGTGCATTCAGGTAAACCTACTTCCAATATCAGGAGAAGTGCTGTCTGATCTGTCCTGAGGTTCCTCCACTAACTCAGCTACAGTCATTTTAAGCTTTATTTATTAGCTACATCGAGAGGCCTTGCCACAGTTTGCACATTTGTTCTGCGTCTCTCTGCACCTTCAGCAAAGAGCTCTTTCTGCATCACACAATTGACCAATCACTCTGCACCATTTCCTATCAAAGAGCCCTCCCAATAAACCAGGATCGTCGATCCTATTGAAGGAACGGTGGTGGGTGGGCGCAAGCCCACCCACTTCTATGACCCCTCCCCCAGCTTAAGGGGAAGTGGCACTGGGCTGTTCCTCAAAAGATTTCAGTGGACAACTAAGGAAAAAACAGGGGTGGGTGTGAGGGTCACAAGTTAATAAGCAGTGTTTCAGAAGGGGACACCGAGCAGAGAACCTCGGACAGTGCACACTGCTCCCAGAAGCTGTTGAGGGAGCCAGTGGACGCCACCCAGAGGAACTCTGCCCGGAGGCATGCACAGACAAGGGAAGGGAAATATGCCCCACAGTCACAGGCCCCTTCCCCAGCCAACCTCCTCTCTCTGGTCTTATAGATGGCTTCTTTTGGGTAAGCCAGGAGGAGGTTGACGAGGAGGTCCCGCGACTTTGTGGGGCCATGGATAGAGATAGTGCATAGAGGAACAGGTGTGGGGAGAAATGCAGCCAGAACCTTAATAAGAAGCTCTGGAGGAGCCAGAACCAGGATCTTTGGTGGAAGGGATCAACTAGTATCCTGGTGTAGAGTCCTTGCAACAGACTAGGAACCTGTTTTCCTCTTTTCTCTCTCAGTTCAATGCCACACTATCTACCCAATTCTGAGTTTGTGTACTCTGATGATGGCCCCCAAAGCATCACTGAGCCAAAAACTCATGCAGATGAGGCTGTTTTGTGGTCATTCTTCCTTTCTTCATCAACAGATGGGAACAGACAACTTCTTACCCTCTAGCTCTTCAAACCCCAGAGCTTATGTAATGGATTTTGACATAATGGTTGTTTCTCTATTTATAAAATAATAATACCTATCAGTGGGAAAATCCAAACACACCTAGGTTTTAAGATGGCCACAACCACATGTAATTAGCTTATTATCTTACAATACCTGTAAATTTACCATTGTGTCTAGGCCAGATATCACATAGGGAAGAAGGGCTAGTCTGTTGAATTATTCATCAAATGCTAGGACTTCCCATAAAGGCTGAGAATGTCTATTAAAAAACAAGTAGGTAATTTACAAGTTTCCTGCCCATGATCAGTCTAGGGTACATCTGTGTCTCAGTGTGGCCTCTCTCCACTGTCTGTCTATTGCGGCAGTGACAGAACATTCTGCACAGCTCCTGATACTGGACTGCTCCAGTTCCTAGAGGCTGACAAGCGCCCCCCCCCTGTTTCTGGCTGCAACTGTGGTTCTTTACAAGGACAATAGCTTCTCCTTGTAGACCCAAAACCTTCCATAACACACTGACTGCATTCTAGGCCAATCTCTAGCATCAAGAGCATTTTATCTGCAGCAGCTCTCTTCAGGCTCTTGACTCTCTGAGAGCCAGAAATCATCCGCATGCATGAGAGCTCATCTGCTCAGCTTCCTGGCTGCTGCAGCAACCCTGCCCAGTTTCCACTGCTTTCCCATAGGTTTCTCCATAGACCTCAATCTGGTTGCAATGCCAGCCTGTCCTGCTTCCTCCAAAGGTGACTTTGCAGCTCCTGATGCACCTCTTGCTAGCCGCATAGCTTCTTGATGGATCCCCCAGCTTACTGAATCTAGTCCAAGCTCACCATGAGGCTGTGTTGGTGCTCCCAGCCCCCCAGAAAGAGGTGTCTTTCAGACAGCTTCTCCTATTTGCCAGGACTTCACTGTTGTCAACTTTCACCATTCCTCCAAAAGTAATGGTACTATGTGTGGCGGATGAGTCCAGCCTGGTAATAACAGGATAAACTCCAGCCTTCTAGTCAATCATCCCCGCCTGGGAAACTCCCCCTCTGCTTATCTGCCTGCCTGCTGCACCGCCACTCCAGGGCTAAAGCAGCCAATCAGCGCTGCTGCCAGAAGGAGGCAGAGCTCTCTCCTCCAGAGATGACACCACAATAACAGGAAACAGGAGTGAGCAGAAAGAGCTTGGCAGCTCAGGTTGTTTTCATCTGAGTCCTTCTGCAGGCCAGCTGTGCTCTTCATGTTGCCTGCAGCAAGGGTCTCCTGGGGTCTGCTTCCTGGAAAAGTCAGACAAAAAACCACTCAATATAATCTTTAAAATCAATCAATCAATCAATCAATAAATCTAATGATCTGGGTAGTCTAACTCCTGATTTTTGAACCTCTGTGGTCGGCAAACCTGGGGACATGCTTGTGCTACAATGCTGTAGTATCACAGATGAGCGGGGAGAGTTTGGTATGAATGATAGTTTCCTGTTGAGCAGATTTATCACAACTGAACAATTTTTAATCCCTACTGAGCTGGGCTGGATTTAAACTGATGACCTACAGAAGGTTCCACAGGGGCGGCCAAACTTAAGGTACTCAAGAGCCACTAAAGTTGATTATTAAACCTTTGAGAGCCACTGAGGCATATAGCAATATTTTACCTACTCCAAAATTACTAAATTTAAAATTTATTGCACACTTTAATTTTAGTGTAAAAAGAAGGCAAATATTGGTCCTACTAATGTCAGATTCTAATAATTACTTAACATTACCATGAAAATTAGGCCTCCCCAGACAGTAAAAACTTAATTTCTCCTCATCCTTGCTAACTACGGCACTGCTTCTCCCCACCCTTGCTGTGACCCCCTTCCTAACTCCCAGGCCAACCCCCCGCCCCAGGACCCCCTTACCTGGCTGCTCAGGCAGCTAGACACAGGCTGGGGCTCACTCCCCTTGCTTTAAGCCCTGCCCAGGCTGAGCATCCAATATGGCTGCTCCAGTGGCTAGGCACAGGCTGGGGTTACCCCCTGAGCATGCTCAGGATGGGAGATTTAAAACTCCTAGACTGGGGCTGCTTTCCTCTGGCTTTCTTCTGCCAGCCATACTTTTTCATTCATGAGCCGCATGCGGCTCCCAAGCCACAGTTTAGCCACACCTGCTCTATAGCTAATTAGCATTGCTTTGCTGTGCCCTCCTCCCTTAGTAAGTGTTAATATTTAGTAAGTCACATTTTCACTTTTTTTTTTTTTAATTTACATAGGCAGGATCAACATTCCTTCATACAGGCTAAATCTTCCACACACTGCTCTCCATGTCCTACAAACATACTTCAGGTGTCACATCCTATACTTAAAGGGACGTCTCTCAGTAAATTAAAAAAAAAAAAACACAGACAAAATCCCCATCACAACAACAGTAACACAAACACTAACAATAGCCACATTCACTTCTACACATACAATGTAGAATTATAATGTACAATAATTTCAATTATTCTATTGCTCTTGCACTAATTGAAGAGCAGGCATCTATCTATCTATCTATCTATCATTTTAAAACTACATTAAGTGGGATATTCTCCCACGAAAGCTCATGCGATAAATAAATCTGTTAGTTTTTAAGTGCCACAAGACTCCTTGCTTTTTTTGCTTTCCTAGACTAACACGGCTGCCCTTTTGGAACTTTATTAAATATTACGGAGGCAAAGTCAAGCATTCAAAAGTTACAAAATACTAGAATTAATGTTATCAGTTCAACCTTAATCCTACCACTTGTATTCATTCTGTAAAGTCTTTAGTTACATGATGAGTCAACTTTATGGGTGATCAGTAGAGCTGAACTCAAAGCTTTCACACTCACAGCCCAGGTTTCAGCAATGTAAAGAAAAGCAGCAATAAGTAGAGAAAGCAGGTTGTTAGCCGCCATGAGGACAGTCCCTATAAAGAAACACATCCACTCACTTTGCCAATAAGTTACACAACTATTTGTGAAACAAAAGATTAATGTTAAGTGTCAAGATTTCTAGGTTCTGATGGCTTTGGGGATTGCGTGCAGGCTACTGATTAGTGCAGTGGTTACTGGCAGGATAGCCAAGCAAGTGCATAAATTTGGCATATTTATTCTGAAAGGCAATATAATAGAGTTGATGAGACTTAGGGTTGTCATGTTAAAAACCTGGACTATATTTCCTGCTCTGCCATAGGAGACCTTTGGGGAACTTGTCAGCTACCCTATTTGTAAAAACAGATCTTGGTCAGGAATGGATTTGTGAACTACACAGAAATACTACCAGTAATCAGTAGAAGAGAAAAAAACCCTAAAATCTATGCTGCCAGCTTCATGTATGTTCCCTAATATAACAGTATTGTGGACGACAAGGCTCTCCCACCTGAGAAGTAGGCAGGAAAGGCTGGGATGCAGAATGCATCATACTTTGCTGCCTGGGGGGGAAGGGAAAATGGTTGTCCTGTGTTAATGATGGTTGATGTTACTTTAATATATTCTGTAATAGAAGCTGCAGAAAGATCTAGAGTTTGCTTAGTATTTGCCTCTGTATAGAGCGATAGAGACTTTGAGAGTAAACCAAAAGTATCTTGTTTCAAACCATAATTATTTTCAAAATAAAGACAACCATGATAAGCATTTTGGTTTATTCCACATCTGCAGCAATACTGCTACAGTTACTTAGCAACCAGTAGGGCTTTTTTTTTTTAATAGAAACAAAAAGGGATACTTTATGAGAGGTGGAATATTGAAGGCAGACTATACTGAACAAAAGAAAGCCAAGAATTGTATTAATATTCAGTATATAAAATGATATTGGCATGATAAAAAGTAGTAATTACTAGTACTATGTAATCAACTCAATCAAAATTAACCCATAATAAAAATGTCCTCCCCCCCAGTCTTAGGTCTATAGCAGAGGTCTCTAACATGTGGCCCGTGAGCCGCATGCAGCCCCTAAAGTTAGTGCCTGCAGCTGCAATGACACCATTGTTACCAATATTTGCAATATTGTTGTATGGAAAGGTTTCAGTGGTGTGGCCCTCAGGCTAACGTACTTGTCATCATGCAGCCCTCGTGGTGCTTTGAGTTTGATGCCCCTGGTCTATAGCCTATTCTCTCTGTTCACATAACAAAGTAGACACAGCAAGAGGAAAACAGATTCTCTTGGGTTAGATTTTTGTAGTTGCACATTGTTTTCTAAACTGAAAAGACAAACAATAGAAATTTGAATTGTTCATTAAAGGCCAAATGGCTCCGTCCATTCAACGTGAATAATAACCTAGCCATAGGGCAGGGGTCTCAAACACGCGGCCCCTAAAGCTATTTCCTGTGGCCCGCAACACTACTCTTACTGGTATTTGTAATGTTGTTGTATGGAAAGGTTTCAGTGGTGCTGCCCTCAGGCTAACATACCAATCCTCATGTGGCCCTCATGGTGATTTGAGTTTGAGACCCCTGCCATAGGAGCCTTCAGCAAGATCAGAATCTTCAGCTCCTCTTTGACTGTGGAGCCACTTTGCAGGTACTGTGCCTTTCTGTCCTGGCATGGGAAAAGGGGTATTGGTCACTGGATCCCAGTTCACTGTTGCCATCCTCTGCATCTCTGCTCCCTCCTCCATTTAGATCTTACCTCTTTCCTCTCATCCACTAATAGTCAAGATGGCATTTAAAAATCACTTTGATTCACTTTCTAAGATTAAGGTTTAATGTACACATTCACACATGCCATGCAGATAATGATCTATAGACATTAACCAATGAATTGTAATATTTAGGCCTTGTTTTTTGCCACTTAGGAAGGAATGAGTCATATTCTACAGGAGTTACAGACTTAATTACTAAGAGTAATGATGCTGTGAATAAACATTTAGATTCTCAGCAGGAGGTAATTACATCTATTAATGATAAAGCTGAAAATGTAGCACCCGAGCTTTGTTTCTTAGACAACAGGGTTTCAGTATTAGAATCTGTTTCATGGTGTCATGACGATCTATGCCTTTCCAAGGCAGCCATAGTTTGAAATGTAAAATATCAGAGAATAATTTCTGCCTCCATCTTTAGTTACTATATTGCATTTCATGTTAAAAGCTCTGCAACAATACTGAAAATTAGAGCTGGCTAGAAAGTGGTTAATATTCTATGAACGTTTTTTAAATAAATAAAAGATGTTAGTTTTCTCCCCTACATTTTCAGTAATATTTTTCAACAAAAACTGAAAACTTTTTTTTTTGTATTCTTTCTTTTATTGTTCTCGGAAAACCAGAAGGTTTCAGACCTCCTACCCATTTAGTAACCCACAAACATTTGTGTCTGTAAAAAAGATTATTTTTAATTTAAAATATTTTAATGAAAATTTTTAACAAGCTCTGCTGAAAATGTTTCAAATAGCATACTTCTGCAGTCCTGAAATTTTGCTTTCCTAAGAAATGGCCAATTTTACGTTGAAAGCAGACAAAACAGCAAATTTTCCTCTGTATTTTATTTTTTAAATACACAGCTAAGTTTTCTCAGACAAGGGTTGACAGCTGGCATTATGAAAACTGTGATTTCAGTTAAGTATCAGTTTATTATTAACCCATTTTACCAGGGAAAAAGGTCCCTGGAGAAAGATCATACTTCTGTACTGCTGTTGCATCAAAGACCCTGTGTTTACAGAGACCTGCCTTTCCTTTGTCTCTTTCCATATTTACACAGCTTATTATTTATTTTATTTTAAGGATTTGATTTTTTTACAGTTCTGGATCTTTCTAAAGGCTCCCAATTTCTTTGTTAAGGCACAGGAAAAATAATTTAATGCTTATCTCAAATGCTATAAATTTAAATCACTTTCCAAACTGTATATGACTAGGAAGCCCAAAGAGCTAATGGTTCAGGTCTCAGAAAACCTGTGGAAACCCTAAGACCTGTAAAGGGTATGAAGCTATTGTTGAAAGGAAATAAACTAATTGGACCCACTTCCTTGTTTCAAGTGCTGAATGAGTGGCTCTTATGAATGATGAATTGAAAGGATGAATGACTGGCAATTCCTGAAGGAAACTGTGTAACTGTATTTACAATTTAAATTGTATCAGGGACAATGATATGTATATATTTTTGGGAAAGTGTTTAATTTGCTGGACTTGTTAGGGTGGAGCTGGGAAGCTGTAGTTCTGTCTGTCATTGATTATGGAGCAAGACTAGGGCACTCAATCCTGCAATACTGTTAGGGAGGAACAGGCTAGAAATAGATAGGTTCAGGCAGATCCCTTCACTGGCACTAATTAGATCACTGTTGGTTATATTCCCTTTTGGAGTCTCTATGACTCCTGCAGAGTTACACTGAAATCAAGTTCCAAAGGGGCAGCCGTGTTAGTCTAGTTCAGTAAAACAAACAAGGAGTCCTGTGGCAGCTGAAGACCACCAATGTGATTTATGCCATCATGTGCAAGAAATGCCCCTTTCCTTATATATTGGACAAACAGGACAGTCTCTGTACAAAAGAATAAATGGGCACAAATCTGACATCAGAAATAACAAGGGCTATGTCCACACATACATCGTTATTTTGAAATGAGTTATTTTGAAATAAAGTCCTTATTTCAAAATAAGTTAATTCAAATTAAGAAAATGTTAATTCAAATTAAGGGAAAGCCTGCTATTGAAACAGCTGTTATTTTGAAATGATTATTTCAAAATAACGCCGTTTGGACATGTTGTTTCAAAACAGTTGTTTCGAAACAATGGTGTTGTTTCTAAACAACATGTCCCAACGGCGTTATTTCGAAATAACCATTTTGAAATAACAGCTGTTTTGAAATGATGGTTCTTATTTCAAAATGACAGAGCCTGTCATTTCAAAATAAGAGAACATCGTGTGGACCTAATCTTTTTTATTTCAAAATAACCAGTGTTATTTTGAAATAAAAAGAGATGTGTGGACATACCCAAGGAGTCGTGTGGCACTTAAAGACTAACAGATTTATTTTTCACATGAACTTTCATGGGAGAAAATCCCACTTCATGATGAAGTACGATTTTCTCCCATGAAAGCTAATGTGAAAAATAAATCTGTCAGTCTTTAAGTGCCACACAACTCCTTGGTGGTGGTGGGGTTTTTTTTGTTTGTTTGTTTGTTTTTTTTGCTGGATCGGACTGTCGTTGGGTCTTCCCTTCGTCAGGGCGAGGCAAGCAAACAGGCGGGCAGTTCAGGCCTTCAGCCCTGGCTGGGGTAAGGCAAACAACAGTTATTGAGAGAGTTCAGGCCTTCAACCCCGGCTGGGGTAAGGCAAACGACAGTTACAGAGAGTTCAGGCCTTCAGCCCCAGCAGGGGCAAGGCAAACCAACCGCGGCTCGGCTGGTAGCAGGGGAAGGAAGGGGAACACAGGCCCGCCCGCTCCACTGTATTCCAGCCCAGGGCCCTAGCTGTGGCCACGCGGAGGGCCACAGTGTCAGTGGGGCTCCCGCCGAAATGCACTGACTCACAATTGTCCCTGGGCTACTTCCTTCCCTTGCCCGATGAGGCCTGGGGCACACTGTTCTCATGGTCCTCCGGGTAGGATCCCCAGGGCATCCCCGTCAGGCCCTCACTATCTTCGGGCGGCAAGGCTGGGAACTCGGCCTCCTCGGCCAACGGCAGCTCCTCTAGGTTGCACGAGCCTGGAAGAGCTGGCTCGCTGTCCTCCCCAGCAGAGGGGAGCTCATCCAGGTCCTCCCCGGCATCCGGCTGGTCTCCAGGGCTCAGGCTCTCTGCGGAAGGAAGCTCATTGAGGTCCTCCCCTGGAGGAGTTTTCTCCAGGGGTGCAGTGGATCAAGGTTCCTCCCCCCAGCTCTTCTGGGGCGGGGAGTCTGGTTGCCTGTCAGTCTCCTCCACTCCCTGTGGAGGAAGGTCAGCCAGGAGTGGCAGCCAATTCCCTCTAGGCTCCCTCCATGGCTGCCTGGTCCGCTCCCTTTTATAGTCCTCCTGCTCCCTGCGCCCCTCCCTTTGGTTCCAGCCCCGGCCGCTCTGCCGGGCCTCTTCTGGCCAGTAGGGGGAGTGTGGGCACCCAACTGCCTCTCTGCGGCTGCCTAACTGCTCCCCTCTGCTACATGGACTAACATGGTTATCCCTTTGGAAATCAGAAATAACAACGTTCTAAAACTAATGAGTCAGCATTTCAATCTTTGTGATCACTTCATTAATGATTTGCTAATTGCTGTGCTCAGACAGACAAATACTAGATCAAAGCTTCAAAGAGAAGCTGCTGAGATTTAATTTATTTGCAAATTTGGTTGTGTTGCCTTAGGATTTAATAGGGACATTGCATTTTTCTGTCATTACAGCAGATGATTTGACCTCATTTTCCTCTGTATGCTGTTCCCCAGTGTTTGAATCTTTACAACTGTTTTGGTTTGCTGTTACAGTGTGACCTTTTCCCATGACTTACATGCCCCTGAATTTATTTCCTCCCATTTTGTAAGTTCCCCCATCTTCAAAGCATCTGACAAAGTGAGATTTTCCCCATGAAAGCTCCCTGTTTGCTTCACTGAAATCAAGATCTTAAGGTGATGGTGGTTTGCTCATGTGAGATACGGAGTTTGGTAAGGACTAGCTGTCGGGGGGGGGGGGAGAATCATATTGTTCATTGCAAATTTTATTAAAACAACAAAAGAGGAGGTTAGGGACTGAAATTTAAACCTTTGTGAATTTCACCTATTTAGCTACTTGTATGCTCCTCCGTATAGTAGAATCTGACCAGGAATTTTGAAATGATACTAAGTTTTCTTGGGCAGCATTTGATCTCAGAAAGTTTCCTCACTTAAATGCCTGCTGCCTGAGAGTAATTTTATTTTAACCTGATTAAATACAGCCTCCAAGAAAGTTAGATTTCATCCTGAGGAAACTATATAAATGTGTAGAAAGGATAATATTTTATAATGTAAAATATTTAATTCAAAAATGCTTACTTTGCAATATACCATAGTTACAATAAATTCCCATAGTGTTTTCTATAGCATTCAGGTTTCCATTTTTAGGAAATTGTGAAATTTTAGGAAATTACATTGCAGTTTAAGGCATTCATGTAGATTCCAAGGTCAGAAGGGACCACAGTGATCATCTACTCTAACTGGAAATTTTACACTTAGAAAAGCTCATAAATTACCACACTGATCTATGGTCAAGACTCAGTGACTCGAAATTGTTAAACACAGGTCAAGTCATCATCAGTTTGATTTTAGAAGCAGCCTGTACAGATTTATATCAACAACATACAATTTTAGCTCCTCAACAATTCATTAACATAAAGAAATATACATGAGAAGCAAGAAATATATCCTATCACTTTTGTGCATTAGCAGCTTGTCACTCCTGACAACAACACTTACATTCCTGAGGTTTATGAACACCATAATATACAACCCCTTATAAACCATGGTGATTGATTTCAACAGTGCTAAGATTTTACCAAATTTATTTTTAAAGTTACAAATTAATTCAGAAATATTTTTCATAGTCTGTCACAAACCACTATAAGAACTGCCCTTTGTTAAGTTCTCTTTTTGAAATCTGTCTGATTTACATGATTGTCACATTTGCCTTTGGGGGAAAGAGTCACCAGTCTAAGGTGTTGCTGATGTTATCCTTTGGCAAGCAAAGCCATCACTGCCCCTGAACTTTCATGATTTAAATAGAGCCCCCTTTCTCTGCACATGTAGTTGCGAAAACTAGGGAATTTCTGTGCTGTTATAAATTTTGCACTTAAATGGGGAGTTTTGTTGTATGGTAGACTTGGGATGGCCAAAAAAGCAGAAGTTCAGTTGGTGATATGAACACTTCCGAAGTTTAGAGATGTCTGGGTCAGGGATTTGAATTTAGGGTCATTCTATATTATATCACAAGGAGCTTTTTGAAGACCTCTGGGAATTGCCCCTATAACATATTATAAATATATATATATATATATATGTTATAGGGGCTACTCCTAGAGGTCTTCAAGAAGTTCCTATGCTGTAATATAGGTTTAGAACTGCCAAATATAGAACAAATAGCCTAACTGCTTTTTTGCCTATATCCATGTCTACCATAAAACAAAGTCCCCACCTAAGTGCAAAATTTATAACAACACAGGAATTCCCTACTTTTCACATCTACAGATACAGGGAAAGGGAGGTCTATTTAAATCATGGAAGTTCAGGGGCAGTGATGGCTTTGCTTGCCAAAGGATAACAAGCAACATCTTTATACTGAAGACTCCTTCCCCCAAAGGCAAATGTGACAATCATGTAAATAGAATACAATCAAATCATAGGATTGGAAGGGACCTCATGAGATCATCTAGTCCAACCCCCTGGGTTTGAACACAGGACCTTCTGCATGTAAAGCAGATGTGCTAGCCACTACACTCTTTGCAGGGCTTAGAAGATCAGATCAGCCTTTCAAAAAATAGAATCACCTAACACACTTTGATTGTCAGTGTTGAATATAGTCCATTAGACCTTTATTCATATGAGACACACATCTTTTTACGACCAGTTCCAGAGGGGTAGCTATGTTAGCTTAGTTCAGCAAAACAAACGAGTCCTGTGGCATCTTTTTATGACCATATATGTTGTTAATAAAGATGTTCTGCAATCCTTTTCCACATAATTTTATTAATATATGTTTCTAATTTTTGTTCTCTGTTTCCCTCTTTTGTTTAAATGCAGTTGGATTAACCAGTTATATAAATTCTGCACAAACTGAAATCACAGGCTGAAATTCAATTAAAAATAGTATTCCAGGAAAAAGAAAAAAAGATTCTTAAACATTTTACAGTCTGTTCTTTGGTCTCCTGCAGAATGAGAACAGCAGTAGTTAGTGCATAAACTTTTGCTTAATTATATTCCGAAAGAAAATCAAGCACTGCAATGCTGGAATCATTGTCTTTGGATAAGAACTTATAAAGATGTAGCTAATCCTTTATCTTTAAGATGTATTTTCATATTTTCAGAAACCAGGTAACCTGAGGACTCACACCAAGATATTAATAGTTAGATGTGATATCTGCACATTATACAGCAATTTACAAAGCATAAGCAAGCTAACTGGTCACCACTGTACCAACAGGGAGCAGGTTTTCTCCACAAACTCACAAAGCACATAGCATGGCCTATTACATTTCTAAGCAAGAGTGCTGCCAGCCAGTTTTAATGCTGAAACCAGCTGCCAGTTTTGATTTTTTACATGCAAGAATTTCTTTATCTCCTCTTCTCCTTCTACAGCTTTTTGCTTCAGCCATGTCACCTAGAAAGAATACTGATAGTCTTGAAAACCCTTTGTCAACCCATCCCACTTCTGATTTGCTCTCATCAGTCTGCCTCTTCCTCTCCTCCAGGGGTTCGTCACTTTAGGAAGACCTACGTTCTCACGGAGCACATGACACAAGCTACAGCTTTGTACTCTGTTAATTAGGCAGATGAACCTCTGCCACCAGGTGACTTTCTGGAAACAGTAAGCCAGATACATAGTTGTCCCATGACCCTTTGTGGCTAAGGGACTATAATGCAGATGCATGGCACCTCTCCCACCGAATAGCCCCAAAGCAGGAGACTGCACTAAACTCAGAGCAGGGTCTTTCAGCTCTGCACTGCCACCACAAAAGGCCATGGTGCACAAAGGCATTCTGGAAGTTGGACTGGGCCAGAGAAGGGTCTGCAGCCCAGTGTTTCCCTAACTTTCACAAAGGGCCATGGCATTGGGGAGTGCAAGTCAGGGCTGCTGTAGCTCACTCTTGCAGACCTGAAATAGTGGAAACACAGGCCACTTCCCCTCCACCCCTGAATAGGCCCTATGACAGCATAGGACAGCAGATCTTAGCCTTTTGCAAATCATGACATGGGTGGTGGTGTACTGAGACCCTACAGGACACACCAGTCCGCCCCACCCCAGACCAAATCCAGCCATCTCCCTGGCTCTCTGTGACAAACTTTCCACTGTGTGATGACACAGTAATGTGTCCCAACAGAGTTGAGAACCAATGGCATAGGGATTAACCTCCCCATGTATTTATAACAGTGACAGCAACCGTGAAGAGGGAAATTTATGGAGTGGGAGGAAACAAAACAATTATAATTAAATATCCTTCAAATTAACATGATGGTGTGACCTAAATGAAATTAGAAGTGGGTGCAAAAGAAGTGTCTGCATGCAAACCCCTTGCATTTTGAGGAAGTGTGGATCTTGGTCTGGATTCAAATTTGTGACCTGAGATACTAACTGAAATGGCATTGCTCTCCACCAGACCCCTACTTGTTAATTTCCCACTATCAAGTGCTCTGTTTTCTTTCTAATTAGGACCCTATCCCTGTTCTAGGCTCTGCAAAGGCAAACCCTTCATCCAGGGGCATAGCCAGTGCCTGATTTCTGGCCAGGCCCCTGAAAGTGGAGGATAAGCCAAGCCAAGGGCAGCTTCTGGTTACATGACCAGACATTCCCCTCCCTGGCCCCCCAAGGGAAGGGAGGAGGCAGTGCATACAGCAGTGGCATGTTTGCTGATGTGACTATGGGGCTGGCCAGCAGCTGGCAGCTGCAACTACAAATGAGGCAGAGGCACCAGCATTGGTGCCTCAACTGTGCTTGCAGCTGCTGCTGGGCCTGGTGGCCATGGCTACAAAAGCAGAGCAGCGGCATCAGTGCTGGCAGCCCATAGATGTGAGCAGAGCAGAGGTGTTAGTGCTGGCACTCCTGTTCTGCTTGTGGCAGTGGCCGCTGGGCAGCTCTGTGGCCACAGTGGAGAAATTCTCACCACAGTGGGGGCCAAGGGCAGGCCTCAATGCAAAGTGGGTGGGCCCCAGCCCATCCAGGCCCACCCATGGCTATGCCCTTGCTTCAGCCGCCAAACACAAAGTCTGATCAAAGCCACTGAAGGAACCTGAGTATATGGTTCTCAGGGCCTGAGACTGAATGCTTTGAATTTCTTACTCACACAAGGTATCTGACTGATAGCCCCGGAGACTGAAATCTAAAAGTATCAGAAAACCAGATGTTAAACCCTCACCCTGACTACTGTGTCTCAGCTGTAACCTATGAACACCACTACCTCTGTGGCTGAGAGGGTACCTCAGTCTTTTAGGCCCAGAGATGATTGTCCTACAGCAACGCAGTGAAGAAACAAACAGTAGCCTAGAAAGATAAGACATAGCCTGTAATTTGCTGCATGTCACAATAAATACATATTTCCATATAGAATCTAAGGAAGAAAGTAAAATTATATAATTTCACTGTCACCTTTGGGAGGGGAGAGAATAAGAGGAGGGAGATAAAATTTTGTCCTGTATACCATCCAATTTAGAAAGGTGCTCAGTGGGGAATGCCCATGATTCTACTTTTTCTTTTAAACATGATGAGTAACCATTTTGCTGCCATGACTTGCCAGCAAAAGGAGTCACAGCGATCGGACCATTATTTTGCTGCAGGCATTATGCATGGTCAAATGCCACAGGATTTTAAGTCAGTTCAGTACTACGGAACTCCTCAGTTAGCTTCTTTTCAAATATGAATTCCACCAAAAGCAAAAATTATGGGATTTCTGTGCAGCTTAGAGACTAGCATTAAATTAAATCTTTTGCTGCCCAGATCCTGAACATGATGCCTTGTCACTCAAGCTGATTGTGCTGTGGAAGCAGTGCAGTCAGCCTCTGGAGCAGAAGCAGCAGGTATCCCATATTCTGAGTGACCGCTCCCAGTGGACTGGACTTGAGGTAGACCTGCTCCCAAGGGAATCCTGTTTGGCTCTAGTCACTAGAAAGATGTGGGACATGCCAAAGAACAGCTACGGCTTTCTAGAAAGTACTGACTTTCCAAGAAACCAGTGACTGTGAGCTATTAACATTATCCTAGACTTCAGTCCTAGTCTTTGAAGGAGTCACTATTGTAGTGAAAGTGAAGGAAACTTTTGATAAGGGAACATGCAGAATTCAAACTGTGGAAGACACATCCCTGTGTGTTCTGAGTTAGCATTCATAAAGAAAAATATCTTATGGAGATAAAGGCCTGTTTTTGTATATTTGAATTTTTGTATATGATGTTGCAAAGTTTCAAAAAGGGGAATCTGTAAACCACCTGCTACTAGAGGAGATGTTGGATTAGAGAGCTAACATACCCAAACCACGCGGCACTGGTGTTGCATATTAGTATTAAAGTAAATTGAGTGAACAGAAAAGACCAAAATTGAGCAACAATCATCATGAAAAGAAAAAATTTCCACAAAGTGATATAAAACCATACGATGAGAGTAGGATGAATATTCATCCCCTCAAACTTGTCAGGAAAAGTAGACTGTGGAGCCCTCAAGGAGTGAGAATGTGATCATATTACAATGGACAGCGGGGTAGATCAAGCTTTTATAAAAATGGGGTACATCTTTGGTCCAACACCTGAATGTCTTAAATTAAACAAATTTCTTCCTGTTACCTTATGTTGTTTCACCTCCATCAGTCACAGTTTTTTATGTCCACTTGTTTCATCATAAACCAACAGTGTAAGCTCTTTGTGGCTACGGCGGGCCAGCTTTTCCTTGTGTGTGTACACAGCACCTACCAAATGATCAGCATTTCCTGTAATACAAAATCATAAATAATAGTAAAGGGAAATGGAAAAAATAAGTGGCTGTACTGAGCCTGTGAGAACGTTGATAGATCTACTTAAAACTTTACTTATCAAACAAAAAACACATTTCTGTCTCCCTGTCAAGTTTTGTGGTAAAAATATTTTCCTATATTAAACAAAGTTTCTGCATTAAAAAGAAGTTAAATAAATAAAATAAAACCTTTGCTTTGTTTTAGTTATGCCACAGTTTTTGGTGGTGTTGGGGTTCAAATGAGCCTCTGAAGCTAAGGAGTGGTTGAATGGGGATGCTAAAACTAAGCCTAGCTTAAATGTTCAGTTAATGGCCCATGGTAGTTCCATCCCAAAAGGTGTTGCTTCAGTCACATTTAATACAAGACATGGCCAGGGGTGTGAACAAACAGGGGGCACAGAACTCCTCCAGTCCTGGGTCCACAGTGGCATGGGGTGAGGGATTGAGCTGCTCCTCATAGAGCTAAGGTGCGGGGGCGGGGGAACACGGAGAACGAACAAACTGCTCCCCCCTCAAAAGGGTTCAAAGTCAAATTTCTGCACACGCCCTGGGCATGAACAGGAGCAACGTACCAGTAGGCTAAGATGAGAGGCTATCTCTGGCAATGTTGTGTTGTATGACAGATCATCTAAGCAGGAGACTTCAACTCCCATCAGTCATCTCAAGGAAAATCTTGAAAGATGACGTAGAGGCTATATAGCAAGCAGGGAGCTGCAGAGAAGCCAGAGACAGAGGAGAAGCCCCAGAAATCATGTGCAGAGGCATAGGTGGAACAGGTGGTGATTGCTGGATGTTACAGTTGTATATAGGTCTGTGTGGGGCTTATGGGAGAACTGCAGTGGTTGGGCAGGGAGCTGTTGCAAACACACCTCAATAACAGATGCTAATTAAGCCTGACTTGGAATCCAGAAAGATCCTATTTGCTTGAACAGAGACTGGAACAGAGCAGTTACCACAAGCATTCGATCTGAAGAGCCCTGACTCTCAATTGGTCTGTCCCAGGCCCCAACACTTACTGCTATTGCATACTTTGAACCGGGGTCTCAAACTTAAATCACTACAAGGCCCGCACGAGGACTAGTAGAGGGTGGCATGAGGACTAGTACGTTAGCTCGAGGGCTGCACCACTGAAACCTTTTCATACAACAATATTGCAAATATGGGTGACAATAGCGTCACTGTGGGCCACAGGAAATAGCTTTAGGGGTCACGTGTTTGAGAACCCTGCTTTGAACTGTAACTATTTAAGCTTCTTTATTAGAATAGCTGCAACCTCTCTCTTTCCTGCCTGCCCTATTAAAATATTCCTTCATTTAGCCCTGTGTCTGAGTGGGACGGGACCCACCAGGGCTAATTCCAATAAGGCCTAGCTGTTAAAATAGAATGCTGGTCTCCAAGTCATGGTATATGGCACAATGCTGATACCCAAGGGGTTTAGTGTTTAACAACACTGAATTACAAATGAATGGAAAGCACCTGTAGGACTTCAAATCACAGACAGATGATGCGGCTGGAATAGGAATTTTTAAAAATTTGTTATCAATTCTCTGTCTACATTTGCATAGCAGCTTTGCAACTCAACCCTCATTCCTTGCATCTGTGACACACTATACATTATGCAAGACACTATGACCTTTGGTAACATTTCAGTAATTACCTAGAAGAGCTTGGACAACTGGTAAATTATATTTAGTTCAAAGCAGTATTTTATTCCCCAAACTTCATCTATTCTGAGAATGATTGTTGAAGTTCAAGGTATAATTAGTAATCTCATGGCATCCTGGAAAACCTTTGCCATTTTTTGGTACTAAGCCAAAATGCATAAATAATAAATTTCTTTTCTTTGCAAAAATGACATTTGTAACCACCTCATGATTTAATTCAGAAATATTCCATTTAGTGGAAATTACCCCATGGTAATTTAGATCTCCACAGCAAAAGAATCCTAATTGCTGAAATCTACCTAGAATTTCTGTTTTATTGTTGCAACTGAAATCTGCATTGAATAAATGATAAATAAAGGCACATGAGTGTCTATTTTTAAAATATTTATTCTCTCATTTGTCTTTCTTTATTTTCATGTCTGTCCATTACATAGATCTGTGACTATGGCTAAAATATATATTTGTGACAAACTCTTTTATCTGAGCAATGAAGGCATCTTGGAGGACAGTATTAATTTACGGGAGAGGGGGAAGTGAGACAGTTTTTGCAAAAATTGTGACTGCATGGGTGTCCCACACATTTCACAACATGAATTAGACAGTTTTCTCATTTCCCCAGGAAAGAAAATAAAGGTGACTTTTAGTATTAATGTAACTTTTAAGTGCTACTGTTGTAATATGTATGATTGGTTCCCATGTTGACAAGCTGTCCTCCTAACTAAAGAGCCACTGTAGAGAGCCACAGTGTACTGAGCTTGTGTCCATCAGTCAGCTACAGAAAGTAGCATGGAGGCTTACTAGCTAACCTGGCAGAATCCCAGGCAGTCTGTCAAGGGAAAACTCTTCAGAGCTGTTAATTTCTTCAGCACTTAGAAGGCTTGAGCAACATAGATTTCCTTGAAAAAGTAAATGAATCCTAGTTGCAAACATGGTGATCTGTCAGCAAGGCTTCAAGACCTCACCATCACAGAGCTTTTATCTCTGCTGTTCTGAAACCTCTCAAGGAAAAGCAGCAAGAATTCCATTCATGACCCTGCCTTTTGTGAATGTAACTAGTGTATCTTAGCGCTGTTTTTAACTCTTCTTTGAGAAGTTTCCCTTTCTAGAATATGAGCTCCTTGGGTCAAGCACTCTATCTTCTTCGTGCTTTCATCCTTGATACGCTGTTGACATTACCTAAATAATAATAAAATAAAAAAGCCAACTAATAGGCTTGGAAGGTAGCTGTATACATGTGTAGCTAAAATGAAATAGTTAAGTTGTAACCACTGAAACCTTGCTAGTGACTTGTGTAGGACAGATTTTATTTTGTCAAATTAAAGGGGTCAAATGATCAAACATGCACGCAGAATTCAAAAAGTCTATCCAGTTACTAATGTATACACAGAGTTACAGTCACCTCAGAGCTAAGGTAACAGGGAGCAGCTGCGTCCATTTATATATCATACTGGGGCTAACTGAAGTGAAGTAACAAGAGGTCTTCATTTACTTATTGTGTTGCTGGGCTCTGACTGTATTTATCCACACCTCCCTTTAGGGTTAAGTGAGAGGACATTCCCTAGAGGCTTTTGCACAACACAGACCTCTGTCCCCCTGGTCTTCCCCCAGCCAAAAAGAGGCTTTTACCCACCAAAATTCTGTCTTAAAAGGTCAAAACAATTAAAGGTTTTTTCCCCCTCAACACTATCCATAAACAAATCAGGTATTCAAGGATAGGCTAAGGAAACTGAATTAGGCCAATTAGTTCTCTCTCACAAGAGAGTTGCTTTGTTTTGGGAGATTTCCCCTTTTACTTGAGACTTTGGATTAAATGTGAGGGAAATAATGGAACATTTTTAGGGAGGATAGTTTTGTGAGTTTTTAAGTCCCCCCCCCCTTTTGTATTATTGGTGACATCTTTTTTGTAGAAGTAAATTCTTCTGCACGGGATGGTTTTAGTTTACTCCTACCTCATGTGAAATAAAATGATGTAAGCTATTTCCCTAAAACAAAAATAAAAATAAGATATTTACCTGATATCCATTTTGCTATGTGTTCTTGAACAAGTTATTTATTTGTTGCCTTTTAATGTTCTAATCTGTAAAATGGGAACAGAAATGCCTCACATATTTCACCAAGGGATTGTGAATCTTAGTTAATCCTCTGGTGAATGTTGCTATAAAGGAGGTTACTATTACATTTACTAAATAGCTGTTTTCAGTAGTATAGTGAATGGTGGGTATAGCAATCCACATAAAAGGAAAAGGTTGGAAACTGCTGAATTAAATAAATGGCTTTGGCATTTTGGACAAAAGGGAAATTTTCTGTCAGTGAAGTCATACCCATGGCATTGCATTAGATCCATACTTCCGATTTTTCCCTCAATTTTGTTTAGCAAGTCTGTTTGGCCAATGACATGGCAGAACCAGTGGCCATTATCTCTGAAAACTTATGGCGAATGGGGGAGGTGCCGGAGGACTGGAAAAAAGCAAATATAGTATCTATCTTCAAGAAAGGGAAAAAGGAGGATCCAGGGAACTACAGACCTGTCAGCCTCACCTCAATCACTGGAAAAATCATGGAGCAAATTCTCAAAGAATCCATTGTGAAACACTTGCAGGAAAACAGAGTGATCAGGAACAGTCAGCATGGATTCAACAAGGGTAAATTGTGTCTGACCAACCTCATTGCCTTCTATGATGAGATGACTGGGCTTGTGTATGCAGGAAGAGCCATTGATATGATATATCTTGAGTTTAGCAAGGCTTTTGATACAGTTTCCCACAGCATTCTCATCAGCAAGTTAAGGAAGTATGGGTTGGATGTGAGGGCTGTAAGGTGGGTAGAGAACTGTCTAGATCAATGGTTTCAGTGAGTAGGAACCAAAGGCTCCATGTCTAGTTGGCAACCAGTAATGAGTGGTGTGCCCTAGGGGTCAGTCCTGGGGCCAGTTCTATTCAACTTTTTCATTAATGATTTGGGTGATGGAATAGATTGCACACCCAGTAAGTTTGCAGATGACACCAAGCTGGGGGGAACGGTAGACACTCTGGAAGGCTGGGACAGGATTCAGGGAGATCTAGACAAATTGAAGCAGTGGACCAAAAGAAATCTCATGAGGTTCAACAAGGACAAGTGCAAAGTCCTGCACTTGGGACGAAAAAACCTGATGTCCTGCTACAGGCTGGGGAGCGATCATCTAAGTAGCAGCACTGTGGAAAAGCACCTGGGGGTCATGGTGGATGGGAAGCTGGATATGAGTCAGCAGTGTGCTTTTGCTGCCAAAAAGTCCAATGGCATACTGGGCTGCGCCAGTAGAAGTGTTGCCAGCAGATTGAGGGATGTGACTATTCCCCTCTATTCGTCACTGGTTAGGCCGCATCTGGAATACTGTGTCCAGTTTTGGGCATCCCACTACAAAAAGGATGTGGACAAATTAGAAAGAGTCCAGTGGAGGGCAAAAAAATGATCAAGGGGCTAGAGCACAAGACTTATGAAGAGAGATGGAAGGAACTAGGCTTATTTAGCCTGCAGAAGAGAAGACAGAGGTGATTTGATAGCAACCATCAACTACTGGAAGGGGTGCTCCAATGAGGAGGGAGCTCGGCTGTTCTCTGTAGTAACAGAGGAAAGAACAAGGAGCAATGGTTTCAAGTTGCAGCTGGGGAGGTCGAGGTTGGATATTAGGAAAAACTTTCTTACTAGGAGGATGGTGAAGCATTGAAATGGGTTACCTAGGGAGGTGGTGGAATCTCCATCTTTGGAGATATTTAAGGCTCAGTTAGACAAAACCCTGGCTGGGATAATTTAGTGAGAGAGGTGCTGCTTTTTTGCAGAGGGTTGGACTAGATGATCTCATGAGGGCCCTTCTAACCCTATGGTTCTCTGATTCTATTACACAATGCAATAAGATACTGCAGGCAGTAGACTTTTGAATGTTTAACAACCTGAGTTATTCACTAAATAAAGTCCCTAAACCATCAAGTTCACACTTGGGTTATACTTTATTTTTGTTCAGATTTAGCATGCTCATTCAAACACCATTTCAGAAAAGAAGCTATTTGTCCCAGTTGGCTCAACATCTTTACAGTTTCTTGCTACTCACCAAAGCCAGCATAGATGTGAAATACATTTGCCAATTCCACCACATGCAGACTGCTAAAATTTAGTATTATGATGGAACACAGACTGAATACGCAATGAATGGAGCATTTCAATATGTTCTAATAATACAATGAAAATTTCAACATTTTATGTTTCAAGATGTAAATCTGACTTTTTAACTATAGGGAAGGAAAAAAAAAAAAAACAAAAAAACCCCTAAAACCAAACCCTGGCCTTTCATGTTTTAGCCCATTTTTAAGCTATTCTTTAAAAAAATAACCAAAAAAAAAAAAAGTCCCTCCATGCAAAGTGACTTTTAAAAAATTCATTTTCTGATACAGTAATATGTTCAGTTCTCCAGCTCCACGTTAAAGTCTCTGCATAGGGGTTGTTTTCACCATCTGTACCAGAAGCTTGATTAAGTTTCCACCATCCCTTGGTGTTATTAATCAGATCCTTGATATAATTAAGTCAGCTGTCATGTGAAGATATAAACTTGGCCTGGATTCACAGCTGTGGCTGAGGACCGTAGGACTTGGGGAGGGGGGGGGAGTAAGTGATCCACTGATTCTGGGCCAATTATGTCAGGGCAATTCCCATTATTTGATCCCACTACTGGAGTGATCATTTCCAGCTGCCTGTGCTGGGTTTCAGGATGCCTGGCACTGGGGACTATAACTCAAGGCATGAAAATATTGGGGAAGACTGGGGCTTTTGTTTTCCTAAATATCAAGTTATTTATATCAAACTATAAAGCACACACAGTACTAAAAATTTTGCTAAAAGCAATTTGACCAAAGCCTCTAATTTTCTTCAAGACCCAGAATACTACCATAGCTTGAACATGGCATAGTAGAAGGGCCGCAAAGACAAAATTAACTGAATTTTGCATGGCTTTGTGTTTTGTGGCTCACCTAAGCCAAAACACCATCAAACTTGGGATGTGTGTCTTACTCCTAAACACTGACTGGTGGGAGGAGATGATGCACAACAGCTTTTTACCAAACTGCTCTCCTTCAGTTTTTCAATAGGGATGGCCTTCTTCCAAATCACATCATAGGGTTGGAAGGGACCTCGTTAGATCATCAAGTCCAACCTCCTGGGGCTTGAACCCAGGACCTTCTGCATATTAAGCAGAGGTGCTAACCATCTTGAGGAACATTCAGTCAAACTTCTTCACTTACTCTTTCTTTACAGGAAGCCAGTCAGTAGGGCCTACCTACCTCTAACCTTACGAATATTTTCTGTAGGAAACCGAGAGATTTGCCTTTTCCCTCACCTCTTTGTGCAGCAAAGCAGCTTGAAGACCAGGGCTGCCACTCCACAGGCCTTTTACCTCTGTGTGAGGCTAAGACACTCCACCATGCCTCATATCCCTAGTCAGCCAGGCCCTGTAGGGAGGAAGGAAGAAATTGGGGAGAGTTTCATCCATTTACACAAAAGAGTGTGTAATGTTGGGTTATGTTTTCAGCTTGAATAAATTCAGTGAAATTTAATGGTTACAAAACTGTTTAAAGGGAACTAATGTTTCTGTGAACGCTGTGGGTTTCTCACAGCACTGGCAGGTGTTAATATTTTATTTGACCTTCATTCAGTAGGCTTCAGAGAGCTACTTTTAAAGGAAGATTATTAAACTGGAAAAAATCAATCAGCTCATAATTTCAAATTCATGTCAGTTAGAGCCAGATTCTAGCTGCCCCAGAACGTGCAAGTTACAGCAGTTTAAATGCTCTTACTCAGTGGACAAAGATAAAAAATGCTGAATGACTGACTATAAATTACACCTAGGCAAATAAACCCAAATTGCTGCAACATACACACTCAAGGACTCACTCACTCAAGAGTACAAGGTGCCATGAGCACCAGTGACTCCAGGTATCCCAAAAGAATTTGGCTGGGAACACAGGGCTATGGCCATAGGCTTGTTTCCCTTTTACACTGGGGCACATTCCTGGGTCAGAATTTGAGGCCTGTTCTGCTTTTTAAAGGTTGTAGAACAGTTACTTTTATGCATACAGCCCAGGTTCCAAGAGACACTATGCTTGCGGAGGATAAAACCCCACAAAATGTCTACTGTGGATGTCTCTCTGCACCCCACAAACATGGCGGTTGCTAATGAAACCAGCACCTAGTTTTTAACCTGACAAATATTAGTTCATATCTGCTTTTTCTTCATGCTAGGGGCCATCTTTGAATTTTCAGTTTTGCCTTTCTGTTGAATATTTCCTCAGAGAAACTAGTCTAGAGGAGAGCATGCCTCTTCACATTCAGAGTTCCTGTTATTTTTACCAAGTGCAACATGAAAGCTCAGCTCAGAACATTTTTCAATTTTTAATATTGATGTATGGAGATATATTTGTGTTACATTGTGAGCTCAGCTGCACATGGCAAATCCTATGCCTTTGTTTCTGCTAGAGTTTGACCCAACTTTAAAGTTTGTACCCAGATTAAGTCCTGTGCTAAATAACTTCCTTGACCTACACTAGTAAATTGTCAAGTAATGTAACAATATCCTTTTTCCTTGATTCCAGTAACTTTTTTTTTTTTGCCATACAACTAATTATCCATTTGGTAAACAAATTTGGAATTTTGGTGCAGTCCAGTACGTTTATAAATATTGCATTTGTTTTTCCTAGTAAAGATGATGTATTTTGTTTAAACTAGTTGTCTGTGACATACTCCTTTAAACAGGATTTGGAGATAATTGTTTTTACAGTTGCGTTGAAGGGCCTGCTACAGTTTAAAAAGCCGGGCTTTAATAAATTGTTATTCCTTGCTCTTTGGGAGTTTGAATGTACTCATCCAATGTGACAGCAGCTGAGTCTGGATCACAGCTGGAAAATATAGAAAAGTGCCAAAAACAATCTGTCATCTAGCAGCGATGATCTTTAACTATATATTGAACCAAATTTTACTAGACACTGGGGTTAAAGTATAAACTGGAGGGCCCTGGAAGCCTCCTAATTTTCCACCCCCCGCCAGATCTGGGACACCTTCACCAACCCCCACTACTGCTCCCCAAATGCCTGCTGTCCACCCCAGCTGCTGCTCCCCACACACCTACCCCCCCACCACCCTAGCTGCTGCTCCCAACATGGCTAACCCAGCTACTGCCCCTCATCCCAGCTACTGCCACCAGGCCCCAGCTCGCCGCTGTTCCCCTGAACCTTTCCCCAACCCCCTCCCGAACCCTCTATCTCGCCACTGGTCCACCAACCCTTCCCCAATCCCCTTCCATGCCACGCCATCTTCCCCCACTGCCCTGGGCTGACCCCCTCCCAGCTCACCGATCCCTGAAGACCCCCCCAAGGCCCTCTCACTTGACTGCCGTGCAGAGCAGCCCCGGCCTGGGTTGAAGCTGCCACCCAGAGCCTGCTCTAACTGAGCATGCTCAGAGACTGTAAGCATGCTCAGTCAGAGTAGGCTCAGGGCAGGAGATTTAAAATCTCTCAGTCAGAGGCATCTCCCTGCCCTGCCAGAACACGCCAGAACAGCATTCCAGGCCCTACTATTTTTAGAACCTCAGCATTTAGTGGCCCCCTAAGGACAGAAACTGGAGCTGGAACACTGTGTTCTGATGCCCACTATTTTTAAATGGTGGGCCCTGGCAGTGTTCTGCCTCCATTTTCTATTTTTAGGGAGCCTGGAATGCTGAGCCCCTAAAAATAGTGGGCCCTGGAATGCTGTTCCAATGCGCTCTGGCTTACTTTAACCCCTGCTAGGCAGCATGGGCCATATTTCTCCCACCTATGGAAGGACCTATGTGAGAGGCAGAGAAGGTGGGAAAAACAGCAAAGTTCACCTAATGGAACCTATAAGACTTTGTCGCAAAGAGAATTACAGCCCTATGGATTTTAGAGGGTTGAATTCTCCCATCAGCATGAATGGCTCTCCCCATGACTTTGCTCGCCTCCCTGTCTCCTGTGTTCATGGGTTCAGCAAGAAATATGCAGCCATTGGCTGGGTTCCCTGCACTGAAAATGTAGAGAAAAATGTGATCTTGATCCTTTTCATTGCCTTTCAGAGAAAATAAAGAGTGAGATGTGTCAAGGCTTTTTCCCCACTCTTGCACTCTGAGTGCAGAAGGTGAGGGCCCGCAACAGGCCAGAAAAGCCACTGGCCTTAAAGCCTGCTCTTAAAAGTCTCCAAGGCCTCCAATTCCTGGCCTTGGAGTGGTATCGCTGCCACCACCCAAATGCAAAAAAACCTCTTGAGACCCAGGAAGGCGCACTTGGGAATTCCTCCCTGTGAGGTACTTGCAATCCTCTTTATTCCTCTCTCAGGAAAATGACTGAACTCCAGCTGCAATATGAGCTGGAACTGGAACAGGGTTCCCTCTAGTAGCTGCCTGTGCAGTCTAAGGCACGGGCACACAAACCTCTGGTCTTTCCAGGAACAGAACCAGAACTTACTTCAAAAGTAAAATCTTTAATCAAAAAGAACAGATAATAAACACAGAGAGTTGCTTCTCTGGGAATTAACTTAGGTAGTTACAGGGTAGTGTGTGTGTGTGTGTGGGGGGGAGTTTACATGTGCTCAGCACAGAGAAATCCAAAAAACAAGCCAAAAACAAAGAAAATACCCTGACTGCATCTAAATAAACATTCCCTGTTCTACTCACGCCTGGTCAGTACCAACTTAGCTTATCTCTGGTAAGGATGTTGCTGGATTCTTCCTCAGGCCCCTCTGGCCTCCTCCTGATCCTTCCAGGAGCTCTGCTGCATCCAAACAGGCCCAGGCCAGGCTGCTGTTACAATTCAAAAAGCTGTGCTTCGTTCCTATTGGCTGTCCTGGGACTCACTGACCAGAGTGTTAACCCCTTCCTCCCCAAGGGTTATTACAAGATGAACCTTAATGCAACTTTTCCTCTGCTCTGCTAGAAACGGAGTAACACAGAAGAGGGGATTCCTCAAGATGGACTCCTTCACACAGTAAAACATCTTCTTCACTTCTCCCTTACTCCCACCCACTTTTGCTTCCTTGGGTCAGTGTAAGTAGAGAACAATGTCAGGGCATGATAGCAATATCCACTACTGGGCTGATTTAGATCAGCTGAGGATCTGCCTCCAGGCCCAGACATTTGAAAAATGTTATTAAGAAAGAGAGAGAAGGATGACACTTTGGAAATGAAAGAAATGTGGCTTCTAATGGATTTTAAAACCTAAAGGGCCTTTCTAACTCAGCTAGATAGTGAGAGTATTAAAAATTACTCTCAGTGTCTTCCAACAGACTTTGAAAAAAAGAAGAAATATCAACCAGGGTCAACATGAACTTTTCAGCCAATAGGAGATGGCTTATTTCATCAGCTTGAGAACATCTCTCCAGAATTAAGCTATTTTACAATAAAACTGGAAAGGTTACATTCAGTTTTTGCAAGCCTGTTAAATTCCACTAAACTAAGACATAGCTGATGTCTGATGTTGTCTTTGTGGTATGAACATTATGTAGCAACTTTAGTAATTCTTGGCAGCAGCTCTCAATTCCTTTATAATGACTAATGAGATATTTCTTTGGGTACAGCTAGCTAACCTCCATATTGGAAACTGGCACCAAAGTGAACTGCATTTCTATTTTCTCAGATATTTGTTCTTTGTTTTTGTTTATTACTCTGACAAAGATCCCATGTCCACAGATGCTATCAGACCAAATTTGATCCAAAATCAATGGGACATCAAGATTTCAAAGAGAAACAGCCAAAATTCAAACAATATGCAGATTAGATTATGCGAAAGCAAGGCTGAATTGTGACTATGGATTCTTTTCACATTATAACAGGTAATTTGACTTCACCCTCCATCTGTGTGCTATTTCCTAGAATTTGAATCCTTACAAATGCTCTTATTTGCTGTTGCAGTATGACCTGATCCCATGTCTTACACTCCCCTACATTTATTCTCATCCAATTCTGTAAGTTCCCTCTCTTCAAAGTGTCTGACAAAATGGGATTTTCCTGCATGAAAGCTCATGTGATAAATAAATCTGTTAGTCTTTAAGTGCCTCAAGACTCCTTGTTTGGTTTTTTTTTTTTTTTGCATTACTAGACTAACACGGCTGCCCCTTTAGAACATTCAAAAGCTTTTTCCCAGCCCTTATGCACCATGAGCAGTGGCAGTTCAGACATCCTCAGAATAACATTGTTTTAAAGATGGTTAAATATGCTCCTCCCTATTAACTTTTAAAATGGAGTTTTCAACAAATTTTTAATTCAAAATTTGGAAAGTTTTGACCAAATCTATTTAGTAAATTTCTTCTTTTACGTTAGTTGTCTGCTTCTGCCACCAAGACATGGAGTTGAATGATGAATGCAAAGCACTGAGCAGCGGAAGATAGTAGTTAAGACCGGTCAAGTTACCTCAGTTTTGTCTGAAAGTCCTTGGCCTGAGATATTCTGAGCTTAGCATGTTGGCAGTGAGGCTGCCAGGGCTTTTGGCTTATTAAAAATGATCAGGTGACTGTTCTGAAATGGTTTCTATTTTACATGCCTGTGCTCTTTCAAATCACAGAAGCTGCCTTGGCAAAGAGAAGTATAGCTCAACCTATCTTCAGAATATGTGAAATCTGAAAAAAAAAACACAAAAAAAAACAAACCAAGGTTTTTAGCTGTGTTTATTGATGTTCAGACTACACACCACATGGAAAGAAAGCTGCCAATAGAGTTTGTTAGCAACCGGATGGATGAATTACATAGTGTCCCATTTTCATTGTCAATTGCTGTCTTTTGTTTGGCAGATTACCAGGTGTTAATTTTTCAATGAGCAGTTTATTTCTTATCCCAAATTCCTTTAAGTGTATTTAATGACAATTCAAAAATTAACTGTTTAAAACCCACCTCTACACATGCAATGTATGAGTTAAGCAAATATGATCATTACATCCTTCAGCAACTAACAGACTTTTATTCTGTGCAGTCTGTTATCCTCTGATGGATCAGGAATTTTCCCCTTTAGCTAAATAGGAATAGGATATAGAATGAGAAGATCACCTGGGTCAGCAAGTCCAGCCTGTGATTGGCACAACTACCATAAAAGTTGTAGTGTTTCAGGAGCAGAAGTCCCTTGTTTCTGTCCATGGCCGCCCCTTTGGAACATTTCAGATTTGTGTGAGTGTGTATATGTTGGGAGGGGGCAACTTTAACCCTGACTCTGTGGCTACTTAGGCACCAGAAAATTCTAATTATTTTACAGATAACTTAAAAATAGCTGACAGAAACATTGTAGTTAATTCCTGTATAAAGAAAATGAAATAAATATTAATCCCACCGCATCTCAAATACTAACATGTATCGACAACTTGTGTCAAGTCACTTTAAGGACATGAGACAGGTTTAAAATTTTAATGCATAGTCTTACTTGTTTATAAATGATTGAATACAACAAGTGAAAGAATGGTGGAAAAAATCTAGATTACTTTCTGTCATTTAGGGTACATACTTTTTTTGCAGTTTGCCAATCTTGGAACAGGTAATTTAACTTTTGGAAGCTTCCTTCTAGGCAGGGCACGATCCTATGAGTTTATACTGCACCTGCTTGGGGTTACAGAGGGTATTATCATACTACAAATAATAGATGAGAAATTAACTTTAAACAGGAACAAAACTGACACTTTCAAGTCACTTGCACTGTATTGCTAACCACAAATAATTGAAAAATGTCAGTCAGATTCACCAAAAGCATAAAGTTAATTTAAAATCACAAGACTATGTAAAAATAATAGATTTGGCGTGTGTACTTTCCTTCTGCTTTTTGAACCTGTAAGGTACACTGGGGTCACATTTGAAGTTCCATAGCACCAGCTTATTTTTTCTTTAAGAATGAAGGCTGAAATCATCACACATCCACTTGACTCCAGGAACTGAGGCTTGAAGGAAAATAATAATGGGCCGAAGACTCATGACAAAATCATGAAAGTTGGCAACACTTCTTCATTTCCAGTTATTTTCCAGAAGGCTCGTAAACAAAACACTACAATGACTGAGCTGCAGTTTGCCCAGGAGAATATTTAAAGCCAAACACTAAGAAAATTGTACATTTTAAAGGGGAGAAAAAAAATTGAATCATCTCAGATATATCAGGGCCACAGCAATCACGAAAATAAACAGCCACAGGACCTCTGAGCAGTTCTTCCTCTTGAAAAATGCTGGAAGGTCAAATCTTCCAGCCCCTAATCAGGCAAAATGTTTATTGCCTTGAGCACCTCCACTCACAGACATCTCAGGTCTGTATGTAACCGTGGCAGTATTTCTTGTGAGTCTCTTTAACACTCCCTTCCCTTACCAGAGGGATTTCTGTTTAGAGTCTCATCTAATGACTTCCAAATCCTTAATCTAATCACTAGCCCTTTCTTATTTTAATTTCCCTGCTTCTGTCTGTAAACAAAAAAATACCTACTGATTTCCTTCTTCTGGGGCACAATCTGGGGCAGTGCCTCTCCTCCACAAAACTCACTTTCCGCATGCTTATCGCCTGGTGCTAAGACATGCTCCATTATTAGACCTCCTGCACAAAACTCTGGGGGTAGGGGTCCTGCCCTCCCACCCCACTAAATGGTGCTCCCTATTTCTGTCTCTAATGTTGCTTTGACAGGCTTGCTGACAACCAACACCTCGACTCTCCACTCTTGCCTAAAACTAAGAGGAAAAATATGAAATACAAAATGCAAGTGCAAAACTACATGGTGATGGAGGGGGGCAGCTAGCACTGGTTTTTATTTTCATGGTGTGTTTTTATTTTCAGGGAGCAGAGCAATGCAAAGCAAAGCAGGTGTCAAGGTTCAGAGGTGAGAAGCAGAAAAGTTACTGGAGATCATTCTCAGATACTGAACAGTAAACCATAATTTTTAACATTACTTTCACACTTTAAATGAAGATCTAATTCTTAGCACACCATGCCTCTGAACATGTGTGGTGCCTTTAGTATCATTAATCAGTTTCTCCCAGCTTGCAGTAAATCATTTACAGAAAGTGAGCATTGAGGTTGATTTATGATCCTCATGCCAGGACTAGGAGTGCAGAGAGACAGCTTGGCAGGATGAATTTCTGAAATTCCTCCCCTCCCCCATAATCCAAACATGGGCAGCAGTGCAGGAATGGAGGTATAACTGGATGCTATTTAGCAAAAACAGAAATTTCAGTCTGGGATTTATGGACTGGTGACTGTAACGAGAAGATCATTAACTAGCCAAGTTTGAACTCAACATTGGATGAAGACTGAGTTCTTCTCTTCTTTCACTCCCCCCCCCCCCCGCGCGGGTGGGGGGGAAACCTTTTTTACCTATGACTTTCACAGGTAAATCTTACACTGGAGTTCTTTGCATATTCTAAATGGATGCTAATTACTTTCCTGCAGATGTGAGAAAAGACTGGTAGGAACATATGCAGGGGTCTCAAACATGTGGAGGGCACATGCGGCCCCTAAAGCTATTTCCTGTGGCCCACAATAGCACAATCATTATTGATATTTGCAACATCATTGTATGGAAAGGTTTTAGTGGTGTGGCCTTCAGGCTAATGTAATCCTCATGCAGCCCTCGTGGTGTTTTGAGTTTGAGACCCCTGGACATATGGAATGTGTTTCTGGTCTGGGAGAATGGGTGAGGGAAGACGGATTCTAAGGAGCACAAGGGATCTTTGAGAGAGAGAAGAGGATTACTATAATCTTGAGGGTCAGTGGTGTTGACAAAATATTTGGCCAGTCGTTTGCATACACTTGTAATTCATTCTTTAAAATGTTCAGGTGACCAAATAACTGAACATAGCCAAACTTGGCATCTAAAGAGAAAGCAGTATTCACCTTCCTTCTAGGAAGCAATTTTTATTTTGCAGCTTTTTTGTCTTGCAAAGAAGGTATGTTTCCAAGACACGCATTTCAGGTAATAGTATTTAAAATAAAAATTTTACAGTGTACAAAACCTTACCTTGTGTCAGTGAAATCAAACCCACTACTTCATAACAGTATCTTAACTTGTTTTGTGCTGCCAAGTTCCAAAGAGGTAGCCACGTTAGTCTAGTTTAGCAAAACAAGCTAGCAGTCTTGTTGCACTTAAAGACTAACAAATTTATTCCTTGCGTAATTTATTCATCACGAGCCTTCGTGGGAGAAAATCCAACTTTGTCAGACACTTTGAAGACAGTGGAATTTAAAGAATGGGAGGAAATTTGACCTTACCTTCCTCTATGTGCTGTTTTCCAGTGTTTGAATCTTAACAATTGCTTTGATTTGCTTTTACAGCACGACCTGATTCCATAACTTTCCTGCATTTATTTCCTCCTATTCTGCAAGTTCCCCCATCTTCAAAAGTGTCTGACAAAATGGGATTTTCTCTCATGAAAGCTCATGTGATAAAAAAATTATGTGATAAGTAAATTTGTTAGTCTTTAAGTGCCACATGACTCTTTGCTTGCTTTGTTTTGTGCTGTACTTTTCATATAGGTGTTTTTTTGGATATACATTCCAAACCATCCCAATGTATACTAAGATACACCATGTATTTGATTTTAGGTTTCCTATTTTTAATTCAAAAACTGAGCTCAGCTTTGCAAAATGTTACTGTATAACACGCGCGTACACACACACACACACACACACGGAGTGAGAGCGAGCGGGAGAGCTTCTCATGCATGTAGGATAGATAGCTAAAAACAACAACAAAAACGCTAATAATTTTTGTGTGTCCCACATTCATTACGCAGGATCAGAAGTAAATGAAGCTTCTGGCAAAAATGAAGCCACCTCACACTGCCAGAAACTTGGCAGAAAACTTGCCTCAGTACTTGTAAATTTTTCTTTGAAGCAAAGAAGAGAAACAGGAGAGAGGGAATAGAATAGAATAGAATCATAGGGTTGGAAGGGACCTCATGAGATCATCAAGTCCAACCCCCTGGGGCTTGAACCCAGGACCTTCTGCAAGGAAATCCTTTTCATTGCTATATGTGGCAGGTCTAGAGGCATTATAGATCTACAGTTCGTTCCAATTCCAGGTAGAGAGGGGACTGTAAACTGCTAGAGAAATAATCAAAAAAGTTCAAGAGCTTAGTAGTTTGAATCATGCAAAAATGTCACTTGAGAAAGGCACATTTTCTTTACCAGGATAGAACAAGCTACTGGGTGTGACCATTTCTGATCATGTTCCAGAATCCAGACCTTTAGAATAAACCATTGTCATGTGAATTTTATCTAGACTAATTAAAAATGCATTAGCTGTCTGATAACTTCTAACCTGGTTAAAGCAAGGATAGAGTGAGAAATTATGTGACTTTGCAAAAAGCACTTAGCTGTCTGCAAGGCTCATGAAAACTGTGCTCACCAAATGAAAATATTTGTCAGAAATGAAAGAAATGAAATGCAGCTACTTTAAAAGAGGCAAAAAGATAAACCAAAAGGGTAAATAAACCCCACAGACCACATCTGAAGCAAATACAAGGGGAAGGCAATCATAACACAAAAGGAGTCCATCTCAGGGGTTGAAGTGTTATGCATTCAACAAAGCACCCATTTTGAAAAGGTGACGTTCAGCACAAATTGCCAAGAAATACAAAAACCAAAATACAGTAACAGACATGCAGCTGAAAGAGAAACAATATTCTTTGTTGGAACTCTTTGTAAATTTCTTAATAATTAAGAACTCCGACAATCAATGAAGTTACATCAGTGCAAAAGTAGTGTAACAGGAAATTCAGGCATTAGGGCTCGCTTTGTACTCCTGGGTAAACACCATCTGGTTCCTGGTTTTCTTTTGTTCCAATAATGACTTAAGTTCCTCCTATGCAGAAATAGAAAGGGCTCCACCTTTGACATGATGTTATACAGTATATTGTTACTATAATTAGGAAGCTACCGGTAGATCAGCACTATACATCCAACGGTGACCTTTGATGAGCCGGCTGTTGCGTCTACCCACCCCTACATCAGCTGATGGGTATGCAGGTCTAAGTTTGCAACATCCATACCTAGGCTTCAACCCACCTTCACCCGGGGCAGGAAAAGTGCTTCCAATATCTATAATGCTCCTGAGTGAGAAATGAATCAGTCCAAAACTGTGCTTAGCATAGTAAAGGGTAGCAGAGTTCAGATCCATGGAGATCTGAAGGAATATCTCCTATTCTTAAAGCTTGCACTGTATTAAAATTTATCACCACAGAAACACCTCCTGCCATTACTTGGTCCCACTCCAAGTGCCATATTGTGCTGAAACGACGTTTTGACGGTGATGAGGGCCAGGCTCAGCACACAGTGGCACTGGTCAAATGAGTACAGGTAACAGCATTTGTAGACTAGCTTTTAAAGGCTATCACTAGCCTTTAAATCAGCTTTACATTTACATGAAGGAGGAAGAGCATATGGGTGAGATAATGAAAGATGATATGGGTAGTAAAGGTAAAAGAAAATTATTTATTTGTATTGTGGCAACGTCTGGGGCTCCAAGCAAGAATCAGGGCCTTACTTCACTAGAACTGTACAAACATATTGGTAAGGTCATCCCTGCCCCTAAGTAACAATCAATATATATGAGAGAAATGAGATGGATACAAAGGGAACAACAGTAAATGAAGTTGATTATAATCAGCCCGAAAAGAATTTCATTCCAGTAGCCTGACTATTGCTGAGGTTTTGTAGGTATCATGAAAGATATGGAGGAAGAGGGTATTGTGATGCTGAAGGTATTTATGTTAAGCTTCTCCCATGTGTAAGGGGGCAAGTGCACCAGTGTTTACTGGAAAATTGGATAACCGAGCAATGAAGACTGACATCAGTGGTGGGGCAGAGGCAGGAGATGACATTGTGATAGCCTATAAGAAATTATAAGTGAAGTGTGGATATACCACAAAGGGCCTTAATAATGAAAACATTTTTTACTTGATGTGGTGATGAAGGAGAGATAGTGAAGGGACTGAGAGAGTGAGAGAGAGAAAACATGCTCAAACGGGCAAGCCAGAAAATGACCATTGTAGCAACATTGTGAATGGCTATTAGCAGGGCAAGATGGCACAAAGGCAAGATCAGAGAAGAGGAGATAGCCATAGTCAACTCATGAGATAAAAGGCTGGAAGGGATGTGTAGCTTGTGGATGAAGGAGAAAAGCTGGATCTTAGAGACTGTGTGTAGTAAAGTGTCAAGATCTAGACACTGGCTATGTATATGGTTATAGAGCAAGGGCTGAGTCAAAGAAGACACCCAGGTTCTAGGCATAAGTGACAGTGAGGGAGGAGAAATCCTGGTGAAAAGAAACAGGAATTTCTGTTGCTAATTAAGAACTAAATTAGGATCCCAGGTCAGATACAAGGTGTTGATTACCTTACATAGGTTAACAACTGCGGGAGGGGTTTAACATTAAATTGTTACAGTTTAAGCTTCGGTGATCAGTGTGAATGTCAGACAGTGATTCATCAGGAGCACATGGTATTACATGCACAATTACAAGAGAAGCAGCCTCAGAGAGAAGACCTTCTGGTTGTAACACTGGTTCTGTCAAGCCTAGGAAAAAGGAGTCATTGTTAAAAACTTTTTAATTACACATTTTAAACACTCAATAAATTGAGCTGAACACCTTTCAGTGTATTCTTTGAGGAGTCTAAGGTTTCCTACAACCAGCAAACACATTTTTAAAATACAGCTTGCTTCTCTAAGCTAGATGTGGCTGATATTTGCATGTTAACAAGAAAGTCCTGCAGGAACACACTTTCCCTTCATTTCATAGCTGTTCCAAGTCCAGTTCTGGCTGTCCCTTCCTTGGTGTGTTCTGGTAGGAAAGGGGTCATAGGCCACTCCACTCTTAGTGCAGTCATATAGGGTGAGGCCATAAAGGAGCTGTAAGCACTCCCTAAGCACTAAGGAAACATTGCATACACCTAATACCTACTGGCTGGGGGGATGGTCAGGTTCCTGTCCCCTCATATGACACCTGACACACAAAACTGTTTATTCAGGTGTAGTAAGTGCCAATGTTGAACATGCTGTGTCTCCTCTCTCCCAGCAACCCTTTAGAGACCATCCCTTCAATAAGCCTAGACGAACATTTATGGAAACCATATGTTGGAGAAGAGTCACAATGGCTTTTGTAAAGGGAAGCCATGCCTCACTAATCTACTATAATTCTTTGAGGGGTTCAGTAGTGTTGTGGACAAAGGTAACCCAGTTAACACAGTGCAGTGTTTCTGAAGATCCCTGAGATATCCCTGAAACAGCTTAGGAAGTCAGCAAGCCAGTCTCTGGTATCAAAAAGTTTGAGAAACACTGATACAGTGTATTTACTGGTAGATTTTCAGAAAGACTTCAACAAGGTACTTAACCAAAGGCTCTTAAGCCAAGTAAGCTGTCATGGGATAAGACAGAAGATTCTCTCATGAATGACTTAGGCTATGTCTACACTACAGAGTTTTTACAAAAAGTTTTGCTGTTATACAGCCAACTCTATAATTATAGCATTGGGTAGTGTACACACAACCATCCTTTTGCCATTGGAGTGTGTCCACACTTGGAGGGAGCTGCAGGGAGCTTGTGGACCCCCTCTCCACCCTAACAGATCAGTGAAATTGAAATATACCATTACTTTTCAATTTCCCTGCTCTGTTCCAGCAGTGAAATTGACAAGTATGATAGCTCCAGTGTCCTGTAGTGACCTTGATTGGCAGTCTTGGACATTTCCGAAGGTTACTTAAAACAGGAAAAAAGACCACCATGCACAGAGCCTCTTTTGCGCAAAACGTTCGGTGCAAAAGATGCCATGACTCTTGCTTAGGTGGTATTATTGTTGCAGCAGAATGGGGGAGTTTTGCCACAGCAACAAGTCTGCAAGTATGCACGATGAGCTTGTTTTGATACAAAAAGTCAAGTTTTTGTGCCAAACTCACTAGTGGGTACAAAGCATAACTGGTTAAAAGAGAGGAAACAAAGTATAGGAATAAATTGTCAGTTCTTCAGAATGGAGAGAGGCAAACAGTGGTGTCTTTCAAGGGTTTGACCAGGCTGTACAGGCTATTCAACATGTTCATAAATGATCTAGAAAAAGGGTTAAACCGGGAGTGGGTAAAATCTGCAGATGATATAAAATTACTCTAAAACAATAAGAGTCTTGTGGCATCTTAAAGACTTACAGATTTCTTTGGACATAAGCTTTCATGGGCTCCAACCCACTTGAACAGATGCAGTGGGTTGTAGCCCATGAAAACTTATGCCCAAAGAAATTTGATAGTCTTTAAGGTGCCAGAGGACTCTTGTTTCCAGTGTACAGAGACTAACACAACTACCCCTCTGAAAATTTCTCTAGGTAGTTAAATCTAAAATCAGACTGCCAAGAGTTACAAAGGGATCTCACATAACTTGACGACTGGGCAACAAACATGGCATATGAAATTCAGCATTGATAAATGCAAAGTAATGCACATTGGAAAACATAACTCCAATTATAAGTATAAAACGATGGGGTCTAAATTAGCTATTAGCACTCAAAAAAAGAGATCTTGGAGTTATTGTGGATAGTTTCTGGAAACTAATTCAATATGGTGTGGTGATAAAAAAAAAACAAAACCTATCAGAATGTTAGGAATCTTTAGGAAGAAGATAGATAAAAAGACAGAGAAAATATTACCTCTTGATAAATCCATGATACTCCCACATGTTGAATACTAAGTGCAGATCTGATTGCTCCATTTCAAAAAAGATATACTGGAAAAGGTACAGAACAGGGAAATGAAAATGATTAGGGTGTAGAACAGCTTCCATATGAGGAGAGATTCATAAGACGGACTTTTCAGCTTGGAAAAGAGATGACTAGGGGGGAGGATGTGAGAGTGGTTTATAATATCATGCCTGGGGAAGAGAAAGTAAATAAGAAAGTGTTATTTACTTCTTTTCAAAACACCAGACCTAGGGTCATCATATGAAATTAATAGGCAGCAGTTATAAAATGAACAAAAGGAAGTATTTCTTCACATGCCAGACAGTCAAACCTGTGGAACTCTGCCAGAGGATATTGTGAGGGCCAAAATACTCTAACAGGCTCAAAAAAAATCCATCAATGGTTATAAGCTGAAATTGCAGGAATGCAAAACCATGCTCAGAATTGTCCCTAGCCTCTGTTTGCCAGAAGCAGAGAACGGGCAGCGGGAAGGTTTGATGATTACCTGTTTTGTTGATTACTTGATTACCTGTTTTGTTCATTCCCTCTGAAACACCTGGCATTGGCCAATGTCAGAACATAGGATACTAGGCTAGACGGCAGTGGCGTCGTTGGGGGGGCTCAGGGGGCCTCAGTCCCCCTGAAACTCAGGGGCAGCCCCCAAAGTAGCCCGACACAACTGTGTGGGGCTGCACCATTGTGCCCCCCCAGCCGGGAATGCTGCTGGGCCGCAGCTGTTAGGAAGCTGCCGCAGGCTGGGCTGGGAGTTTTTAAAACTCCCATGCTGGCCTGAGCAGGTCAATGCTGGGGGCCTCAGCCTATACCATGGCCCCACTCTCCCCTGGTGCCAGGTAAGGGGGGGGGCAGGGACAGGCACGCTGGCCTCGTGGGGAAAGGGCACAGGGGAGGGGGTCGGTGCAGGGCAGTGAGGGGCCGATGGTGGGACCCGGGGTTGGGAAGTGCTTGGGGAGCCGCTGGGGTGTGGGGGCAGACGGGGAGTTGAGGAGGGCTCGGGGGGGGAGGGAATGGATCGGGCCCCCTTCAATATTTAGGTGTAGTGTCGCCATTGCTAGGCAGACCATTCTTCTGATTCAACATGACCATTCTTATGTTCTTAAGCATTAATTATTCTGTCACCACTTGGGAGCTAGAGTTCCTAACACCCCCAGCCCTCCCACTCTCACAGAGTTTAGCCCTAGACATTATTATAGGTGTGTGCACATTTCAAAGCAATAATTGAAAAATAACTACTTACTATTATATGAACCTGCTACGTTTGTTTGGTTTTAACATGTAATGACAACCATGCAGTAAGCACTGAATGATTTCTCTGAATTTAAGAGAGAAGCCAGGAACTGCTCATGTTTGTAGAGATGCCTAGGTCTCAGTTTGTTCTCAGCAGATGTTTTGTAAAGCAGGTATAAGTGTGACAGCAGATCTATATTAAGTAGATTTCTCTATACTAATCCTTGCTCCAGTTCTCTGAAGAGACAAATCTCAGTTCCTAGTGTATCACAAACAATCTTGCTTCTGAGTTAGCAGGGATACATCTCTGTAAATTGTTTCATTTTACCTTCTGTAAAGCAGTCAGTCACACAGCCATGTTATTGAATAAGCTTGCTTGCTCCCTGCAGCGAATACCTCTGTACATAATAGGTTTCATTCTTCCTCTTTTTCATTACCGCTCAGCCAGTTGATATTCCCTCACACCACACTCCACCCCCACCCCCACTCAATAATCAGTCAGCCCTGGTATGAGTGTATCATTACCCCTTTCAGCCATATTGTTTGGGAGTGTATGGAAGAAATATATATACAGATTCCCAAATTAAGCCTTCTGTTGCACATACTTTTCTCTTGGGAGAGAGAATGGAAGACAAACACGTGGCAGATGTTAATCACACTGCTTAATGCATTACTGCTGGAAGGTGCTCAGGTACTTCTCAGCATGAGAAGCTTTTTAGATTAGAAACAGATTGATAAGGAAGCCCACTAGAGGGCTTACAAACTACAGGGATACTATCGAATTCTTATATATTACAGGATGAGATTATTTGTACTTGGAGATTGTTTGTCTGTCCTTTAATGTTACCTTCTTCAGTAATGGGTTTACTCTTGAACCATATTTCCCCCCAACTATAAGTTTTGTTAAATATTTAACTCATACGTAGGACCTGGCATAGCTCTACAGGCTGAATGATAGCAAACTATATTTTGGATGTCAGATAGCATATTGTATGTCAATGCTGCATATCAGGCTTATAAAAACATGCATCATCAACATGGGGGATTAAATGTTTTAATGTTACAGTAGGTTGTTATACGCCTTTTCCATACTAGGTTGCTTACTGGCTACATAAATAGGGATAGATCTTATAGACCTATCCATGCCAGAATGTACTTATCTAATAAACCATACAGGATATTTGCAATAATATCAAAACTAATCCCAGCAGAAACATAGCTCTAAATGGAAAGGTTCCTGTTTCATTATTTTGTTCCCATCTAATTCTATTGATACATGTTATAAACATATCACTGTAAATGAAAAGTCACTCAGTCCAGTAAACACCTCAAAAGGTGTATTTAGTCACCAGAAAATTACTGGTAAATACAAGAATACACCTAGTTCAGTAACGGAAGTCACCATGACCATTCTGGCCAGAAGGTGACGGCTGTGATAGATTCTCCAAGTAAGTGTGAATACATAATGCAATACCTGAATTAACTAAGATGACTTGTTATTCTTGCCTAGAATAGTTGTGGTCTTGTTTGGCACACAAGTGTGATGGCAATTCCTGTTGCAAAACTTTGCTGATCAAGATTACCACATATCACTCAAGAGGATGACAGGCCTTCATCCCCCAAGACAGGGCCATAACTAGGCCAGGGCACTCAGAGTGGTTGGGGTGGTGAGGAGCAGGATCTGTCCCCAGCCACCTTCTGGTGGCAACTAGGGACAGATCTGGATCCCTGCTGGGGAGCCCCAGCCGGTGCTGGAAGGCAGCTGGGGACAGATCCGGCTCCCTTGCCGCCTTTTGGCAGCAGCTGGGGCTGGATCAAGCCTCGGGCTGGATTAGGCTTCGGGCTGAGGGAGAGCACTTTTCAGGGTGCTTGTCCTGGGCACCAAAATCTGTAGTTACAACCTTGCCAAGAAAGGAAGTAAATTAAACCACATGCCATCTGGTAGCTTTCCTGGGTTCCTTCTCATTTATTTTATGAGAGAACTAATCTCTTCCCCCATGGCAAATGTCTAATGATCTTTAGCTTATCTGTAGGTAAGCTGATTCCTGGCATAGCATTATCTAATAGGAATGGCAATGGTTGAAAAGAATATACGAACATACTCAGGAGAAAAAAATTCTATTAATAATTTCCACCTGTAAAAAGGAGAACAAACCCACTCCCTCTAGTGGTCAGAAACGTTCACATTTCCATCATGCTGAAAAACTATCAATCAGATCCTCTAGTTCAGTGGTTTTCAAACTTTTTTTCTTAGGACCCAGTTGAAAAAAAGCTATTTATGCCAGTGGCACAACAATTACATCCTTCAGCAATGCATTCCCGTCTTTTGGTGCTGGCAACAGGGAGCACCGTGACCCAGTTCCTGAGGGTCTGCGACCCAGTACTGGTCCTGGCTGTAGTTGGAAAACCACTGCACTAGCTGACTTATGGCCCCATTATGCCAATCAGATGGCAGTAAGGGTCTAATCTGGACATGAATGTCCAGCAGAGAGTTTCTTCTGATGTACCTGCACCAGATCTAGGTCCTCTATCCTACCAGGTGCAGGTTATGTGATGGAGCTCTGCTACAGTCCTCTCTTGGGATAGGGTCTGTTAAGCCCCTTCCATCACTGGCACAATTTAAAGCTGGCTAGTGCAGCTCTAAGCGGCATTGGGGCTGGGACCACAGAGTTGGCACTTGGATACCCCATCCATCTCCTGCACTGAACAGAGCCTTGGCATAGGAGACAATCTGGCTCTATTACCTTAAAAATAATCTGGTTGTTCCAAGATTCAACATTCCCATTTAAAACAATAATGCCATTGCCAGTTTAGAATTTAATGTTTCAATGCTAATAGTTTGTTTTAGTGAATCTAGGAACTTCATAACCAGCTGTCTGTAATGAAATTACATCTCCAGAGAGATGATCTTTGAAAATCCAAGACAACTGATAAAATACAATGTTGTTCTAGGTGGATACATCAGACGCCTGTTATGGAGAGCCTGGTTATAAAGTGTGGAGTACTAGCAGCCTTAATGAGAGTGCTTACTATTTATCATGCAAATATTAGCTCAAATATTCAGTCCCATGTGGGCAATGGATTTGACTTTCATTGAAAGTGGAGTCATTGTCGTCTACACAGTGTACATAAACACAGAAAAGCGTATAAGTTCTGACATGAATCTGAATAGGGAAGTTAGGTTCTTGACTCATAGCCTGATTGTTTGAGCCCTTTGGGCTGTATGGGCTAAATGATTTTCATTCATTCATGGATGAAATTACATATTCTTTCACTGCACATGACATATCTTATACAGTATTTCTTCCTCAGATACCTTTGGAAAAAGGCTACCATAAAACAGAGGGTTATTCATAAAATCCATTATTTGACCTCATATGGTTAACGATGATGTTCACCTCATATAGGTACCTCCTTGTGATAATGAGAAATTGCATTAACCTGAAGATACTTAATTTAGAGCTGTACTCACACAATCATAGTTAAACTGTGAATAACTCCTTCCAACTCAAAATAGTGTTTTCAGAGAGGAGCAAAAAGTTGAGTGTTTTAATTCACTTAACACCGCTGTTTCCCACACAACCCACTAAAGATCTGATTCACCAGAACTAACTCATGTTGACTAACAATTCTCCATGCAAGTACTTCACTGAAATACTTAGGTGAGTAAACCTTATTAAATATGAGTAAAAGCATCGGACCCAAATCAGTGTGCATGAAAGACTGTCACCTGTGCACTGTAATGCTTATTCTCAATAGGATTATTACACTGAACATAAAATTCACACACACACACACACACACACACACACACACACACACAC